>LPNX010116173.1:112558-162619 GCA_001517045.1 Pseudotsuga menziesii
CGGTGAGTTTTCAGTCATCTTCCTACCTTCCAGTTTGGAAGTAGGGACTGAATCTAGATCTGAGTCACCCTGAATCTTAATGTCATAAACTAATATAGATGGATCTGCAATACTAGTAGAAGCTGTAAAAGAAGTAGATGCAATGTTTTTACCTTCCCTTGTTGGTGGCTGCTGAGAGTGCACTGGTTCTGAAGGAGGCATGAAATGTGAGAACTCATATGCTCTTGAAGCATGATTCGCAATACCCTTTGCTATGATGCTCCCAGTAGAGATATATGTGATCTCCACTGAGTCAGGACCAAATATCACTCGCTTTGGAGATCCAGTATGGGTCATCTGATAGACAGATAACAGGTTTGAAGCTAGTGAGGTAACAAATAACACATCTTTGAACCTTCCATGTTCAAGTTGGATAGAGCCCTTCCCTTTGGTTTGTACTTTACTGTTATTGCCCATCTGAATACTAGAACCATCAAAATACTGAAAGGAAGAGAATGATTCTATGGATGCAGCCATATGGTTGGAAGCTCCAGAATCAATGAGGAAAGCAGGTGTTGATGTGCAGCAAGCTTTCAGTGCATGTCCTTTCTTTGGGTATTCTTCTTCTTATTCTTCAAAGTCTTCCTTCCTTGCGCTAGCAGGTACAAAAATGTTGTGCCTTTTCAAAAGAAGAGCCATTTCATCAAGTTGTCTTCTCATAAAGGAGATTTCTGAATGGAAGCCCCTTCCACAGTAAGGGTAGAGGATCTTGCCTTTGCTATTCTTCTTGCTTCTCTTCGAACTTGAAGGTTCTTTTGACTGTTTAGACTCATCTCTTTGCTTCCCTATGTCATTCGCTACCTTATATCCTCTTGCAATAAGAGCTAGATCTTTGGGAGATCGAATGATCCCCATTTGGATCAATTTATCATTTTCAGAAATAAGAGATTGAATGAAATCATTAAGAGTGGGAATCCTCCAATTTGGAGTAGTGAGCCTTACCATTTGGAAGGTGGATACAAAGACTGAGTACTCTGAATTGAGCTTGGTGAGAATAGCAAGGATGAGCTAGATTTCATCCTTCTTCACTTTGCATTGCTTCAACTGATATATCAGGTTCTTGAACTTTGAGAAGAATTCATTTAGAGATTCGAAATCTGATGGATTGAGAGTAATCAGATCATTTTCTAGCTGATGGATCCTCATCTCATCATGCTTATCAAACAAGGAAGCAAGCTTGTCCCAAACCTCCTTGGGAGTGTCCAAGTCTTGGATGTGAAATCGAAGATCTACAGATATTGACTGGTGCATGAGTCCAATGGCTTCATCAAGCCTGTTCATGTATTTAACTTTGTCTTTATCTGATTCTGGCTCTCCTTCTGTTTCTTCTACAAGTCTGAAGAGATGCTTGGTGCGGAGAAATACTTTCATGTCATCCTTCCACTGGTGATAGTTGAAGGGAGTGAGAGGCTCTATTTGATGAGCCATTTCGAAGTAATAGGAAGAACTGAGCTGCTGCAACGAATGCAATGAGAAGTAGAGGCTGCTTGTAGTGAATGTTGTAAGAAAACCTGATAACCTGTCACACAATCAAACAAACAAAACGATCCGGTTGGAGATCTGAGGAGGAGAGGAGTCTTGTACACCGAGGCTCTGATACCATGTAAATTTGAGCATATAGATCTGTAGACAAAAACAAAACTCACAAAGAAGATCTCACAATTTACTCAGCAATTGAAGAATGAAACAGTGCAAAAGGCTTGCAGCTGTGAATCCTTTCATTAATCAAAAAGTAATTCAGATAATAATTACAATGATGTAAAATGGCTTTAATAGCCACAAGCAATTCGAATCCACATGAGGAAGTTCGAATTGATGACTCTACTTGACTGTAGGTAACCAAGACTTGTCTAAATCACAATTGGAGTTCTAAAACACAACTAACTGTTACATTTAGTATTAAATAATGGTTAACTGACTATGGTAGGTGAGAAAAACGCCCCACATGTGTGCAATTAATTAAACCATTATTTAATTGAATGTAGAGAGCTAGAACTGAATGTAACTGACTCCTAACTTGGCTTGACTAGTCATCAACTGAAGTTAACTGACCTTGGTTGGTTTCGGCACTCCCAGTTGCTTCCTAAATTGTAGGGATTGATCTAGGAGACTCCTAAACTTATGCAATCAAGTGCAATAAGTGGTAGTGAGCCTCAATTAGTGTTCCCCACACTTTGGTAACTGAAACATGTGCCCCAATTTGGTCAAGTTTAACCAATGGTGCTAATGACTATAAATAGACTGGATGGACTCCCGATTTAGACATGACTCCTGATTTAGACATATGACCAAATTTGTACAAGGGAGGATTAATAATCCTAACACGTGCATGGGGAAATTTCATTAAGAAACCAGTTGGGCCCACCTAGGACTTTTTTTATCTCCATTTGGCACTCTATGTAATATTTATATTTTATTTTCATTTTTGTAGTGTAAGATAATAGAAGACAAATTTTGAAAGATGAAAAGTCAAAGAAGCCCAAAAGACTGAGGGAGTCCAAGAGTCATTTGCAAAATGTATAAATAGGAGTAGAGGGTATTTTAAAAAGGGCTTTTCACTAGTGCATTGATGATGAAGTTATTTGTATGAGAACTATTCCTTTAATAAATAAATGAGAACCAATTTTGCTGGAGGAAGGGTTGTGCAAGTTTCAAATGGATTGTGTGGATTGATAATATCGAACTACTTCTATTTAGCTTCTATACAACTGTGAGATCGTTCTGACTTAATGAAGTACTTCTGGAAGGATGAATGATTTTACTTTCTATTAGAAATCTTGTGCATATGAATGAGTATTAAATGTTTTAACAAACGAATCTATATTTGTTTATATTTTCTAATGTGATTATGTATGTAGAATTTGAACATCTACATGTAAGATTCCATATGCAACATTATAGTACATTACTCTGTTAGATATAAAAATTTCTACCCCAGAGATAGGTTAGAATAGCTTAGATTACATCAGTTTTGCTTAATCCGCTTGCATTTAGTTTAGGCACTTGCATTTCATCCTAAAAAATCTTAAAAAATCACATAAATGGTGGACAAGGCTGCAACCAGTAAAACAAACTTAAAACACTTTAACTCTATGGTAGATGGGTCGCTAACCGGACGGATTCCCCATACCAAACAATAAATGATCTAATTGGGAACAATTATTGGGGAGAATACCGATTGTCGGTACTTGGGATTTTTCTAGGCATCAACAGTTTTTGGCGCTAGAAGGAGGGCCACTAGTGCATGGATGACAGAGGAAATCTGTTTACTAGAAACTATTCCATTGGCGATAGCTCTGAAACTAAGTTTCTTAAATATTTCATTTCTGAAGAAAGATTAGGCTCTGACAAAGAAGGTTCAAAATGCCTTTACCCAATTTCATTTGAAGTAGTTAACCACTTGAGGAGACATACAGGGTATTATGTAAAGAAGCTTAGAGGATTGAAATAAGTCCTTGAATTACCAAGAAGGCAGGATTCTAGGAAGGTACCTTCTTATACTGAAGATTCTGTATTGTTGGAAAATTTGGAAGAGTTGGTATATTTATCCATACAAGAGATCATCCAACCGCTTGATTAGTTGGGACCTAATTCCCCACCACAGACTCCTCGTCGAATCATGGCTGCAAATTCTAATAAACCTGCATGGAAAGTTAGAACACCACTCAAATTGACTCCTCCATGACATCATCATTCCATTTTTTCAGGTATTTCTTGTTTTTGGGGTAGCGGGGTCCGTCAAAAGTATGCCGAGTGGGTACTCGTTGGATGCGGAATTTAATTTCGCATCCAACAAGCTCTCCCGATCGAAATTTGAGTAAAAACACAGGGAGATATGTCAAAAATACAAACATAAAAGTAGTTTTTTTCTTTTCTTCCTCCAAAATTAATAAATATTATTTTATTATTTTAACTGTTATTTTATTAATTCATTTTAGGAGGCCCATTTTGAGTTGAAATTTTTTCTAATGTGAGTTTTTCGATGAAACTTATTTTTTCGAGAAGATACTATTGGCAGTTCTCACGCTACCTCAACGACGCTTTTGTCGGGAGATCTCTCCAAATGGAGCCAATGGTATCAACTAGACTAAAAGTGGACGCCGAAGCTATCGACAGAATCTCATATTTATCACCCATTACCTTCTCTTCAGAAGTTTTTTACAAAGTTTGTCGAATACCTTTTTTTTTCGATGATCTTTCTTGCGGAGATTTCCAATGAGTTTTTGGCCAAAATTCTCGACACAACTCGTGTTTTCATGCCAATACGTTCGGCTAGGTTGAAAGTTTGCAAACGATGAACCTAACACCATTTTCATTTGGAAGTTTGTTTTTTATTTTTTCTGCTCACCTTTTTGGTTTCTTTCAAGGTTTTTTTTATAGTATTGGCATAATTTAGAGTTTGTTTTCAATATGCGTGGCAACATGGGAAGTTTTGTCTCGATTATGCTTACTGATATTCTTCGCGATGTTACCGACGAGGCGCTCTGGGGAGTTTTTGGAGAATCTTTGTGACAATGTTGGAATAAATACAATGTTGGAGTAGACATTGTCATGAATTTTATTTATTTTTCGTCGATTCCGAGTCATAGATTTTCGTGATGCAGCTTAAGTCTTAAACAACATTTTTGGGGTTTTAATGTTTACGGGGTTAGGGTTCTACCTTTTCTAGGTTTTTAATCCTTTCCCCAAACCTTAGGGTTTTATTCTCCCCTACCAACCACCAGAAGTTTTCTCAATCTAGTCGAGATAGAGTTTCACCTCACTGAGTTTTACCCGGCTTTCTAACTCGTCCATGATGGTTTTATCTGCTCCATTTGTCTTCGCCACAATGTTTGTTCTGACCTTTCGAGCCACAAAGATGGTCTATCATATATCCAATATCTTATTGGTGAGAGTGTGGCTGATTGAGATTTTTGTCGATTTCCCCTCCTCTGGGTTAGGTTTATATTCAGTGATGGGGAGGGGTATCATCCATGGATTTTTACAAGGTCACTTGAGATGTTCAAAGATGAATCGGTAAAGACAGTTTTAGTACCCTTAAAAAGAAAACAGGATTTCTCACCTAAGTTTCATTTGATATCTGAATTTTAACAGTAACTTATCGTTACAAGTAGATCATGTTTTTCCTGAATTCATATTGTTGATCATAGTAACACTAAGTGCTTTCTGGCTGTGTTCATGTTACAGCTTCAGTCCTTACACTACACCATGCCCAAGAAAGGAAATAAGAAGGCCAAGGCCATTTAATATGATTTTGATGTAGAATTTCTGCCCAGAATGGAAATTACTAACAAAGATACGAAAGTTTTCATTAAGGTTTAACTAGAGTTTAAATGGGGGTAGATAAACATTTGAAGAATCTCCAGGACAAATTGCAGACAAATGAGCAAAGTATTCAAAATATTGAAAGCATTAATGAGGAAGCAATTGGAATCTGGGTTGCACAAGCTCTTGTTCATAAATATCTTTTAGAAGACTTGTTAAGACTGGTCGTGCCAAAGGTGATAGAGATTAAATCTCAACTAGTTAAGCATGAAGTAACTGCACGATTGTTAGAGCCATTAGACTATCGAATTATCACTGAAGAAGCTCGTGCATGGGGGAATTTCATTAAGAAACCAGTTGGGCCCACCTAGGACTTTTTTTATCTCCATTTGGCACTCTATGTAATATTTATATTTTATTTTCATTTTTGTAGGGTAAGATAATAGAAGACAAATTTTGAAAGATGAAAAGTCAAAGAAGCCCAAAAGACTGAGGGAGTCCAAGAGTCATTTGCAAAATGTATAAGTAGGAGTAGAGGGTAGTTTAAAAAGGACTTTTCACTAGTGCATTGATGATGAAGTTATTTGTATGAGAACTATTCCTTTAATAAATAAATGAGAACCAATTTTGCTGGAGGAAGGGTTGTGCAAGTTTCAAATGGATTGTGTGGATTGATAATGTCGAACTACTTCTATTTAGCTTCTATACAACTGTGAGGTCGTTCTGACTTAATGAAGTACTTCTGGAAGGATGAATGATTTTACTTTCTATTAGAAATCGTGTGCATATGAATGAGTATTAAATGTTTTAACAAATGAATCTATATTTGTTTATATTTTCTAATGTGATTATGTATGTAGAATTTGAACATCTACCTGTAAGATTCCATATGCAACATTATAGTACATTACTCTGTTAGATATAAAAATTTCTCCCCCAGGGATAGGTTAGAATAGCTTAGATTACATTAGTTTTGCTTAATCCACTTGCATTTAGTTTAGGCACTTGCATTTCATCCTAAAAAATCTTAAAAAATCACATAAATGGTGGACCAGGCTGCAACCAGTAAAACAAACTTAAAACACTTTAACTCTATGGTAGATGGGTCGCTAACCGGATGGATTCCCCATACCAAACAATAAATGATATAATTGGGAACGATTATTGGGGAGAATACCTATTGTAGGTACTTGGGATTTTTCCAGGCATCAATAGTTTTTGGCGCTAGAAGGAGGGCCACCAGTGCATGGATGACAGAGGAAATCTGTTTACTAGAAACTATTCCATTGGCGATAGCTCTGAAACTAAGCTTCTTAAATATTTCATTTCTAAAGAAAGATTAGGCTCTGACGAAGAAGGTTCAAAATGCCTTTACCCAATTTCATTTGAAGTAGTTAACCACTTGAGGAGACATACACGGTATTATGTAAAGAAGCTTAGAGGATTGAAATAAGTCCTTGAATTACCAAGAAGGAAGGATTCTAGGAAGGTACCTTCTTATACTGAAGATTCTGTATTGTTGGAAAATTTGGAAGATTTGGTATATTTATCCATACAAGAGATCATCCAACCGCTTGATTAGTTGGGACCTGATTCCCCACCACAGACTCCTCGTCGAATCATGGCTGCAAATTCTAATAAACCTGCATGGAAAGTTAGAACACCACTCAAATTGACTCCTCCATTGCATGGCTTACCCAAGCACCCAGAAAAGGATCTACCAAAGTTTGACCCTGGAAAGGGAATTTCCGTAGAAGACCACTTGCAAAGTTACTATTTAGCATTGGAAATTTTGGGTGTTCAAAATGAGGATTTTGTATGTAGGATTTTTCCACACACCTTTGAAACAAAAGTTGTTGCTTGGTCTTTTAGTTTACAAGCTAACTCAATAACAGATTGGAATACTTTCGAGAGGGTGTTTAAAAGAAAATTTGGCAATAAAAGAACCATCACTACCCTTACAAAAGAATTTCTCGCTCTGAGAATGGATAAGAAAGAAAAGGCGCAATATTTTAACCAGAGGTTTGTTGCTCGTCTAAATAATTTCAGCTCTACAACAAAGCCTGCTGAAGAAACTTTAATAAAATAGTACACTTCAGCACTATGTCCCAACATAGCGATGTTTTTCAAAAGGGCAG
The DNA here is from genome assembly GCA_001517045.1 of Pseudotsuga menziesii. Lineage (NCBI taxonomy): Eukaryota > Viridiplantae > Streptophyta > Pinopsida > Pinales > Pinaceae > Pseudotsuga > Pseudotsuga menziesii. Next base: position 120,001 of record LPNX010116173.1, read on the forward strand.
TAAAACGTTCATTGGTGGAATATTATGAGGAAGCAAATAAAGTAGAAGTTGAACTTGGCAGCATAAACAAACACACTGCCAAACCAGAGGTAAAGAATTTTAGTGGTAAAAAACCTCTGCTGCTAACCAAACCTAAAGAAGAAAACTCAAATGAATTAGAAAATGTGGTCATGATGGTACAAAAGTTATCAAACAAGATTGTAGATCTAGAAAAAAGATAAAGAGGCTAGTTCATCAAAGAAATAGTTCAAACCTTTTTTCAAGAAAAGAGAACAAAGTGGAACATCTCAACCACATGTGTATAATTCTTTTGTTTTGAATTTCAATGAAGTAGGAATGGATCATTTCTGCACCTTTCATCAAGAACCTCATTTTGAAAAGAGTTTCCCACAATGGATTAGCTCAATGACTCTAGTTATGAATCAAATATTAGATGCTCAAATAACAGAGCCTGAGGTGGAAGAAGAAAAAAAATGAACCAGAAGAAACACATGAAACCACAATGGTCTTATGGGACAGTGCACCTACATTGGGATTAGATGAAGAGGAGCGTACTGAAGAGATCCAACTTTCATCGGTTAATATTAAAACTAGAAGCAAAGGACCCTTAATGGATGAAACATTAATACTACTTAAGATTAGGAAGATACAATAAAGTATGAAGAATATTAGCAGTAATATACAAACAACATATAAGTCTGATCTAGTCAACAAAAAAGATAAGATTATGGCAGTCAGTACACCTGTAAAGATAGTGGAGAATACAACAAAAAACAGTAAGAAGGCCCTAGTAGAATACGATATGGGGTATGACATAGTAGAAGACATTAACAAAACGAAAGCGATCATTTATTTATTTGAATTATGTAATTTACCCCAGCAAAGAAATAAGCTTCTAGAATCTTTTGATCCACAACCCAGTAGATCCCAGGATGACATTCAATCTGATAAAGAAATGAATGAAGCTAGCATTGGAGGGTAGTCCAAATCTCAAACTTTTCCATTTTTATTGTCTTTTGAGATTTTTAATCATAATGTGCATAATTGTTTGGTGGATTCCAGAGATTCATCTAATCTCACGCCACTCTCGGTATGTAAAAATATCAATGGTCAACCTACACCATCCTCATGTAAGATCATTCAGTTGGTCAGATCTGTAGTCAAGGTAACATGAGAAATGAAAAATGTGTTGATTCGGTTATCAATAGATGAGAGAGTTTTCCAGTTTATAGAAATTATGGTGGTAGATATACCAGAGGTCTATGGTTTGATATTGAGTAGGGACTAGTCTGCAAAAATAAATGGGTACTTCACAACTGATTGGTCGCACTTATGGCTTCCATATAAGAACAGTCAAAATCAGATTAAGGTGATGAGGGAACCACACATGAAACACAATGTAACTCAATTGGAAGGAAAAAATGAACCTATAAACTTCTCATATTCGGTCTTGGATAACTACTTTGTAAATATTGAACCTGGAAATTATCAAGCTGAAAAAGCCAGTCGTGAGTCAGACACACTTTCTGAACTCCATTTTTCATGGACTGATAATATCGATTGTAATATAGTTAACTTATTTTCTAAGATGGAAAGAAACACTAATCAAGTAGATTTAGAAGATAGATTTTGGTTTTTGTACTTTGATGGTTCCAAAACACAAGAGGGATTAGGAGCAGGTTGTGTCATGATTGACCCTGAAAAGAACAAACAATTTATCTCTTGTTGACTAGAGTTCGAATGTACGAATAACACAGCTGAGTATGAAGCTCTAGTCCAGGTCCTGAGAAAAGTTGTGGATCTTAAAGTTAGAAATTGAAAAGTATTTGGTGATTATGATGTAGTTGTTAGACAAATTAGAAACACGATTCATTGTTTGTCTCCGCACTTAAAAGGATATCAAACTAAAGTCTGGTATCTGATAACAAATTTCAATGCTTTCAATATAAGTTCAATTCCTAGGATGAAAAATGTTGCAGCTGAATTTTTAGCTATTTATGCTGCAAGATTAGTACCCACTAATAACAAGTGCTCCATTGAACTCATTTTTAGGCCATCGATACCAAACAATGCTACAAACGTGAGAGTGTTTTATGATGATCAGCAAATCATAGATTTTCTAACGAATGATGAAACTTTTAAGGACTCGGTGATTGGTAATGAAGATCATCAAGCTAATATTCAAAGTGGAAATTCCATGCCTAAAGGAGTGAGAACGTTGGAAAAGATGTTTGATTTAAACAGCGAATTCAGAAAACTTGCCAATGCCAAAATAAATAATTCATCGATGCAATATGAACTAAAGTATGTAAACTTGGGAAAGTGCTATTCACCAGAAGAAAGAAGCATATTTATCAGTTTGTTTCAATAATATAACGATATTTTTGCTTGAACATATGAAGACGACTTGAAGACCTATGACACCTGTAGTATCCAACATATCATTCCTATTAAAGCAGGCGTTAAACCATTCCAACAACAACTAAGAAAAATGCATCCCAAGTTGGAACCTCTAATCCAAAATGAGGTAAATAAATTACTTGATGCAAAGATCATTTTCAGAGTTAGGAATTCAGAGTGGGTATAAAATTTGGTGCCAGCAAGGAAGAAATATGGAGAGATGAGATTATGTGCTGTCATGTCCCCTCCCATCAATCTGATGCAAGGGAGGAAACATGACCCAACATCCTGGGCTTATTTGTCAATCTCAGCCCCATCCATTAGTAAGAAATTCATGGATAAATAAAAACTTATGCATGCAGATCGTTCTTAATACACATAGGGGAATTACACACTATCCACACACCATTTCATCATGCATCTTTATATAAACACAACAGAATAAACATAATAACACACACGCAAAAGGGAATACATCAGCCTATTTCCTTCCAAGAAAAATAATGAGACAACCATACAATAATCAATCCCATTATCATGCTATGCATAGGCTTCATGTCAACTAGCTTAAGATAATCATATCATTCAATTAACATGAGTAATTAAACATGCAGAACAGAACACAAAATGATCACAATTTAAACCACAAAGAATACTTATCTTTAAGATGAAACTATCCAACAACTAGCTATGTGAGAGAAATGTTCCACCCAACCATAGATCTTTTTCGAGCATGTATTCTTTCAACTGAGAGATCACCCCAAATATGGGATGTGTATCCACTAAGGAGGAAATAAATAGGCTTACTCACAGCCATGGTTTCACTCAACAAGTCATGCTATGCCCACACACAGTTGGGTTTATCAAGCATGCAATAAAAAAGGAGGATGATTCTAATACAGTGAGATCAATCACAGATCTATAGACATCTCAAGATAAATTCAAGAAATCCAATCCTCTGTTCCAACATTCACACTTGGATTTCTCACAATTCTGCCATCAAATAACTCTATCTCGTCACTGGATTTCTGGGCTAAAAAAATATGGGTTTTCCCATGTATTTTGGGGTATTTAATACTCTCAAATTCGCCCCAAGGTTCATATCTATCCATCACCCATTGAATTTCCCTGTCAAATACTAATTTTGGGCATTTTTGGCTCTTCAAAACGTGGGTTCTTGCAAATTTATGATTTTGGGTTTTCTTCTCACTGCTGGGCACGTGTAATGGATGGAAACTGAAATTGTCATCTTTAACAGACTCAAAGGAGTGGCATGACTCATGAAAGTGGATCAACTCGGAAACAAGCTGAATACCCAATTGACTGAATGAAATGCAGGCAAGTGCCATGTTCAAAGGTGACTAACAACTGCCATTATTGCAAAATGTTTTCCCTTTCCCTTAATTTCCCCATCATGATTGATGAGTTCCTCTTTTCGTTTTTACAAGTTCAAAGAGGGTAACAAACACTCGTTGTAGCTCATCAAGCGATGAGTCCAAACTCATATGTTTTACGAACTTGAGAAAGGAGGAGTTCGTTCCCAAAAAAGGGTCTTTCAATTTTTAATTTAATGAGTCCAATGAAAGAAAACTCAGTGTAATTCATGTTTAAAGAGTCTGAACAAACTAAAGAAAAATCCAAAGGGTCCTTTTTCGTATGCTTTAGTCCCTAAGGCCTGAAAAAGTATAAAATAATACCTTAGAGAACTCTTGCAGTCATGATTGGATGGAGTGTACCTTTTTTGTAAGTAGTGCCCCCTAGTCCGAAAAAGGGGTAAACTATCACTAGGAAGACGACTCTTTAAGTAATTTTACAAGCGTGAAGAAGACAAGCTCACTCGAAAATATTTTCACATTTTAAGAGTATGAAAAGAGTTTAAAGAAGACTCTATTAACCTTTTTCATGCTTGCATCCATAGCACGAAAAAGTAATAAACTAAGCTCAAGCCAGTTTTAATGTTTTAACTAGAGCACGAAAAATGAAAATTAAACTCAACACCATCTTACTGTTTTTAACGAGCTTGAAGATCAGTCAAAAGAATGCTTAGGGTATCTGATTCATTTTTTAACGAGCTTGACACAGAATAAGAACTATGCTCAAAGGGGCATTTCATGGCTTAACGAGCTCGAAACTAAAATGAATTATGCTCAAAATGACCTGTTTCATTTTTACACAAGCTTGAAACATAAAATAACTATGCTTGAAACATGGTTTCATTTTTATGCAAGCTTGAAACCAAAAGGTAAACTTTGCTTAAGGAAACCTACTTCATTTTTTAACGAGCATGAAATAGAAAATGAACTATGCTAAGGGATGGTTTCATTTTTTTGCAAGCTTGAAACGAAAAGGTAAACTATGCTTGAGGAGATCCATTTCTTTTTTTAACGAGCTTGACATAGAATGGGAACTTTTCTCAAGAATGGTTTCATTTTGATGCAAGCTTGAAACCAAAAGGTAAACTATACTTGAGGAGATCCATTTCATTTTTTAACGAGCTTGACATAGAATGGGAACTTTTCTCATAGGCATCTATTTCATTTTTTAATGAGCTTGAAACAGAAAAAGAACTATGCTCACCAACCTGTTTCATTTTTTAACGAGCTTGACACAGAATAAGAACTATGCTCGCGAACCTGCTCTTACCCAACATGATATCCAGAGGTTGGTAGGTTTCCCCCATTTCATAAAAGCTAGTTGCTTAGCTCCATTATGATGTCCATAGACTAGAACCATGCCCCCCATTTTACCTATGATGGGAAGAAGCTAACTAGAAGAAGGGGAAGGAATGACAAGAACATGAGGCACATTCAGGGAAATCTAATTACTAGGAGTAATGCGATGGTCAGGTGTAACAAAGGAAAGCTAATCAATGGTCACAATCTTCCCATCATGGGGAAAATGCATAACTCTAAAAAGTGTGGACACGACGACTTTCATGGCATACACATAATCACGTCCAAGGAGAAAATTGAAATCTAAAGGACCTTGGACCACCATAACATCAATACAGACAATGTTCCCTCCTAATGTAATAGGTAAATAAGGAAGGGTCCCTAAAGGTGCAATAGGCCTACAATTAAAAGCCAGTATCTGATTGATGGATGGCACAAGTTGAGGTGAACCTAAATCTTGCTAAGCAGTTGAGGATAGAATACTAACAGAAGCCCCTTCGTCAAAAATAGTGCGAAGCATCTGCCTAGCAGTAACATTCACAACTGTCTGGAAAGGAACACTCGAATGAATACAAGACTCTGTTAGGTTACTCCAATTAAAGGAAATAACCTCACTAATCAGAGAGGGTTCTGTCGAAACAGACAAAATTTCCTCTTGTCGAGAACAATCAAAACGAAACATGAAAACTTCAGAAGGTTTCAGTTCATTTTCTACTGTAAGAGAAGAACAAGACAAAGATTTGTTCAAAGTGACTACTTCAGTCTTAACACTCTCTGATGAAAGAGTGGGATCGGGTGGAGATGACATCAACTCAACCACTTTAACTTCACTCTTCAAAGGAAGAATTGGATCAATCACGGATGAATCCGATTAACCACTTGGAATTCACTCTTAGAAGGAAGAGTGGAATCAACCTCGGCTGAAACTGAATCAGCCACTTTAACTTCACACTTCAAAGGAAGAGTGGGATCAACTATGGATGAAAGCGAATTGACCACTTCAACTTCACTCTTCAAATGAAGAGTGGGATCATTCGAGGTTAGAACTGGATCGACCACTTTATCAACCAATGGGATGTCAAGTGACAACTTACGATAACCTGTTGGAAGCCGTTGATGAGAAACAGTAATATATTCCAACAACTTAGAAGCTTCATCCATGTGAGTACAAAGGTAAGTAAAGTGCATGTCCTTACAAAGCAAGAAAGGATTTCTAACTTTACCCTTCCGATTCTTAACCATAGAGTCATTGGTTGAGGGGGGATCATCAACATGATGACCAGAGGCTGATGACATATCTTGCCAGGAAACCTTAGACCACTCTTCTAAAACTAGGACCAAACCATGGCAATATTTTAGAAGGTGATCACCCTTGCAAAGCCTACAAGGGAATTTGGGCTTACGCAATCTTGGGGTGTGCATATTAACACTCTCCACATTGGGAGGAGTGATTGGTTGACACTTGGTTTTTTGTTTTTTTTCCTCTCTTAATCTTCCTTTTCTTCTTATTCTTATCCACCTAAATACTAGTACTACAACTTTCAACAGGCGAAGATGGACAAATGGGAGAAGACACATCTGGTGAAGAGGTGAGGGATCAACATGAGGTTGATGCTCTTGCAATGAAGGATTAGGATCAAAAGCAACTGGTGTACATGGGATAACTGGATTGGAGAATAACCAAACTGGTAATCCAATAGTAAATCCAATAAGGCTTAACGTAGCCACGAGAGGAGGACCAACATCCCCATATGGAGGGAATGCAAAAGACATGCTTGGTAAAGGAGTCTCTTGGTTGGTAGTCCTAGAAGGAAAATCCATAACTATGTAACAAAAATATCTCTCTCTTCTAAAAAATCCTAACTATACAGACAACAAGCACTACTCAAACTAAAGAAGCAAGCAAAAAATGTGAGAGGAGTGGATTAAAGGTCTGGAACCTCACGGGATTGTCAAACCATCACAACTAGTGTGATGCCAAGACAGCCAAAGGGTTAACTCGGATGATCTCAGGATTCCTAAAAGTGTCTCCCGATATATGCAAGGTATGTGGGAGCTCAAAATGGTAGTAGTGTTGTCTAATGCACAACCATTCACAAGGGGCCTTCCTATATACAATTGAGTACGTGAATGGAATGCGTATTTCTGGCTAACAAAATTGGCGACTCTACTGGGGAAGAGTTGGTTCCATAGATCTGAATGGTTCAGGTATAGAACAAAACACAAACACCAAATGTTAAACTTACCATAGATTTGGTTAATCAACTAAATGGAATGACATGATACTTCTCTCAAAGGTTGTCCTCGATATCCTTGAAGAAGAACCTGTAAAATATGGAAAACAACAAGAGAAACTTGATAGCATACAATATAATCAACTATATCTATGCTTGTGACAAAGGAATCAAGAAATATAAACATATGAAACAGTAAATATGGGAAAGAAAAGACATTCTTTATTAATAAATGATTGGAGAGACTACAACCTTCATGCCTTGGTGTTGAGAGTTCCTTCCAAGCGCTCCTTGCCTCCAAAGACTCAAGAATGATTTTGACGGAGTTTGGGTATGAAACACAATTCTTCCTCCGCGTTACCAGCTCAAAAGAGGGAAAATTGCAAGGGGTTAATTTATCCCTTCATTTCTCTAGGGAAAACTTTGAGGAATTGGAGCAGACAAGGGGATACCTATCTCATAACATGAGGGTGACAATAATTCGGTATAACAGTGATTGTTTCCCTTGTTTGCAAAAATCATCAATACATGCCCTAGTTTATGGAAAACCAACCCTAGAAATTGTTGCTGGGTGAAAACGTGAAGTTGGGAAACAATTTTGTGACAACTGAGTGAAAAAAAAAGAGGGCACGCGGATGAACATGTGAAAAAAATTCAACCTCAAACTCTAGGCCCAGAGTTTAAAAAACTCTAGGCCGAGAGTTTGTGATAGTTTGAACCAATCACCGCGCTGTATTTTCAAAAAAAATCTCAGATGAGAGTTTGAACAAAACTCTCAGCCGATAGTTTGGAAGAAATTTTTTCAGCTGAGAGTTCATGGTCAACAAAACCTGTGAAAATATCTAGCATCTTTCTGGAACTTGCAACTTGAGCAAACCCAAACCCCTGCAAATTTTAAATATTATTTATCGGACTTGGTAGAAATGGATTCATCTATGAATCTAGTTTCCAAAGATATAATAATTGTTTCATTTCAATTTGAATTTCTATTTATTAATAAGTTTTTTAAACCTTATCCCTTAAGAATTTTATTACTCTGAAAATCTCCCAAAATGAAAATTCAATATCATAACAAAGACAACACCAAAAAATTGGAAATCTTCAGAGAGATAATAATTTCCTTGTCCTCTACAAAAGGGTACTTTTAGTTTTTCCAATAAGAGTCACACTAAAAATAAAATTGAAGCTCACCAACATGTGTCGATGATGCACCATTTTATGAACTTATGTTATTTTGATAAATAATAAAAAATAGTTCTCAAGTCCGAAAAACCTAAAAATATAGTCCATGCACAAGTTCAATCTGTGTAGATTATGAGTATAAATTTTGTTTCCCTAAAATTAATAACTATCTCTAAGAAAAATGTGGTGCACACAGGTCACTCATTATTCATAGTTAAAAATTTAAAGTATATGTCGTTGGTGGACATCAAATTTTCTCCACTATATGTCGATAATTTTTTTTTAAATATGAGCATGTAGATAATTCAATTCTCTAAAACTTTTGTGTTTACTTCAAGGTGAAATTCCTAAGGAAGATATCGGTTTGAAGGGGTTTAAGTTGAAAAACATAAAATTTTGCAGTTTGTTTTGTCAAAAAACAAGCAAAAGTGTTTCCCAACTTCATGTTTTCACCCTAATTTAATCGATGTAACTTATCACTTGTGACGAGTATTTATAGGCTTGGGTTTCATGTGCTTTTTAAAAGTTTTCAAGGCTTTTTTTCTATAAACATGTCCTCACAATGGTTTGCTTTTTCTAGAAACTATCATGCGAAGTATGGATTGTGATGTCGGTTTTAGTCGGTTATCAATTATGAGAAGTATTTAGAGACCTGGGTTTCATGTCATAGATCCTTTGTTTCTTTTTCTCACACCCTCTTTCCTAGATTTAATGGCCTTATGGTGATTCAACTTTAGTTATATTTGTTTGCAACAATGATTGCAGATGTGCTTGATTCTTTTCAACAATGACTAAGCTCGCTTTGACAACCTCACCAGAATAAAAATGCCCATAGTATTCTCTTTGTGATGCTTGCAATCCTGAATAAAAGATCCCAACTTTAAGATGCCTACAATCCAATCTATTTTGTAGGTCACTTTCATAATCTTCGGAGTTCATATAATAATACCCATAGTCCTAAATAAAAATTCCAGTGGTCTTGAAAAAATGCCCACAATACACTCTTATTCTTCTTTTAAAAATGCATGCAATCCACTCTTGTACTTTTTAAAAATGTGTGCAGTACTGTAAGAAAAAATCCCATGGACCACACTTATACTTCTTTTAAAAATTTATGAATTCCACGGTTATGCTTCTTTTAAAAATGCCTGTAATTCTGAAAATCCTCATGTGCATGTTCTGTGACAAAAGTCGATGGATTTCTTAGAGATCGTGATAGATTTTGAAATATGCATTGCATAGTTCAAAGGCTGGTGCAATCCAAATCTTGGGAATTTATGTCATAGCATTATACATACTGCCAAGTTTATCGATGTCTTTTTTGTAGGTTGGGAAAGTCATTGCACCATACTAATATGATGTGCATTGTTCTAGACATATCTTGTCCAAATCTAAATATTGTTTTTTTTTCGAATGTTGTTGAGGCCTACTCTATAGAAATTGCATGTTCTTGAGATTATCATCTAGAATATAGACTTGGGTGTTAGTTGTAGCCAATTCAGGGGAAAAAAATGTTTCCATTGTTGCTTTGACCAATTGTGACAAGTATTTAGAGAGGTAGGTTTTCAAGTAATAGAAGAAGAGAAAAGTCTCTAGTTACTTGGATTGAAAAATAAACAATCTCATTTGATTATGGTTCAAATTTATCTATGTGTTTTGTGGTCTATTGACATTGCCACGATTGTTGTTTCAATTATCCATTTTGTTAATTATGACAAAATTCCATCGATTGCTTACAAGCTACAATGGTTTTTGAAATCTACATTGCTTAGTTGTAAGGCTCTTGTAATAAATATATTGGGAACTTATGCTAGCATTGTACATACTTCCAAGTTTATAGATGCCCTTTTTGTAGGATGGGAAAATGGAGTTCTCTTCCATGATTGAGGGTTTACATGGGTATTTAAATGAAGTGGATCTTTCTTAGAATCAGATTCAATGTCCAAACAATATTATCTCCTACAATTAAAGGAGTTGTTGCATGTCAATATTGTATGCATTGTTCTATATGTTTGTTTTCAAAATATGGACTTAGACACAATGTAGAAGCAATATACTTTTTTCCATGGATTGTCCTAGTATGTATCAAATTGCATTGATGATTCTGTAAGAGATGATGCTCATTGTGTATCATGGTGACTAGAAGACTTGTAGAATATTGATATGATATGTTTAGTGATATGTTGACATTACCAGGATTATGAGATCATGTATGCTTTTTTGAAATATTTGGAACCCTTTTTTTCAACTTGCCTTCTCTATATATCCCATCAATAAGTGCACTTTATGTGAAAACATGAGGCCATATGTTTTTGTTGGACAATTCATGGAAAGGATTGTTAACGTTTTCCAACTTCTATCTTAGGTGGCAGTTTGATTTATTTCCATATTTTGAAATCATGTATATTACTGCAAGGATAATTGTTCTAGAGTTGCATTGTAATTGCTTCAGCTACGACAATTTTTTTGTGGAATCAATATCTTGGTTATTTTCTTTGTCATTAATGTCGTTGCATGTATTTTGTTATTTTGGCTATGTATGAAAATTTAGTTGCATTTTTCTATTTTGGTTGTGGTCATGAAAATTTAGTTGGTATTCAAGTATTTATGAGATATTTTGACGGTGGTGTTGGATGTATGCGTGTTGTTATAGGTATTTCTCATGTGTCCCTTATTCTGCAAGTATATTGAATTATAGTTTAGGATCTGGTTGCTAGAGATATGTTAACTGCAAAAGCAATGACCTACATCTTTGGTCAATGGTGAGAAACTCCTCATTCCTCACCATTAGATACAACCCCTTTAGGATTGCTCCATGTCATTCAAGAGTTGGATATGTTTTTAGTAAATTTTAGATGAGTTTGATAAAATACTGAGAAATAAATTCCAACATCTAAATTCAACTTTCGCACACAAAATTCTATAATTTTTCCAAATTAGTTTTCTTTAGTCATGTTTTAGCATAAATATTAGTAGGTATAGAGTTAGAATATATATTATCCACATATTTCAACATTCATATTTAGATTCTTGGCAAGAAATTATAGATTCTAAGTGCAAAATTTTTTACATTTATAACCACAAGTTTCTATCATAAACATGAAAATGATAACAGAGAAATTTCTTACCATTGTAGGAGCACCAATAACAACCCCATTCTTCTCAATACAAGGGAGAACTAGAAACCAGAAGTAGAAATATTTATACATGAATCCAAAAATGGTCCAATTGATAGATTAAGGTAGACCATGGACCACTTTTAATAATGCTATCATGGCAATGAATAAGACTTTAAAATCCCTGGACCTGTTAAACTAGTAGCAACAAGAAAGGTCTTCCTACATGCATGTGTTCTTGTATGTAGAAGACTTAAATTAGGAAACCAATTGTATTTAATTTACTTTTCCTCAGTTTACTTTGGAAAATAAATTGAATTAGGGTTTTTTCTTTACCACTAGTTAAAGTGAAAGTGAAATTAGGGTTTTCGCTTTACCTAAAGTTATAAAAGAGAGATCAATTGGTGGAGAGGACACACACACTTGTATTCCGATAGAGATAGGATACAGACAGGGAGATAAATTCAGATAGAGGATTTAGCTGAGAAGACGGAGGAGCGAGCAGCGGGATCACTAAGCTTCGTACATCCGGGTTGTACACTCACACGGGAGGGTGTCGAGGTTTAGCTGGGATTTTCCCAGTGATTCTGTCGGGTACTGCATTCACCAGGTTTGGGTGAATTTGTAGTGAATGTAAAAGTTCCATATTTTCTCATAATAAAATATATATATGATTGTTGCATCAGTTTTCCCATGTTGGGTTTTTCCGGGGGTTTCCATACCCAAAATAATAGTGTCAATATTGTGATGTGATGTTATGATTTATTTATTAGTTTTATATTCTGCTACATACTGTAAAATATATTCATGTTTGGTTATCAGTAGAGATTTGCATGCATTGTTTATCCCTAGTTGAATATTAAAGGAAAATTTACATGGTATCGGAGCTCTAGTGAGCTAAAGAAAATATATTTGTAGCAGCAGTGATAGATCAGGGGCGAATCTACAGGAATACACAAACCTAAACTTCCAGATTTAGGGTTTCACAGGTAACACTTCACAATATCCATACAGTTAAGAGTTGAGGATAGACTCCAGGGTGCTCAGAACTTTCCTACATGGAAAGAAAGGATCAAAAGGATCATGGACGTCAGTGATGCAAAGGAGCACATTGACTCCATGAAGGTTACACACACAGATCCAATAGATCTAGCATCTTAGAAGAAGATTGATTCTAGATCCATGTTGATTATCATGGATGGAGTGAAGGACCATATAGTCCCTCACCTTTCTAGTAATAATACCGCATTAGAGATGTGGAAGGATTTGGAGAGTCTATACCAAAGCAATAATGAGAACCAGAAGATGGTGTTGCAAGAGAGGATCTGCAACACCAAGATGTCCAAGGGAGAAGGAGTGGTGACTTCTCTCATGAGGCTCACACAGATCAGGGATGAGCTTAGAGATGTTGGCTCGAATATTGATGATGATGAGCTAGTTCAGATAGCTCTCAATGGATTCTCTAATCCATGGGACACATTTTTCAAGGGTGTGGTGGTTAGGGAGAATCTCCATGATTGGAAGAGACTTTGGGAATACTTTGTGTAGGAGGATACCCACATGGGTCAAGGATCAAGCTCATCCAGCAATGACCCACAGATTGTGGATGAGGAGGCTCTAGCTCTTACAGGGAATAGCAAGGGGAAGGAAAAGAGTAAGAAGGATGGTAAGAAGAACCTTGACCTGTCAAAGGTCAAGTGTTTTATCTGCCATAAGCAGGGACACTTTTCCTCCTAGTGCCTAGATAGGAAGAAGAAGAGTAACACTCAGATGGATGGATCTACAGAGAAGGAGGAGTTCAACATGAACTTCGATGAGGATTTTTGCTTGATAGCTTGCATGGAAAGCACCACAGGGAGCATAATTTGGTACATCAACAGTGGAGCATCTAGTCACATGACTAGATAGAATATATTTTTTAGAGACTTGCAGGAGGGTGGAATAAGGATCCATGTTGAACTGGTTTATGATGCATGCTATCAGGCGTAGGGAGTTGGCACTGTTTGATTTTAGAGGGAGTCAAGAAAACCCCTTAGTTTTGTTGATGTGTTATATGTTCCAGGACTGATCAAGAACCTTATATCAGTCTCCACTCTAGAGGAAAAGGGATATCATGTGAAGTTCCGTGACCATAGAGTGTATATTAGGCCCAAGGTATTAGAGAGGAGATTGGATCGGGTGATTGGTATAAGGAGTGGGAAAGTGTACATATAACACTTTGAGCCTGCAAAGGCTCTATTCAGTAGCAACAACAACAGTCAGGGTGAGTTGTGGAATATGAGGATGGTACACTTACACCATGGAGCATTGAAGCATCTAAGACAGGAAGTTATTGGAGTTCCTCAAGTACAGGACAAAAAGCATAACCACTGCAAGGGTTGTGCTTTGGGGAAGAACATCGGGAATCCTTTCCCACAGAGTGAGCACAAGTCTAACAAGCCCTTGGACTTGGTGCATTATGATGTATGTGGACCTATGAGTTTCCATTCGTTCAGTGGTTACAGTTACTACGTAACCTTCATTGATGACTATTCCAGGAAGACCTAGATATATTTCCTGAAGGCCAAGTCAGAATAATTTGAGAGGTTCTGAGAGTTCAAGAATATTATGGAGAACCAAACATGAAAGAATATTCAGGTATTGAGGATAGACAATGGGGGTGAGTACACTTCCAATGAGTTCATGGAGTATTGTTCGACTGAGGGGGTCATGAAGGAGCACATTGTGCCTCATGCACCACAACATAATGGAGTTGCAAAGCAAAATAATAGGACTATGGTTGGAGCAACCAAGGCCATGTTGTTTGATCAGGGATTACCACTATTCCTTTGGGAAGAGGCATACAAGACTGCAATATACATTTATAACAAGTGTCCCCACACAGCTTTGGGGAGGAAGATACCAGAGGAATTCTTCATAGGAACCAAGCCAGATGTGAGTCACATTCGCATATTCGGCAATGTATGCTATTTTCATGTCCATGCAGACAATAGGAAGAAGTTGGAACCTTCTAGAGAGAAGGGGTTACTTGTTTCTTACATCATTATTTTGAAGGCATATAGAGTTTACATTCCTGCTCGCAATAGGGTAATTATGAGTAGGGATGTCTAGTTCATGAGGATAGGGCCTTGCGGAGATATCAGGACTTACCAATAGAGCAACAACTAGCACAAGAGTCGGGGGTCAAGTTGGAGGAGCTAGATGTACAGGTACAGACACAAAGCATATCTTTTGGTGGTCAGAGGGAGTCAGGTGGACAGGATCCTACAGTCATTGACTTGGAGGATGAGTTGCAATAGGAGATGGATATCCAACATCCACAGTAGGTTGACACTATGCCAAGGCCTAAGTGGTTTAGGTCCATAGTGTAGGATTCCATCCAGGTTGATGCTCCATAGATATCTTTCAGACAAAGTGTACCACCAGAGAGGCTTAGTTATATGGTAGTGATGATAGAATTGATTAACTATGAACTTTCCATATTCGGGGAGGCTACACAACATTATGTGTGGCAGTAGGCTATGGTTGAGGAGTATGACTCCATTATGAAAAACCAAGTATGGGAGGTTGTGCTGAGGCCACAAGGGAAAAAGGTGGTGGGATGCACATGGATCTACAAGGTGAAGCATGAAGCAGACAGAAGCATAAATAAGTACAAGGAGTGCTTCATGGCAAAGGGGTTTTCATGGAAGGAGGGTATTGATTATGAGAATACCTTCACCCCTGCTTCCAGTTATTCTTCTATTCATACCATTATCTCACTAGTAGCTGAGATGGGTTGGACAATCCATTAGATGGCCGTCAAGACTACGTTCCTCGGCGGAGTGATAGAGGAGGAGGTATATATTGAGCATCTAGAGGGGTTTGATGTAGAGGACAGGGAGACACATGTATGAAAACTGCATCGATCTCTTTATGGGCTCAAGAAGGCACCTCGATCATGGTACTTGAGGATTGACAGCTATCTATGGGATATGGGATTTCAGTGGAGTGAGGCTGACCACAACCTGTACTTCTTGACATGTGAGGTTCCTCTCAGACTGGTCATGTATTTCAATGACCTCTTTTTGACAGGAGATGAGAGGATGATTGGAGACTGCAAGTCCAACCTTGCAGTGGAGTTTGAGATGAAGGACCTTGGGTTGATTCATTACTTTATGGGCTTGGAGGTTTGGCAAAGAGATGGATTCTTCTTCATCGGACAGGGGAAGTATGCAGTAGAGATCCTAAAGAGATTCAGGATGGAGGACTGCAAGCCTGTGGCCATACCTCTAGTTTCCAACTGGAGGAATATTGATGCATCAGGGTCAGATAGATTTGATCCTACCTTTTATCATCAGATTATCAAATCGCTTATGTATCTGGTCAACACTCAACCAGACATCATCTTTGCAGTCAAATCTTTGAGTCAGTTCATGGTGGACCCTCCTATAGTGCATTAGATGGTACAATGGAGTATGGATTGGTTTATGAGTGCAGGGGGAGTGTACAGTTAGCAGGTTTCATAGATGTTGACTGGGAAGGATGTGTAGAGGACCGGAAGAGTACTTCAGGTTGTTGTTTTAGCATTGGATCAGGGTTTGTCTCTTGGTTTAGTAGGAAGCATAATTCATTTGCATTGAGCTCGGGAGAGGCTGGGTACATGGAATCCAACATGGATTCTTGTGCGGGTATGTGGTTGAGGAAGTTACTTGCAGGGTTTTTCGAGTGTGAGTTAGAGGCTACAGTAGTTCACTGTGACAATCAGACTGGAATCAATCTATTCGAGAATCCAGTGTTCCATGACCAGAGAAAACACATAGACATCAGATACCACTTCTTGAGAGATTGTGTTTATAGGGGAACCATTCAGTTGGAGTACATACAGACAGATGAGCAAGTGGTGGACATTTTCACCAAGGCACTTTGTAGACAAAGTTTTGTGAAGTTCAGGGATAAGTTGGGATTTCTACCGAACCATTTCCTCATTGAGAGGGAGTGTTAAACTAGTAGCAACAAGGAAGGTCTTCCTACATGGATGTGTTCTTGCATGCAGAAGAGTTAAATTAGGAAACCAATTGTATTTAATTTACTTTTCCTAAGTTTACTTTGGAAAATAAATTAAAATGGTCTAAATTAACTTTAGTGAAACACTAGTTAAAGTGAAAGTGAAATTAGGGTTTTTTCTTTACCACTAGTTAAAGTGAAAGTGAAATTAGGATTTTTTCTTTACCACTAGTTAAAGTGAAAGTGAAATTAGGGTTTTTGATTTACCTAAAGTTATAAAAGAGAGATCAATTGGTGGAGAGGACACACACACTGGTATTCTGATAAAGACAGGATACAGACAGGGAGAGAAATTCAAATAGAGAATTTAGCTGAGAAGACGGAGGAGCGAGCAGCAGAATCATCGAGCTTCATGTAGCTGGGTTGTACACTCACACGGGAGGGTGTTGAGGTTTAGATGGGATTTTCCCCGTGATTCTATTGGGTACTGCATTTGCGAGGTTTGGGTGAATTTGCAATGATTGTAAAAGTTCCATATTTTTTCATAATAGAATCTATATCTGACTATTGCACCAGTTTTCCCATCTTGGGTTTTTCTGGGGGTTTCCATACCCAAAATAATAGTGTCAATATTGTGATGTGATGTTATGATTTATTTCTCAGTTTTATATTCCGTTGCATACTGTAAAAGATATTCATGTGTGGTTATCAATAGATATTTGCTTGCACTATTTATCCCTAGTTGAATATTAAAGGAAAATTTACAGGACCTATCCATGAAAAAAAGACTAAATATATCCTCATGAGGTATTACATTCCCCTAGAAGTTCCTACCTTAAGACTCAATTCATTTAGGGATAACCCCTTTGATTTGGAAATGTGCCAATTTTGACTTGAGAGGATGTTAAATTAGTGACATGGATCTCCTTCCTGAATTCATCTTGACACCTTTGGATTATTTTAGCGTAGGAATTTCCAAGTGATAACACAAACTAGCATGTTGCAATGTCATTTTCAATGCAAAGGACCATTCATTTGTATATTTTACAAGTATGGTTTGTTGCATATCCATTTCACCTCGAGACAACATTCATAGTTATCATATAGGTTCATAGAGTATGAAATATGGTAGACTCCTCTTCAAGATGTTAGAGATACCCATTTTTGGCACTTTTCTCTTTTGAGAGTGTTGTAATCTCACAGATCACATAAGGTTACCAATAATACATACTAAAACATAACTATAAATCAGATACAAGAGACAAGAACAGATAGGAAAACAGATTTTATTAATGTAATGAGTTCATACAAGGCACAGAACTGAACTGAGTTCTTTGCTTGGCTCAACAGCCTAATATATACAAGTTACAAACAGTTACAAAATAACTACCTGTCGGTTCGGTGAACCGACACGACTATTAGTTAGCCGACTAATCTTTCTAGTTAGTCGGCCCATCGACTTAGTCGGCTGACTAAGTCGGTCTTCGTTCAAGTCGACTTATGTTGACTTGCTCCTTCTACATCTCCCCCACGAACAAAACGTTTCTTCGTCCTGAAGAAACAGGGAGGTACAAAAAAGAAAACGAACTCTTGTCGAACCATTCAAACTTGCTCGTGCTGTGGACTATGCAGACGGATGGTCGGTCTCCTCTAGATGCAGACTTTGACGATAACTGGAGTTGTGATGGCAAGATGATGCTGAAAGTCGGTCCAACTCTGCAATGCCTTCTGGCTATCGATCGTTAAGGTAGTGAGATTTGAAAGGATCGACATCTTTTTGGACATGGGCATTTCTGCTATATTCTCCATGTTGCTTCCCAACAATTGGTTCTATTCTTCTGCAGCCTTGATGAGTCGTTTCATATGTGGGAAGATGATGTCAACTTTCTCTAAGTTGGTCAGGGCCTGTTGAACCCACTGATGTGCCTCTCGTTCTAGCTTCTGCAGTTTGTTGGTTTCCATCACAATTTGTTCTTCAATGGTCTACCTCAGTTCTGCCTCTGTCGACTTCCGGCCTTCCAAAGCCTGAATGCCCTATCGCGCCTGCCTTGTCTGCTGATAGACCTGGCCATAGTGATTAGGCTAGTCTCGTAATACTTCCTCAGTGACAACCGGTCCTTCCATATGATCCGATAGAACCTTGTATGCCTCCGAGAATGCAGTGTGTTGGGCCAGGAGCAGTCGAACAGTCTCCTCCTTTTGTCCTTCCTTAGTATCTTGCATCCGAGTCTGAATGGTCGATACCATCATTTCGAAGAGCTGATATGCTCTTTCAAGTGGTCGGTCTGTGTCGACTTCGATAGGGCCTGGTATCACAGTCTGGACTAGAGATCTGTATCTACCAAGAAACTCGACTTCTTCTGCATTTTTAGCTACAAGCTCTTTATTTTTTTGATCTGTCCACTTCTTTGACTCTTTGACTCTTTGGCCACAGTTTTAAGGAGTCGGCCAACCTCTGTGTCGTCCAAGGAACTTGCATCCCTTAGGCTAATCCGAAGACCGGATGTTCTATGCTGCTCTTTCTTTTTCTTTTGTTTGTCTGTCTATTGTTGTGGTGGTACTGTTGGTTGTTGTTGTTCTGTCGGCTGGGGGTCGACTACCTTTGCAGTCGGAGGTTTGACAGTGATGTGTACCCAACTAGTGGGCACGGTCGGGGTATCCTCTGACACAAATGTGCTGATGTATAAATTTAGCTCGTAGTCCTCTTCTTTTTCCTAGTCAGTGAGGGGCTCTATGATGGAGAAGTCAACCTGCTTGGCAGCCTCTGGAATTGGTATTTTTTTCTGCACTTGTTGGGTTAACTCTCAGAAAATCTGCTCGACCGTCGGATAGCAGTTTAGGTCCTGTGCTTTGGGGTCCTGACCTTGCATGTACTAGACTGATGTATGATCAAGTTCTAACTGTATATGAGACTCGGCGGGGAGGTTTCGTCGGATATTCTGGGGCACCCTCCACCTCGTCGTGCGAACCTTCAACTGCTGGAACCAATTTTCCAAGAAGACTTTCCCCTGTTCCAGCTCATGCAGGGTGCCTTTTTGTGAAAAAGGTTTAAAGCGGTGCATTTTGAACTTGGTTGGCTCCCGGAAGACTGGACTACCTTCCGGACAAATATGGTACATAACAATCCAGAGAATGAGAGAGGGGAACTTGATCATACCTCCTATCTCCTGGCAGCGTTCACAGATGGTTTTGATCATATCGGCAACATAATCTCCCCATCGGTATATCCGACCGTCGGTCGCGATTGTGTCGACCGCTTCCAACATCTCCAGTTTAAGGTCGCTGCCCCGACCTACCAATGTAAGGGTGATTGCTATGATTTTAGCCATTATTTGCGGCATCCTTGTCGCAATCTGTCCGATCATCAAGCCTTTGGAATTCTTGCCCGATGGTGAGCCCGTAAGTTCTTGGACTAACCCGTCTTTGATCCCAATAGGTACAGGGTTGCCTTGGTTGGACAGACCCATAAGCTTGGAGATAAAATCCCTGGTGATATCAATCGGTTGGTCGAAGTAGAATCGACCGTTATGGTAGCGACTGATAATGAATTTAACAGCTGCTTCCTTTGTCCCACCGAAGCTTGCCATCAGTGGTGCGTTAGGGTAGTTGAAGATGCTGCTCTTCTGAATTTTCTCAGTGGCCTGGGTCATTCTATTGTCGACATAGGCCCACTCTTGGATCTCTTGCCAGATTTTCTGGAATGGGCCCTCCTGTACCTTTGCATTTTTTATGTTCTTTAAGCGGTTGAGCAAGGGGGTGTCCTCTTCTTGTAGCTCCTTTTCCTTGGTCGTGGATCTGGTTAGTTTGGGTGCCATTGCGTCAGACTGGTCAGGGTTTTGACAGGGTTCTTGTGCTTTGGTCGACTGAGATTGCAGGTGCTTTGAGGGTAAGTGGTGTGGTGAATGAACCTTCGACTGTCCATTATTTATAGGTGTGGGTGGGGTTGAGTGTCGAAATGGGTGTATTAATGGCGGACTTGACAGTCCAACTGCAATACTTGAGTGCGATTTAATGGAGGATCTGTTTCGGTGCTCGAGGCCATCAATACGTGATGGGACTTTCGAAGTTGATGGTCGGTGTCGTTGGTGAAAATGGTCGGCCTGACTGGTCGATGAAGATGGTCGATGGTGGTGATGTCGGTTGTCGGAGTAGTGAGTTGTTGTCATGGATTTTTGTGTCGGATGTATTATTTTGTTTTGGAATTTTTCTATCTTTTTATGGGTTTTGAGTGACGGTTAAGGTCTTTTTTTTTTTTTGTAACGTTTGAGTCGGGCTCCATTAACGAGCTTTCGAAATACTAGGCCCTGTAATGTCTTTAGTCGGACTGAACCGTTGGGATGTATTTCTTCGACAATGTAAGGTCCCATCCATTCTGTGTGTAATTTCTTGGGTTTTCCCTTGACTCGACTATTATAAAGTAAAGCAAGGTCGTTGACCGACAGGTTTTTGTTTTTGATGTTACGGTCGTGCCAGGATTTCTGTTGTTGTTTGTGAATTTCCTAATGCTGAATAGCCATGATTCGATGTTCTTCTAGCTTACTGAGTTGAAATAGTCGGTCCTTTATTGCCTGTTTGACATCGACATGTAGTATCTGTGCAATAATAGGTGTCTGCTGTCAAAAATGTAGGGGGACGACTGCCTCCTGCCCGTAGACTAGTCGAAAGGGGGTTTGGTCGATCGACCGTTTATATGCTGTCCTATATGCCCAGAGAACCGCAGGGATTTTCTCATCCCAGTCGTCTTTGTCGGTGTTGCATATTTTGGTTAACCCTTTTGTCAATGTTTTGTTAAAAGCTTCAATCACGCCGTTCGACTGAGGATGATATGCAGTGCTCCATCGGTGGTCGATGTGAAACTGGTCGGTCAAATTTTTGATGGTTTTGTTGATAAAGTGTGATCCTTGGTCGCTAATAAATGTGAGTGGGCATCCAAATCTAGTGATAATTTTTTCGAAGATAAACTTAGCAGCTACCTCACTTGAACATGTATCGACAGGTTCAGCTTCTGCCCATTTGGTGACATATTCCACTACCGTGATAATATATCTTTCACCTGATCGTTTGGCTGGGATAGGAAAAGGTCCTATGAAGTCTATAGCCCAAAGTTCGAATGTGAGACTAGGGTTTACAGATATCAAGGGAATTTTTGTGCTCAGTAGAGGTCAACCAAGTCGTTGACATCTATCACATCGACTAACAAAGTTTTTGCAATCTTTGTGGATGGTCGGCCACCATAAGCCCGACTGTTGGATTTTTCTTGCAGTTGTATCCACTTGAAAATATCCTCCTGCAGGTCCATAGTGTGCTTCATGCATGATTTTTTCTCTCTCATGGTCGAGTACACAACGTCTGAGAATGTCGTCTAACCCCATTTTGTACAAAAATCCATTGATGAGGCTGTAGGGTGCAGCCTTCATAGCTAAGATTTGTTTCTTCTTGGTGTTCAGACCTTCGGGTGCCTGACCTGTCTCTAATAACTGAGCTATTTCTTCTAGTTCTTTGGGTACCACTTCTATGCGGAATAGATGTGCATCCGGCAAGTCGTCGTCGATTCCAGTCGGTTCCTCCCCTGTGTCTATACGTGATAGGTGGTCGGGTCCGACATTTAGCTTTCCTAGTCGGACCACTACTTCAAACTCAAATTCTTGAAAAATAAGTAACCATCGACAAATTCTTCCATGATGAAGGGGTTTATTAACAAGGTACTTCAAAGCTTGATGGTCGGTATAAAATATGAAAGGGTTGGCCAAAAGGTAATGTCGATACTTCTGGAGGGCAAAGACCATACCTAGGGCTTCTCGTTTAGTGGTCGAGTAGTTCCTTTCAGCTTTACTTAATTTTCGACTGCTGTATACTATAGGGTAATCCATCCCATCATCCCCTGGTTGAGTAAGAATGGCTCCAATTGCGATGCCTGATGCATCAATATTCACATGAAATTTGGTCGACCAGTTGGGAAATTTAAGTATGGGAGCTTCGACCAGTTTTCTTTTCAATTTGTTGAAGGATATTTGGCATTTGTCTATCCATATAAACTCCTGATCTTCTTTTAGCAGCTCCTCCAGAGGGTAAGTCATATCTGAATAGTGTCTGATGAATTTCCTATAGTATCTTGTATGGCCCAATAACACCCGGACCTGTTTAGGGTTTATTGGGGGTTTTAGGTCGAGGATGATTTTTATTTTGGCAAAGTCGACCTTTATACCGTCTTTGCAGACAATATGCCCTAAGAGTATGCCTATGGGAGTCATAAAAGTACATTTCTTAATATTTAGGGAGAGTTGTATCTGTCGACATCTCTCCAGCATAAGTCGAAGCCATGTACAGTGATCCTTTAGGGTGGAATATATGGTCCAGTCATCGAAGTATACTGCCATGGTCTTATAGATATACTCTTGGAATGTTTTGACAACAATTCGAGAGAATACTGCAGGTGCATTCTTCAACCCAAAAGGCATAACTCTGTAGGCAAAGGACCCAAATTCACATACAAATGTTGTTTTCTTTTGATCCTCTTTTGCTATGGGTACTTGATTATATCCTGAAAATCCATCTGTAAATGAATAACATTCATGGCCTGCAACTTCATTCAGGATTTCATCAGCATAGGGGGTGGGGAATGGATCTGTGAGTGTGACTTTGTTGAGCTCCCTAAAGTTGACACAAATTCTTAACCTGGTCGGGTCATGTTTTTTGGGCTGTACGACCATGGGACTTTCCCATTCCGACTGGTCAATAGGGTAAATGATCCCTGCTGCTAACATGTTGTCGATTTCCTTCTTAACTATCTCCTTATATTTATGAGCTAGTTTGTAAGGTCGTTTCTTGACAGGTCGGACATCAGGTTTAGTATCTATTTTCATTTCTCCCATTTCTTGTACTAACCCTTTTAAGTCTTTGTATTCCCTTGCAAAGACATCTTAGAATTCTTTAATTAAGTTTATGATTTCGGTGGTTTGGTGTTCATTCCAGTAGTCCCCAATCTTAGCTATTTTTGGACGGTCGTCGTTGGAAATGTCGACCTCCTTAGTTTTCACTTTGGCATCCGGCCACTCTGGTGCTTTAGCTTCATTGATCGGCCGACTTCCTTCTTTGAACTGTGAGAATGTAGCTGGAAAGTCGGTTGTAGTCATTCTGTCTAGGTCTGGTTTGTCGGTGGTCTTGACTTTCAGGATTGAGTAGATCGGTTTGGTTGTTTCAATGTGGTCGGTCTTCCATCTAAAGCTCTTACCTTCTGTGTCTTCATTTTCTAAGTGTAAACGTGTCGACTGGGATTTTGATTCTGCTTGTATCTTGTTACAGTCCTGGATTTGTCGATGGTCTTGGACGGGTTGTTTTTCTGTCGGTTGAAGAAACTATTTGATTTGGTGTGCTGTCCCAGCCAATTTTTCGTTTTGAGGTATGAACTGGAAGTCCTTAATAAAATTTTCTTTAAGTTCATGCCAAAAGAAGGTTTCTCCTCTAGCTTCCTCCATCTTATACCATTTATTAGGCAAGTCGGCTAGGGTTGAAGGGAACAAATGTGGCCAGGCTCGCTCATCTTTGTGTCCAAGCCGTCTCCACTCCCTTTCACAAAGCTTGATGTGTTCTTCTGGGTCTTGGCCTTGGACAAAGATAGGGATTTGAGCTTCCTGGGTTAACTTTTTTCCACCGAATCGTTCGACAAAGAAAGTTGAAGCAGTTGTCCAGGTCTGCAATTTTGTCTGATGGGTGTTCCACCATCTAGCTGCTTGACCTGTAAATGTTTCCACTAAGCTTTGAAGTCTGCCATGTTCTCCAATATTTTTAGATACTTGTTCAAGATGCATAATTGGGGATTCTCTTTCCTTATACCTGGGCAGTTGGGTATTATGTAAGTTAGTTGGCTGTAATGTAGGTCGTTCCCTGATTTTGTTTTCAAAGACTTTGGGTATAATTGATACAATGAAGCACTGTCGGGTGGGTTTTTTCTGTACCTTTTGTATAGTCCAGCACCCTCTTTCTTGTGTTTCATAATTTTCCATTTCCCAATCACATAATTCAGCATCTGAATTATATCCAATTGAGTCTTGGTTACCTAAGTGAAGCTCCCCATAGATGTTTGGCTCGGTATAGTCCGTATTGTTATGGATCTGGTAAAGCTGTCTGACATCGACTTCCTCATCAATCGGTTCAGTCCAAGGTGCTCCTTGGGAAGGATTAATGGGTACAATGAATTTTTGACCATTTCCTTTTAACTTAATGCGTTCTTTGTCTAAGGATATGGAAGCTTTCATCTTACGTCCCCAAGGTCAACCAACTAGCGCTGGGAAGGAGCTAGATCCTTCTTTTGGGTCGATGATTTCAAAATCAACCTTAGTCGAGATTCCTTTGATGGTCGTGTCAACATTTTTCCAAACCCCAATGGGTTCAATGAGGCCTTGGTCGGAGAGTTTTAGGTAAATGCCTGACTCATAGAGTCGAGGTCGGCCCATCTTTTCCCATGTATCCCGGGTCATGGTATTTACCTGAGACCCAAAATTGAGCACCACTTGTCGGACGTGATAACCCTCGATTTCCAGGTCGACAAGTGGGTCGACATCATTTTTGTCTTTTTTATTTAGGCTACAAATGTTCTTAGTTTTTTTTCCAAAGTTAGTGCTTTTTATTTCGTGTAATAAATCAATGAACTGGGCTACGGATTTTTCGGTTTGGATGAGATGAGTTAATTGCTGTGTCGTGCTAAGTCGACGGGTAATATTGTCTTCCTGCTGTGCGATGTCTTGAAATATGTGGGTGACTTCTTGATAAGTTTGTTTTTCCTTCAGAGGATCTGGATAACCATTTGTGTTTTTAATTTTACTAATTTGGGGGTTATCAGGCCCTGTTTTTGTGCCTTGGCGAGTGACAATATGCATATTTTTAGTAGTTAATACATCATGCTTTTGTACACAAGACAAGACATTAACATTTTTCTTATTATTATTTTTTTCTAACATGGTAGGAAAATCCTCCAGAGAGTGATCGCCTACGCCACAATGTGTACAGAATTTAAGGTCAGTTCTGTCCTTGTACGGACAGTCTGCACATCTATGCCCTTCTTTATAGTAGATGAAGCACTGGGTAGATCGACGCGGTCGTATGTCACGATTCCCGACAAATCGACCTCTTCCTCCAAACCCTTGTCCTCGATTGTCGTACCGGCGCTCATATCGTCGCCCTTCGTATCATTTCCCGTTCTAGTCATTGGTATTATTTTTCTCATTTCTTCGCGCCACTGCATTCGTCTGGTAGACCGCCTGATAGTTCTGTCTGTTTTTCAGGTTTAATTGACAGTCAGCCGTATTGTGACTTTTTGTCTCACAGATGGTGCACCAGGATGCTTTTGCGTTCTTCATGTTAAAAGGACATTATTTTGTAGAATGATCTCCGGCCTCCTGGAAAATGTCGCAACATACTTTAGTTTGCACAAAGCGGACGTCTTGTTGGCTGTATTCGTGTCGACAATTATCTTTCGAGTGTCCGGCCGTCGAACATTTAGTACACCAGATTTCTTGATTTTTGAGAGTTAGTTCTTTCAAGGACTTCTGCACATTTTCAAGTTGTTCTTCTATCCTATGGTCCGTCGGATAGGAAGGTATGTCTTCGTCCATTTCCACCTGCAGAGCTTTGGTCAGCGCATCTTCATATGTCTTGAATGTTTCCAGACTGATGTGTCGGCGGACTTTTTGTGATAATCCTGCAAGGAACCATTGAATTAGTAATTGCTAATCAATAACATAATCTAATTGACTCAATAGGTCCTTCCAGCATTCGTCGTAGTCGCAGACTGTTTCCCCTGGATTTTGCTGCGTTGTCTTGAGCTTTTTGGCAGCCAGGTGCTTAGCGTCTGGGGTCTTGAAAAAGGATAAGAACTGTGCTTTAATCTCAGCTTTCGTTGCTCTGGGTTGCCTTTCCGAAAAGTTCATGTACCAGGTTAGGGCCCTTTTCTGTAAGGCTCCTGTGAACTGAGCCATCTGTCGGTCTTCATCCTTCACCTGGTTTGCATCCCAGATGGACTCACAGACGAACCAATGTCGTCTGGGGTATTCATCCCCCTCGTAGAGAGGAATGTGAGCTATTTCGTGACCCATGTCTGAGTCACTTTCACTGCTCTCAGAAGTTGGCGGGGTCGAAGGCGTGGGTGGTGGTGAAAGTGGTGGGATTGTTGAGGTAGACGCTCCTGCGGAATTTTGGTCGACGGAACTGGTACCTCCGTCGGTGGTCGATTTGTACAGTGGGTTGTTGTGGATTTCTATGGTCGATGGTCCACTAAAACTTTGTGTGCGCAGGTCTCTGTGTTCAATTCCTTCAAAAGCTGTACTTGGCATGGGGGGTGCTCCTTCCTGTGTCGGTAAGAGCAAGTGGATACTTCGGAGGGAAGGTGCCGCTTGAATCGTCACCCAGTTCCCTTCGAATGGTCGGCGTATGACAAGATGTCGTCTGGTGTACGTATCGTCGCCTAGTCGACTCCATATACTATAGTCACCAACTCTTAGTCGGAGGTCGTCTTCGACAATAGTCTGTATTCTGGTATGTGGATTTAATGGGAAAAGGGTCATTCCTTCACCGGGAGCTGTCAATTGGAGAGCTTCTGGCTGCTCGATCCATACTTCTTCCTCCGTAGGGGACACCTCTTGTTCTACGCCCTCTTCCTGTCGGTCATGACCCGACTCTGGCGGATTCTCTTCACGGTCGGTCTCCCTAGGGTTTTGTTCTCTATGCAGCCCGTCGGCTCTTTCACGTCTTGCTTCCCTTCTCTGTTGTCTTGCATCCCTTTCTTTTTTCTGAATGTCCGACATACTTCCATACAGTACTATCTTCTTCAAGTCTTCTATGGTCGACTTTTCATCACTGGTGACGTCTATCCTCCTGAGGTCGACTAGGATCCACTATACTCTACCTCCGACACAAGACCAGCTACCCCCCCATAACCTACCCGACACTTTTTAGAAAGCCCGGATAGTTTGAATCACTTGCTCAAGAAGTATTCCCACTCTCTTTCTGCAATAAATTTCTCCCACTTCCTCTATTTTTCCGCCCAGTTGGTGTTTGGTGGTTGTTCGCACAGTGGTGGTCTAGGTTAAACGATGTGGCTTGCTCCTTTCTCTATCAAGAATTTGAACAGCAAGGTCGGCAAGGAGCACAAGAATTTTTCGGTGAAATCTGTGTAGAATTTTGCTTTGACAGCTTCTACCGACGTTCAGTCTTCAACTGCTTGCTCCTCATAGAAGTCGTTGGTGATTTTCTCAAACCACTCCGACAGATTTGTTCATCCTCCTCGGAACAGTTTATCTAGCAACTGTTGTTCTTTAGTCGCGTCCGGTCTTCTCATCCAGAAGCTGCTTCAATAGTTGGGGCACAAACTTGACGAATTTTTCATGTGTCTCTGTGAAAAATCTGGCTCTAGCTTCAGCGACTGTTAATCTGTTTCGTCTTGCGTAATTTTGCAAGTAGTTCGCAACTTTACGGTCCCACCAGTCCTTGATCTCCTGCTCTGGTATCATATGTGAGAATATATTTTAGACATGTACTACCGGCAACGGTACCAATGTTGTAATCTCACAGATCACATAAGGTTACCAATAATACATACTAAAACATAACTATAAATCAGATACAAGAGACAAGAACAGATAGGAAAACAGATTATATTAATGTCATGAGTTCATACAAGGCACAGAACTGAACTAAGTTCTTTGCTTGGCTCAACAGCCTAATATATACAAGTTACAAACAGTTACAAAATAACTACATGTCGGTTCGGTGAACCGACACGACTATTAGTTAGCCGACTAATCTTTCTAGTTAGTCATCCCATCGACTTAGTCAGCTGACTAAGTCGGTCTTCGTTCAAGTCGACTTATGTCGACTTGCTCCTTCTACAGAGAGACTTCCATCCTTGGTCAAATAGGTCAAATCCCTTGTTGGATCTATGAGCCACGGTTACTTCTTAAACCGATGGGTATTATTTTCATTGATTGACTCTCTCTCTCATGAGGTATTACATTCCCCTAGAAGTTCCTACCTTAAGACTCAATTCATTTAGAGATAACCCCTTTGATTTGGAAATGTGCCAATTTTTACTTGAGAGGATGTTAAATCAGTGACGTGGATCTCCTTCCTGAAGTCATCTTGACACCTTTGGATTTTTTCAGCGTAAGAATTTCCAAGTGATAACACAAACTAGCATGTTGCAATGTCATATTCAATGCAAAGGACCATTCATTGGTATATTTTAAAAGTATGGTTTGTTGCATATCCATTTCACCTCGAGACAACATTCATAGTTATCATATAGGTTCATAGAGTATGACATATGGTAGACTCCTCTTCAAGATGTTAGAGATACCCCTTTTTGGCACTTTTCTCTTTTGAGAGACTTCCATCCTTGGCCAAATAGGTCAAATCCCTTGTTGGATCTATGAGCCACGGTTACTTCTTAAACCGATGGGTATTATTTTCATTGATTGACTCTTTCCCTACTCAATATCTCTTGATGCCTTGCCCCACCTTCTTCCCACAAAAAAGAAAAGTATTCTACTATCAAATGGAATATCTACAAGAGCTTCACCCAAGTTTTCCAAATTGAACCATTCCATCCTTAAGTTGGATTTTTACTTCAAGCACTTCGTCCATATCTATAACAAGGTAGATTATTTTGCTTATATTTATGCTTGGGAAAATAAGTTGGATTTTAAGCATGGTTGTATTTGGAAAAATAAATTGGATTTTAAACATGGTTAACTTTGAATATTATTGTTTTTTCTTAGAATTACAAATGATGCAATATGGGTGTTAATATTGCTCCAATCCCCAATTCTTAGAGGGTTCTTTCTCGATGGGAGAGTTCTTTCCTTACAAGCAGGAGGTTGTGTGGTTTGATTCCTCCATGGCCTAATGTCGATATTGCAATATTTTTATCTCTAATAAAATATTTCTAGAATTCTTATTGTCGTCAAGGTTTTAGAGCTCTAACATGGTATCAGAGCTTAGGGATCTCACTAGTTAACCCTCCATTTTATATCTTCATGGTGTTTGTTTTGCAAGAATGTTAGCTGCAAAATTTGAAAATTGTAGCCAACTTTGAATAGGTACAAGGGTCTCTATAGATCATATTAGAGGGACCAGATTATCTTGTTTCAAATGTATTTCCATGATATAAAATGGGGTTTTTTCTTCAATTTAAGTCTCTGGTTTGGGAGGTATGTTTCGTTGAATATAGGAGGTTTGCAACAACTCACGTCTATCTGTACGCTCTATTTCAGATTTATATTTCTCACTCCATGGGATGAGATAGGTTAAGTTCCTAATATTATTTTAAATATCTCTTCGATATCTCAATTGGGTCTTCGACGGAATTTGATTCTGTTGACTGTAGCGGAAGTTGTGAATGAATTGACAACATGACTGCAATTACGTTTTTCAATTTTTATTTGAGTTTACATACATGATTTGATTTGCATGTTCAACTTCTTGAATTCAAATTTGTTCTTGATTTTGAAGAAAAAAGAAAAATAAATCTTCTTCAATCTCTCATTTTTGTTCCCATGGTCTTCTAATTTGAATCTTAAAGATAATATGTCAGTTGTTTATGATCTTGTGAATACTTCATTGGATAATGGAGCACTATTTGATCAGTTGGATGTTTTGGAGGCTAGATCATATTTTGTAGTAGTTGGTTTCAACCTCACTCTCATTGTTGCTTTGCTCCTTATATTTTTCTCTTTGTTGATTGGCCCAGCTCATTCAATATCTACTGAATATGGAGAACACAATGTCATTGATTTGGAAAACTTGGGACTCTTGTTCCATCTCATTCTTGGATCTAATCTCACCTCCTTTGGTTCAAAGTTCAAGTTTTAAGAGAATTTGAATTTTCTTGGGATTGATCTCACCTATCCTAGTTCCAATTTCATGGCTCAAGAACCTCATGACTCATTTGGATTTGATCTCACCTATTATGGTTCAAAGCTCAAGTTTAATGACCACCTCCATTCACTCTATTGTCAGTGTATCTCAGTTTCTCTTCATAGTTCTAGTTTCCATCATGAATTTGTTTATGTTCCTGATCCAGTTGAGCACCACCATTCACTTGAAGACTATGCAGAGATCAGTCAAAGACTATGCAGAGATCAGTCACATGATCTAGACATGGGAGAAATGACCACTTCTTCCCAAGAATAATATTCCTCCAGACATTTGATGAAGTTCACATACTTGAGTTTGGAGAGCAGCATTTTTGGTTTACCTTTCATGTCCATTTTTTAGGGAGGGTTTTGTTCCCATGAGGTTTTCCTTGTTTCCTCAGTTCACATGGATGAATAATGTAAAGGATGACCATAAGGCCTATGTTGCTTGGGCCCTAATTTTGGATTCATTTTTACTCTCACATAAGTCAAGATTAAGGGGGGGTGTTGGAATATTAATCCCATCTAGACCATAGGATAAAACATTTAATTTATTTACTAGGGGCTTAGTACCATGTTCCAAGTGTTGGTTGGCATCCTAGTACTTATTTTGTCCACTTGACATACACTTTCCCTAGTTTATCCACTAGTGCGCCCCACATCCTTGTTTTTTCCTAGTTTTTATGTGTTAAGGTGAATATTATGCTTTTATGCCTGCTTTTATAGCTTTTATTATGGATTAGAAAGCCAGGATGACTTAGGAAAGTTATATAGTTGTTTCCTAAACCACCTTGCCTTAATTTTATCCTAAAATATAGTCATAGATGGAGATTTAGTAACTTCTAAGGTATCCCTATGTGACTAGTTTGAAGTTCCTATATGAGGATGTATTATTTATGTAGCCTCATTATTATTTAATTAATAACACAAATATTATTGATATTCATTATTCATGTGTTCATCATTCTTCTAATTTATGCTAATTCTCTGCAATTCTTTGTGAACTTAATTGTGTGCCTAGATCCTTAGCTTGTTTATAGAATTATTGTTTCCATAAAGGTTTTAAAATTCTTAAAATTACAACGATGGTTTATAACTACCCATGTAGGTCGCTATGAGGAGGGTTTATAACTGGCCCTATAGGAGTCTATGAAGAGGGTTCTAAGCTTCCCCCATAGGATTCTATGAGGGGGGTTCTAAACTGCCCTGTAGGTCGTTATGAGGGGGGTTTATAACTACCTTGTAGGAGTCTATGAGGGGGTTTTATAGCTATTTATAACATTATTACACCAAGGACCATAATTTCATTAATTTTTACCTATGCTAGATGATCCAAACCATGGTTAATGATGTTTTCCCAAGGTTGTTCGGGGGTTTGGGACCATTAATGGGCACTAGCTCCCTCATTTTAGTCAACCAAGAGATACAGTCCCTCATTTATAACTAGTTGGTCCCTATGGGCACTCATATCCCTTAATTTGTGGGTCTGAGTTTGACCAAGGGCACTCGTGCATTGTATTTGGGTGTTTTCTCCTCTTTTGGTCCTTTTGGACTGCCTAGAGCCACTCCCATGCCACCATTCACTCAACCATGCATGGAACACCTTCATTTATGACCACCCATGCCATCCCAATGTTCACCTCAAACATTTGTGACCGTTTGAGGTGGTTTGGGATCATATTGGTCAACTTAGGGGGTTTTGAAGTCCATTGTAAGCATGCCACAGTATGCCATTTGAATTCCTCCAAAGTCTAACGATTTTTCCATATTGTATTATAATGACGATCTGAACATGTTTACATGTTGGACTATAATATAAATTTTAGTTATTGGCATCATATGTTAGTGTTGTTGTTCCTCTTTCACATTGTTTTATGCTTGCTTCGTAAAATTCTTGCATTGTGAGGATCATCTCCGATTGTAGATCTTGTTGTGAATCATAATTTTACATGGTATCAAAGCTCAAGGATATTCTAATCGAATCCATAAATTTTGAAATAGAAATATATGGTTTCCTTCTGAGGATTGAGTGTTTGCATTGAAGCTTATTTAGTGGTCCTTTGTCACTCAGTGTGCAACAACGAATGGACTAGTCTCATGCCACCTTGCTCACTCCATTAAAATACTTTGAGTGGAAGGTTGATATGTTAATATAGATGAGATATAGGGGTCTCTACAAAGTTACCATGGGGACATAAAATGAGTCGAACTCAATTGTTGAGACGTCCAAGTTTTTTAATAGAATGGATGAAGCATTTGGGATGCTATATCTCAGTATATCAAGAGACCTCTTGTTTCATGTCAACAGTCTCACAACTCCAAATGAAGTATGGCTCAATATCGAGGCATTATTTGGGGAGACATATGAATTAGGGGGCCATTAACTTGAGAATGAGTTGATCTCCTTTATCCCAACCCATTTCGAGACAATCTGAGACTTCTTCACCGGGCTCAAATCCTTGGTTCTTCAATTGAACTAATGTGGCATTGAGAAAATGGAAGAGCAATTGATTATTTCCACACTTTCAAAATTAGGTCATGAATACTCTATGTTTGTTTCAACATTTCACTCTAGCAATATCACAATTCAAAATTGGAGGATTCCATATTTGGCATAGTTCGTGGAGTCTTTGACTCAATAACAAGACAAGTTGGTTCAAATGTGTACCATCAAGCCTACCAAGGACCTAGATCTTGTAATTGGTGATTCAAAGCATGCAAAGGGAAAGAGAAATCCAAAATATTCAAAACAACAAGAGAGGAAGAAGGACAAAGAGAAGCCCAAATATTCTGATGGGGTTTCAAATCCCAGAAAGGACAAAGGGAATAAGAAAGAGAAGTCAAAATGCACTTACTGCCACAAGGGTTGGCACCCTAAGAGTGCATGCATGAAGAGAACCATTGACATGATGGTGCAACTCCTTGAGAAGAACAATATCCCTCTTCTAGATGTAGCAAAGAAGAAGGATAGTCGTTCAAATTTTGAAAACTAGGAGAAATGACATGCATTGGTGGCTAGCACTTTTGTATCCCTTCTTCATAATAGATTCAGGTGCCTCAAGGCACATGGATTATTTAGAAGAAACCTTCTCTACCCTTCATCCATACAATGTCCCATCCATGCTCATGGGATATGACTCAGAGATCCCAACAAAAGGAATTGGTAGGATCAATCTAGACAATGGGTACTTAAACGATGTGTTGTTTGTGCCAGATATTGGAACAAATATAATATCTATCTACCAAATTACCCACACTGGTTCAGCCAAGAGAGTGGCATTCACTCAATAATATGTGGAAATTTCCAAACTGTCCACTGGCAAAATGGTGGCAGTGGGTATTGCAAATCATGAGTCAAGAATGTACAATTTTTCACACTTTATACATTACTCCCCAGCTAATGTGCTTCTATCACATGCCAATGAGGTTAGTAGGCTATGGAATGAGAGGTTTGGACACCTAAAATACATATATCTTCAATATTTTAGTAAATAAAACATGGTTGAAGGAATTCCAAGTATCAAATTTTCAAAAGGAACATGCAAGGGGTGCATTGTTGGAAAGCATGCAGAGCACAAGTTTGACAAGGGGAAGGAAACAAGGGTTGTTCAAGTCCTTGAATTGATCCATTCAGATATGATAGGGCCTCTTCCCACACCCTCCTATGGAAACTCAAGGTATGCCTGAATATTCATTGATGATTTTTCAAGATATCGTTGGGTGTTCTTCCTCAAGTTGAAACCTTCAAAGTTTTCAAAGCTTCAGTTGAGAACTTCAGTGGGAATAATATAAAGGTATTAAGGACTGATAATGGGAAGGAATATGTAAATAAGAACCTAGAACATATATTTGAATAATAATGCATTCATATTCAACGTTCAGTGCCTTACACGCCTCATCATAATGGTGTGGCAGGGCGGAAGAATAGAGCATTGAAGGAGATGGCCACTTGCAAGTTGGAGGCTAAGTATTTGTCTCTTAATATATGGGATGAAGACATAAATTTGTTGCATATGTTTATAACAAATTTCCACACAATTTCTTAGAATACAAAACTCCATTTGAGGCTTGGAAAGGACACAATCCTGATGTGTCTCACTTCAAGGTGTTTGGATCAAGCGCATGGGCTAGGATACCTCCTAAAAAGAAAAAGGCATTGCATCCCCAAATCAAGAAGTACATAATGGTTGGATATGATGAATATAAAAGGGATACATTATTTTTCATCTCTCATCTCAAATGATCTTTATTGATAGGAGAGTTCATCTTGAAGAAGAGCCTATACAAGAGGTTGATCCAGAAGAAGGAGAATACGCATATCTTCCACTCAATGATGATGTAATTGATGTTTCCATTTCTGATTTTTCTGATTATAATATGGAAGATGATGATAATGACATGAATTAATATCATTATTCTCCCACAATGCCAAAATTGGTTGAGAAAACCATACAAGCAATTGGTGATATTGTAGGAGATCCACTAGACACTGGGAAAACTAGACCTCAATTTCACAATGCCTTTTCCGCTTGATTTGAATTTTCAAGAAAGGTGTTTTTTGATGATTGGATATGATCCAAAATAATATGAATAAGCATCACATGACCCAATATTGAAATAATCCATGTAATAAGATTTCAATTCTTTGCAAGACAATGAAACTTGGGAGTTGGTTCCTCTACCTTCCAAGACGAAACTAGTAATAATAATAATAATAATAATAATCTATTTTTAAGGTCACCACCAAGAGAGACACCAAATTTGTGTATGAGACCCCCTTGTTTGTGGGACAAGGGACCCCCTCTGTGCATCTATTTAACTGCTAAAGTCTACAGAGGTGTACATACACTACCCCCCTCTGGATTTGAACCCGTGACCTCCTAAGAGGAAACACATGCTCTTAAGTGGAATGTAAGTGGGTGTATAGGACCAAAATGGCTGGTGGTGGTTCTGAAGTGAAGTATAAGGCCATATTGGTTTCCAAAGGCTTCTCTCAAGTCCATGGAGTGAACTATACAAATACATTTGCACCATTGGAAAAAAAGGACTCAATCCGGCTAGTTTTGTCCATTGTTGCATCCAAACGATGGGAACTGCACCACATGGATGTGAAGAGTGCATTTCTTAATGGTTACCTTCATGAGTAAATTTATATGCAGCATCCTGAATATTTCATACATGATACTTCACTTATTTCCATGCTGAAGAAGTCTCTCTATGGCCTTAAGCAAGCTCCTAGAGCTTGGTATGCCAAGATGGAAAACTTCCTTCTCTCTCAAGGTTTTGAGAGATGAAAATAAAATCCTAATGTGTATTTGTATCATTTTGATGACTCTATTATGTTCATTGTACTGTATATTGATGATATTTTGATCACTGGAAGTTACATTGTTGATATAGGTTCAATTAAGTATTCATTGCATAGTGTATTTTCTATGACTCGCCTAGGATTATTGAAACAATTTCTTGGCTTGGAGATTGAGAAATATGATGCAGGTATAAAGTCTGGAAAATAAAAGTATGATTTAGACCTATTACAGAATTTCAAAATTGTTTAATGTAAATTTGTTAATTTTCCCTTCGTTTCAGGAGTAAAACTAGGTGATTTTGGTTCATCTTCATTGGTGTACAACTCGTTGTATAGGAAACTAGTTAGTATCGTGTTGTATCTCACACAATCTCAGCCTGATTTGGATTATGTAATAGTTTTTGTTTCTATAAATATTCAAGAGCCTCATGAGATCCATTGGAAGGCATCCAAGAGGATCTTGCATTATGTGCAAGGAACCAAGCATTTCAGGATACACTATGCAACTAATTCTCCACTAGAACTAGTTGGATTTACTAATTCGGATTGGGATGGAGATAGAACTGACAAAAAGTCCACTTAATTTTATGTATTCATGCTTGAAAATAGTCCTATTTGTTTTTCAAGTAATAAAAAACATGCCACTTCCTTATCTTAAACTGAGGTCGAGTACAGAGGAGCAGTGAATACAGCTACACAATGTGTGTGGTTGTAAGGCATTCTTGGAGAAATTGGATTTGCATTTTATTCACACACTGTCATTTGGTGTGAAAATAAAAGTACAATAATTATCTCTATAGATCCATTGTAGAGATAAAGGACCAAGCACATTGAGATACACATGCACTACATCAGGATCTTGGTGCATGACCAGGTGATAGCATTGCAGTATTTCCCACGTGCTAAGAAAACTACTGACATCTTCACCAAGACCTTCATTGAGAATACCTTCAGCTACCTTATATCACTCCTTGGGGTGGGTGGCACATGGGGAAGACTAATATCTACTTCATGTCCATTTTTTAGGGGATGTTTTATTCCCATGAGATTTTCCTCCTTACCTTGGTTATATAGACTAATAAAATTGTAAGAGGTGACTTGAGCCTCAGTTTTAGGCCTCATTTTTATTTTGGCTACACTAAGTCAGGATTAAGGGGGGGTGTTAGAAAATTATCACATCTAGTACCATAATCTCATTCGTTTTTACCTATGCTAGATGATCCAAACCATGGTTAATGATGTTTGTCTAAGGTTGTTGGGGTTTTAGACCATTAATGACCATTACCGACCCCATTTTGATCAAATAGGAGATAAGGCACCTCATTTATCACCACTTAGTCCTAGAGGCACTCCCGTCCCTTAATTTATGGATATGAGTTTGACCAAAAGCAATCATGCATTGTATTTGGGTGTTTTTGCCTCTTTTGGTCCTTTTGGATTTCCTAAATCCACTCCCATGCCACCATTCACTCCACCACACCTTGGACAACTTCATTTATGACCACCCATGCCATCCCAACATTTACCTCAGAAATTTGTGACCGTTTGAGGTGGTTTGGGAGCCTATTTGTCAACCTAGGGGGGTTTTGAGGTCCAATGTAATCCTACCACATGTATGCCATTTGAGTGCCTCCACAGGCTAATGATATTCCCTATTGTATTATAACGATGATATTAACATGTTTACATGTTAGAATATAATAAAAACTTAAGTTATTGGCATCATTTGTTAGTGTCATTGTGCCTCTTTTACACTGTTTTGTGCTTGCTTTGTAAAATTCTTGCATTGTGAGGACTATCTTAGATTGTAGATCTTGTTGTGAATCATAATTTTACATAACTAACCCCATAAGAGTCTATAAAGGGGGTTCAAAATGCCCCCCATAGGAGTCTATGAGGGGGGTTCTAAACTTCCCTTTTAGGAGTCAATGAGTGCGGTTTATAACTACCTCCATAGGAATCTATGAGGGGGTTCAAAAATGCCCCTATAGGTTTGTAAGAGTGATTTTAGGGGGGGGGTTCAGAACTTCCCCCATATATTTGTAAGAGATACTTTTAGGGGCGATCCAAACTACCCTCATAGGTATCTACGGGAGGGGGGGGGGTTGAAAATTGCCCCTGTATGTATCTACCTGGGGGAGTGTTCAAAACCACCCCCGTATGTATCTACTAGGGGGGTTAAAAACTGCTCCCAAAAATCACTTTTGGATTTTGGTGTTTTTGATCTCTTTTAGAACCACCCCTGTAGGTTTGTAAGAGAGAATTTTAGGATGGGTTCAAAATCACTCCCGTTGGCATCTACGGGGGAAGGGGGGGATTTCTTTTTTGGGGGAGGGGGTGTCTCTTTTAGAACTTTCCCTAAAGCCCAGAATGTTAGCATCAGTGCCTTTAGTGATTGTTTTTCTAATACTTCCTCTAAAGCCAAAAATTCCCCCCCTAAAAGTCACTTTTGGGAGTGGATACAACTGGCTATAGGTAAAAAATATATTAGTGATGACTAGAATTCCAGTTGTAATGACCGAGTTTTCTCTCCTGTAATAGAATAGCTTAATTTGGTTAGGTATTTATGGATTTCCATTAATAAGTAGTTGGTGTAACTAACTCGGGTACCACGAGCTAGTGTATGCATTGCATCTATAAATATGATGTAATGGATATATAGTAGAATGGGGATGGTACAATGATGTTGTATTGAAGTGTGATTGTTTTATATTCAATCATTGTTTTAAACATTGGTTAAGAGTGTTGTTAATAGATGAACAATTAAGCTCACTGGTTCATTGGTTTTCCCCACTAGAGGAGTTTCTGTGGAAATTGAACCAGGTGATAGATTAATTTTACTCACAACAATTAACAATTGATCATGCAAAATCACTCACAAAAGAGACTAAAATTGGAGCTGAACACTAAACTGTATTAAATCAGTGTACAATATCCAACCCTGTAATAACATAGGTTTCTAAATAAATAACATACATCAGGGATTCTAATGCATGAGGAGCAATTCAAATCTAGCATAAAGCAGGCTTACTAAAAATAAGCAAATCCCCCATAGGTGTAAAAATATGATCCCAAATCTGTCATGGAGCTCATGAATTAGAAAAATGGCTTATGCAAGCTAAAGAGTGGTGGAATGGTAGCTCATACATGCTTTTGCATGGAGAAAAGAGTGGAGGATGAAGAGGACAAAAAACTAGTTCACCTCACCTAGTCTAGCTTTTCTATTTGCCTTAAAACACTGAAAAAGCAGGGAATAAAGCAGAAAAAGCAGAAGGGCACCTAGGAGGCCAGGAATAAAGTAGATTTGATTCCTTGGGCTTTCCCATGCACTACATGAGTCAAATGAGGAAAGTTTGACCACTATGGATAGGTAAAAGACAACTTGCACAAGGTGGGACACATGAACTAGGCTAATAAGACAGAAATAATTAAATTAATGTCTAAGTGGGTAAACTATGGGTTGATTATTCTAACACCCCCCCTTAAGCCTGACTTATGAGTAATATATCAGAAAATTATAGGGCCTAGAAACAAGGCTTAGTCACCCTTTACATACTGCATGTCCATTTAAACAAGGAAAGAGGAAAAACCAACTTGGGAAAATCCTCCCTTAAACATGGACTGTAAAACAAAATTGTAGCATCTTGTCTTCACTCATGCTTTCACAGCATGATCAGAAATCCCTATCAGTGATTTGAGATTGCTGAAGTTCTTCTCACCAAATTCTTTGGTGAAGATATCAGCTACTTGTTCTGAAGATGAACAGAAGAGTAGGTGAATGGTGCCATCATGCACAAGCTCTCTGATGTAGTGCATATGGATCTCAATGTGTCTGGTTATCTGCTTCTGAACTGGATCTTTGCAGATTCGAATGGTACTCTGGTTATCACAGTATATGGTAGTTGAGTACTCTGGTTCGAAGCCACACTCTCCAAGTAAACCCTGCAACCATAAACATTGAGTTGCTGCATTAACAACTCCTTTGTACTCTGCTTCTTTAGATGAGAGTGCAATGGCACTCTGTTTCTTGCTTGACCAGCTGATTGGTCCTTCTGCAAGCATGAACACATATCCTGATGTGGACTTTCTGTCTGTGCTATCACCTGCCCAATCACTGTCAGTAAATCCAATCAAATCAAGATCAGATTTTGCTTTATAGAAGATCCCATGTGTCCTTGTTCCCTGAACAAAGTTAAGGATCCTTTTGGCTGCTTTCCAATGGATATCTTGAGGCTGATCCATGAATCTAGAAGCCACACTTACTACATAACAAATATCAGGTCTAGAATGTGTCAGATACAACAAACATCCAATCAATTTCCTATACAACAAACATCCACTGGGGCAAAAGTCTCATTGTAATCTATGCCATGAACCTGTGAGTAGCCCTTAGCTACCAATCTGGCCTTGTACTTCAGTGGTGAACCATCAGCAGCAAATTTGGTCTTATAGACCCACTTACACTGTACTAGTTTTCTCCCTGGGGGAAGATCCACTAGCTCCCATGTGTTGCTCTTCTGGAGTGAGCTGAACTCCTCCTTCATGGTTGTTTGCCATCTTGGATCTCCTGCTGCTTCTTCATATGTTTAAGTATCAGACTCCACCATCAAATAGCATTTTTCAGCAAACATAGGATCCTTCATGCACAGACCACTCTCAAACTGAGATCTAGTCCTCCTTGGGTCATTGGGATCCCCAGCTAGCTCTCCTACTGCATGCAGTGTCTTGGCTGCCCATTTTGGCCTTGTAGGGCTGTTAGGGTCTGCAATAAACTCATCTCCATCAGAAAAATCAGAATCAGCATGTTCAACAAACTCTTTACTTACTTCTTGAGGTTCAGGTGGTGAAGAGGCTTCACCAACTTCCACTGCTGCAAGGGGTTCTTCTTCAAACTAAACACACCTTTCGATGAAGGCTTTATTTGTGCTCAAATTTATCAGTTTGTACCCTTTTGAATCTTCAGAGTATCCAACAAAAATACACTCTTGGCTTTGGGGCTACAAATCCTTCCTCTTCTCTATTGGAATTCTAGCCCAAGCCTTTGAGCCAAAAATCCTGAAATGGGTCACATCTGGCTTGTGCCCACTCCATGCTTCGAAGGGAGTTATGCCATCAAGCTGTTTGTGAGGCACCCTATTCTGAATATAGGTTGCACAGTTGATAGCTTCGGCCTAGTACTTTGGTGGAAAATTTTTGGCCTCCATCATGCATGTTGCCATCTCCTTCAGTGATCTGTTCTTCCTCTCAACAACACCATTTTGTTGTGGTGTGTAAGGGATAGAATGTTGCATCTGAATACCTACATCTAATTAATAAACTCAAACTTGAAATACTCACCACCATTGTCAGATCTGAGGGCCTTGAGTTTCCTTCCAGATTGGTTTTCAACCAAAGCCTTAAAGACTTTGAATAGGCCAAAAACTTCAGACTTGTGTTTCAGGAAGTGAACCCAGCAATACCTGGAAAAGTCATCAATGAAATTTAATGCATATTTGTCCTGACTCATGGACATATGAGGGAATGGGCCAGC
The DNA here is from genome assembly GCA_001517045.1 of Pseudotsuga menziesii. Taxonomy (NCBI): domain Eukaryota; kingdom Viridiplantae; phylum Streptophyta; class Pinopsida; order Pinales; family Pinaceae; genus Pseudotsuga; species Pseudotsuga menziesii. Next base: position 161,336 of record LPNX010116173.1, read on the forward strand.
AACATCACTGTGGATCAGGTCGAGGGGTGCAGAGGTTCTCTCATGACTAGCTCTCTCAAATTTGTGCTCTGGGTGTTTTCCTAGGATACAGCCTTGGCAGACTCCTTTGGAAAATTTTATCTTGGGCAACCCTATGACCATCTCTTTTTCACTAAGATCAGAAAGATATTTGTAGTTTAAGTGGCCAAATATTTCATGCCAAAGCTTGTTTGCTTCATTAGCATGAATCAGAAGAGCAGAGGGGTTTGAGTAAGGTAGGAAGTGTGAGAACATGTATACCTTTTGAGCATGATTCGCAACTCCTTTTGCAATGACTCTACCAGTTGAGATTTCTGTGATCTCAACTTCATCGGGTGAGAATATGACTTTCTTAGGAGACCCAGTGTGTCACATACCCCAATTTTGTAAAATTATGTAAATTGTTTTATTTTATTTTCTGAGACATTATGTTAAACTTAATCCTAAGTAGGATTGATGACTCACCAGAGTCAACAGTTATGGAGTGTAATTGAGAATATTTAATTAATAATAAATAAATAATGGAGACAACAGCATGGGAGAGCTGTTAAAAGAGGTTACTGGTCAAACTGGTTGTTGGAACTAGGTGGAGAGGCAAAGGACAAGTGGCAGCATCCTCAAGCACTTCCTAAGTTGCAGGTGGCAACTTCCCTATATTTGGGGTCATGATTCCCCAAGAAAGTGGAATGTGAGCAGGTGGCTCATTAAATGACAGTTAACCCAATTAAGACCTAGGCAATCTTTAAAAGTACTCAATGAAGAGAGTTGAGGCTGCTCAGCTATTTTCCAGAAAGAATTCATTCAGCTGAATGTATTCAGGAATTTCATTTGAGGAAAGAGGGAAAGATATTCAGGAAGTGTTTGAGTGATTGTTTGCAGTAACTTGATGCTGATTACAGCTATTTGAGCTGAGGGAATTGATTAATAGTTCTGAGTTGATACTGAGTTGAAGACTGTATCTGTTTTGCTGCACCTAGTTCCAATCCAGGGAGACCAGAGCAAGCTCGGGGGTCCTGAGAAGTCGCTGTTTGAGCGCTCTCCAATAGTTTGGTAGGGAGGAACGGCCTCCCATTGCTGTTGTTGTCCACATCATTTAACAGGTTTTTCATTTTATATCTTTATGTCTTTCTGTATATAAGTAGATAAATATTATGATTGTTTACATATCTGAAAAGAATTGTTTAGAACTTGAAATGTTAGTGAAAAACTTGTTAGTATTACCGTGTTTTTCCACACCTGATATCATCAGGTAGTACTCTAGCACGG
>LPNX010116173.1:164601-202805 GCA_001517045.1 Pseudotsuga menziesii
TATCATGACTTGTGTTATTATAATGTCTATGTCCTTAATAATACAAGGAACTCTGTTCACTTACGTGAATAGAGCTGATGACATTATTCATTCTAAAGGAGAAATTAAAAAAAAACTTGTAAGAGCCTCTTTTCAGCCTTTAAATTCACTAATGAACATTACTTTTATAGCCTTTACCTAGTGCTTGTAATTCAAGAAATTATAGGCAATGGTTGGAAAAGAAATTTATGTAAATTGCCATCTTTATTTCTGAAGGTTTATTCAACTGGAAGGTTCATAGATATAACTGGAAATGACGATCTGTTTCTTTAATGTCTTTAAACCTTTTCTCATCAATTTTGCTATTTATCAAAAGTAAAATAAGGGAGGCTATACCTGTAAGAAGCTGAATAGACTGGTTAACATGCGATCTATTTATATAGTTCTCTACTGAATGAACTTGGTAACAGCATATGATTTTTTTTACTTTAGAATGATCTGTTAGCAGCAATCCCAAAACTTTACCTGAAGATCTGTAAGAGAAAGGAAAACTGTGTGCGTTAGCTTAACAGCTAAGTAAGCCCAGTTTAACGTAGCATATCCCCATGCTGTTGCAAACAGAGAACATTCAGAAAAACTGAAAAGAAACTCATCTAGCATTCCAAACAAAGTAAAGATCTTACAGTTACAGAGTTAATAACATTAACTAATCAGTATTTAACGATTGTATTAACATATATTTATGCTATTTAAAAGTTTTAAATTTTTTTGAAATTTTGGGGTTTTGACACAGTGTGGGTCATCTGGTACATTGATAAGAGGTTGGAGGCAAGACCAGGCACATACAACACATTGCTGAACTGACCATGATCAAGATCTATCCTTCCTTTACCCAAAATTTCAGTGAGAGAGTCATCTCCCAGTACTATAGATGGTCCTTTCGAATTGTCTAGTGAGGAGAAGGCCTCCTTAGTCGAAACCATGTGTCTTGAAGCTCTAGAATCAATGATAAAACTGGGTGAGCTTGATGTGCCAGCAACTAGAGCATGAACTCTCTCTCTGTCATCTGAACTTGATCCTCCTTCTCTCTTCTTTGAGCTTTCTGGAAGTGAGATGCCATTCTTCTCCAGGAGTTGGGTCAGCATGTCTATCTACTTTTTCATACAAGAGCTTTCAGAGTGATTGCCCTTATTGCAGTATGCGCACTTGTTCATTTCACCTTTGTTTTTCTTCTTTCGGTAGTTCTTCTTGGGACCTTGTGGATCCTCCGGACACTGTTTCTTGTCTCTCTTTTGCTCAGGTGGATTTTTAGCTTTCTTTTTGCTTTTTGAATCCACCTTCAAATCTCCAACAATCAAAGCTTGATATTTGGATGGTTTGATGGTGCCCATCATCACCAGCTTGTCTTGTTCTTGTGTGAGAGATTCCATGAAATCTGCAAGGCTAGGCATCTTCCAGGTTCGAGCTGTCAGTTTTGTGGCATAGAAGGTCGAAACAAACACTGAATAGTCAGGGCCTAGCTTCGAGAGGATGTCCAGTACGAGCTGATCATCTTTCTTTTCGATCCCACACTGTTTCAGCTACAAAACTAGTGCTTTGAACTTGGAGAAATATAGCTGCAGGGATTCAAAGATTGTTGAACTCAGAGAAATCAGCGCATTTTCAATTTGATGTCCCCTCATCTCATCTGTCTTTCCAAAAATATCAGCAAGCTTCTCCCATACTTCATTCGGTGATGTCAATCCATCAAGATGGAAAAGGAAGTCTCTAGAAATACTCAGACACAGGAGGCCATAAGCCTCATCCCTCCTGTTGTGCCATTTAATCTTCTATGCAGCTGCATTGGGCTCTGCTTCTGTTGTCATAGTCACCCTATAGAGGCCTTTCTCTCTCAACAGTATCTCCATCTCTGCTTTCCATTCAAAGAAATTGAAAGGAGTCAAGATAGTTTTCTGTGATTGATCCATAGCTTAGAAAATATGTCCCAGCTGTCAGTAGAAGGCTCCCAGTCACTGATGTCGAACCTGCAAAACAATTTTGAAGGAGAGATAACAATATACAATGGCTCTGATACCATGTGGAAATTGAACCAGGTGATAGATTAATTTTACTCACAACAATTAACAATTGATCATGCAAAATCACTCACAAAAGAGACTGAAATTGGAGCTGAACACCAAACTGTATTAAATCAGTGTATAATATCCAACCCTATAATAGCATAGGTTTCTGAATAAATAACATACATCAGGGATTCGAATGCATGAGGAGCAATTCGAATCTAGCATAAAGCAGGCTTACTAAAAATAAGCAAATCCCCCATAGGTGTAAAAAGTTGATCCCAAATATGTCATGGAGCTCACGAATTAGAAAAATGGATTAGGCAAGCTAAAGAGTGGTGGAATGGCATTTCATACATGTTTTTTCATGGAGAAAAGAGTGGAGGATGAAGAGGACAAAAAACTAGTTCACCTCACCTAGTCTAGCTTTTCTATTTGCCTTAAAACACTGAAAAAGCAGGGAATAAAGCAGAAAAAGCAGAAGGGCACCTAGGAGGCCAGGAATAAAGTAGATTTGATTCCTTGGGCTTTCCCATGCGCTACATGAGTCAAATTAGGCAAGTTTGACCACTATGGATAGGTAAAAGACAACTTGCACAAGGTGGGACACATGAACTAGGCTAATAAGACAGAAATAATTAAATTAATGTCTAAGTGGGTAAACTATGGGTTGATTATTCTAACAGTTTCTGGGGAAATTTCTATGTACTCTATGAATGTGTTGTGTTTCGTTGTTAGTTTTGTTATATCTAACTGTAAGAATCATTATGCATGCTTACTATAAAAGGTATTAAAACCTAACATAAATCACATTATTGTTAGGTTTAGTGTGCCTAAAGAAAATATTTCTAACCATGGAAATCATTTACATAATTAAATGATGTTGAATTTAGAAAACAAATGAGGTTTCCAACAAGAACACTCTTCCACTTGCAATCCTTGGGAAATTGGACAAGTAGAAGTTGTAAACAACTATTTGAAAACCATTCTCCAATGGATGATCAATCGAACTAAAACCAATTGGAACCTAGTGATTTTTTTAACACTTTAGGTGTATTTAACCTTGGTCAAGATGACTATAGTATTTGATCCCTTCTAAATGGCCCATTGAGTGGAGGTTATCTTGTCATTTGAATGTGAAATTCCCCATTTGAATCTATATTTCAAGTCCTTTCCTAACACAACTTATGAGGAGTAACTTCTTTTTTATTTAGAATGGCTTGATGAACACCATAGATATGTCATCATCATGAACAAGGCACATAAGAAACATTTTAAGTCCTAGTATGATAAATATGTCCATCCTCGAGTCTTCTCTAAAGGAGATTTGTTTCTAGTTTATGATCAAGATAAATATGCACTAGGGGAAGCAAGTTTAATCCTATGTGGCATGGTCAAGTTACTTTGTGAGGCATGTGCTTAGTGAAGGAGATTATGAGATATAAGATTATGATGGGAATTTTTTTACAACAATGCCATGTGATACCCATAGCACATGTTTTATATACATAATTTTCTTTGCTTTGGTTTTTGTATCATATTTTTCTTGGTTTTTCAATCTTTGCCTATCATCCTTTGTACTTGATTAGCATATATTTTTTGATTCACATATGTATATGGTATTTTTAGATGGCGTTGTTTTCATACTTGAAACATTACTTCCACAACTTGGGTGATTTATTTTCCCACGGGTAATCTTGTGAACTTTGGAGGCATTTGTCTCAATCATGCAATAATAATGTTGTTAAATATAGTGCAATCATTGAACTATTATTGGAAAACATTTTAATTGGAATTTGATGTGTGGTGGTTCACATGGATTCATAGTTGGAAATATTGTAGATAAATAACATTTATTGTGTCTACAATGTTGTGATTCTAAAGAAGTATTTATCGGTGAGGCTTAGCTTCATTTTGAATTTATCACAGACATTCATATTCCAAGAAGATATAATGGAATAACTAATGTAATGGCTAACTATGTATTAGATTTGTATTTGTCACATTAATATAAAAACAAAGCATGCATATGTATATAAAACTTATGGATGGATGTGTCCCATCATGTCCAAAAAATATGATGTTGCGTAGACAAAATGAGACTATTAAGTCTCTAATGATAGAATTAAATCCTATGACCTATGATACAAAAATTAATGATACAAGCTCTAATCCTTCATATCTAGTGTAGTGTGAGTCTCATGTTGGCACATCATGAAAATGCTAATCCATAACAATAGTGGTTCCCATGGATGCAGTACCTCTACCACATGTAGTTGGAGGCACCTCAAGAGGTCCTATATATGATTGATGTGGACACTAGTGATCATTTCCTCCACATTTATGATTAACCCTCTAGATTACTCTATATGGTTCTACAGCCTTAAATATTGCCTCCTCCTCGGCCCTTGTAAGTTGATTCCTAGGAATTATATATGGCCTCTCTAGACCTACATTTATATCATTAAAATATTTTGTTAGCGACACATCATCCACAAAAATTGTATACCTCTAAAATTAATACAAATAAAATATAATAAAAATACAAAAAATCATAAGATAATTTCAAAATAAAATATTACTTTTCTAGATCACCCTTCACCTCCTTCATTTTCCTCTCTTCTTTTCTTTATATTTCCATTCTTCTCCACTTTCTCTTTTCTCCCATGTCTCATTTCTATTCTTTGTCCACATTCTCAAGCTCCCTTCATCTCATCTCCCTCTTCATTCATCTTTAAAGAGGGTTCCTCCTTCTCTTCATTCTCCAACACTCTTCCTCCTACCCTACTTTCTCTCCTCTCTTCATGCACAACTTTCTCTTCTTCTATCACTTTTTCCATAAAAATAACAATAATAAATCCCCTCTCATAGTAATAAAACTCCCCATAAAACACCACAACCCCCAACAATACCTTTATATTCCATGTAAATAAGGTTCATAAACAATTTAAGATGTCCTTTTAAACAAAATGATGACACACATCCACATTTCACCTAACCATATACGTTCATCATTCATTTTCACCTAAGCAATTTAATTTAATGTGTTGGAGTACAAGTGGTTGATTTTAAAAGGTCACATGTGTGTACAAAAATCTAGGCATTGAAGACCTTTGGATAAGGGTGCAAAGATTTAATGATGGATGTAAATTATGGAGTCCAATGGTTAATGACCTCCTCGTGCAACTTTCCCTCTATAAATTTCAAGGTTTATTGATTTTGGGGGCCTTTATTGGAGGGATGGGATGCATTGCCAAGGCAACCGATCAGGGGCCAAGCTATACAACCCAACCTCCACAATAAATTGTGGTAGGTTGATTGGAAAACTAGAAATAATGGAGGATCCTAAAGCAATGGAGCTCATATGTCAAGACCCCAAGTCATAAGAAAGGGAGTAGTCTAAATATTATACATTTTTTTACCTATTCTAGATATATTTTCTGGTAATATTCTACATTTTTTTTACCTTTCTCATTTATATTTTCTAGTTTGTTTTGTTTAGACTCTGGTTGGAAATATTCAAAAAATCTGAGTCACATATATTAGTAGTGAAAATTGCATACTGTGAGTGCGATAGGGGTATTTGAGGGTGTTGAATTCATTTAAGCATTCAAAAACACAATTGAAATGCTTCCAAATTTGGATTTACAAAAACAATTATCAATATTTGATAAAAAACCATCATAAAGTCCAAAACATAGAATAAATAGACTACTCCATAACAAAGGATGGACTGATGATTCATTTTCCTTCGACTTTAAATTTTAAGCCAACCATAATTCATTTTTCTCATTTTTAACTCATACCATCACTTTAACATTCTCTCAAGTTCCTCTATATAGGTTTTCTTCATCTCTTCAACTATAATCATCAACTTTGTCATTAAGTCCACTTTTTTCTAGGAACAGTAAAGCTCCACATGGACTTTATCAACTACTCCAACAACGGTCTATATCATTTCCATTATTGGTGTTGTTATCTTTATTTTGATTTCAACGCCTTTTATAAAGTTATTCCCCTTAACATCAATCTGCATGGACAATTCAACGTCCATCTCTTCTTAAAAATCTATCCAATCCACTAACATGGGTAATGCCCTATTCATATCCTTAATTCTTATGCTTAGAGACAACATGTATTTAAAGAAAAAGGAAGGCCCTAATGGCCCTTCCTCCACTTAAATGCAACCTTCTGTATTTATCTTCCAATATTTTTCTCATGGTAGTCATCCATAATCCCCTACATAATATTCATTTAGTTGTGTTGTTGTCTTATAGAATATGGAGAATTAGTCTTTCGAACAACACAAAATTTCAACAATCTCTTCCACAATATGATATTCTTTACATGTATCCATAACTAGTTATCGTCTTCATTGAGGGTAGATTTAGGAATCATGTTATCGTCACCTCTTGTAACTGTCAATGAACTTCTACCATCACCAACACCTTCCACAAATTCTTTAGTTTATTGCACATGTTGCTTATGTTCTTAATTTCCACATGTAGTCTTGCATATCTTGCCTTCTCCTTGCTTCACACCTGTAACTTTATTTAAATATGAATTCTTTAACATTTAGGCTTTCATCCTTACTATAGTAACAACAATATTTTCCTGTACTTCCTCTTCATTCAATGCTTTACTTTGGCTTTAAAACCCATTCTTATAGAAAAGCAATGTCTTCCTCAATCCCCATTGTAGTATTCATCCTTCTCTCATTAAATTGACCAAATATGTTTTCTTTAGAACTTAGTGGATAAAAATTGCATTCTTCAACTTCTTCTTCACTTGCAATTTTAAAAGTACTCTCGTATTTATGTATATCACTTGCACACATCACATTTTCACTAGTAAATAAAACATTAGAACTTAGGGATCCATCTTCCTCTTATGTTAGCTCACTACTCGCCAAGCTTATGTCTTCTATATGCTTACCACAAGTTCATTTTATGCTCCTCTCATCATCTCTTCAATTTCTTTGTTGGTTTAGAGCAATTCCTCCTTCATAAATTAGTTCTCATCACATTCCATTTCCAATCCTTTCTCTCTCATTTTCTCATTCACATCCTTACTTTAAATACTATAGGCTTCTTTTGTTTCCACAACTTGTAAAGCTACATCTTTCTTCCTTTCTGTTGTTGAACCAACAATGCCATTTTCTTCTTCAACTCCCTTAATTTCTTCTTTTATTAAAACATTAGAAGGTTTATAACATGTATCCATTTCTTTTCCAACATATTACTCATTTTATTATTTGTGCTCCTCAATGGTGCAATCCATCACCTGCACAACTACATAGGCTTGCATGTTGGATGCAATTTTTTCATCATTTTCCTGGAAGTTCGTTGATAGAATTATTTTTTAATCATCCTCATCTATATAATACCCCCGGTTTTTCACTTGGAATGTATTTAACCAAAATTATGTAAATGATGTAAATATGCCATTATATATTCCTAGTGCAGAGCTCAAGACCAAGGCCTGCCTAGTGAATGCTTAGGCATGTATGATGTAAATATTGTTATTTGTACCATATGGTTGGCTTGTCATGCTAACTTGAAATATATGTAAGCATTGTGTGCATAAATAACAAAATGGTCCAATATGGTTGTGTAAATAGCACTAGAGGGGCTATGTTCCACCAATGGGGAAGAGGAAAGGGGGTATATGGGAGATTAAATCCCTTGCTTCCAAGTGGAAACCTTAAAACTCATCCAAATTATTCCATGTGCCTTGAATAAACCAATTACCTCATTTTGACTATTGAACCCAATAATTGAATGCATATGTGAGGTTGGTGGGAAAATTCACCTCATGCAGTTATTGAAGCATGAAGCTTATTGCACTTTTGTGACAGTTATGTCAGCTGTCAAAAGTCAGTCTACAACTTATAAAATCCCATTCTTCTATGGTAAAAAGCCATGTCAGTTATATTTTCATCATTATCTGATATATGTTGGAGTCAATCCTCATTCTCTCATTATTTCATGCAGATATATACTATGCAGATATCTCCATGGTTGTTCATGACCCCTACCAAGCTGTGTGTAACCCATCAATTCAAATTTAGGGACAAAGCTGTAGATATGGAGATCGGAATGGGTTGTGGGATTAGACAAAGAATCCTATAGGTATTTCCTTTTCCTAGTGGCCTCATAGCCCAAATTGGGGGTGCCCTCTTAGAAAAAAGAGTATATGCTGGATAGAGTCCCTACAGTTGGGTGGAAAATCACTCTTGCATAGCCAGTTGCTTGGATATGCATTGTTTAAAGATAAGCATTATCTTACATTTCAATGTATAATGTCTTTATTTGATGTTTGTGATGATAATGTTGGTAACTGCATGCTAGATGTGTGTGGATAGAGTTTATTTCCACTGTGTATTTTTATTATGCATCAACACACATATTTTATTGTTATTAATTTGTAAATAAGGTTATGGACGAAATTTAGAATCCCAAATTTAGTTAATCCCCGCCCCCATCGACGATCAAATTGGGTGAAGGGGATGTTATAAACATGCCCTTCTATTTTGTCATGTACTTAATAGTATGCTCGCTATTATTAATGATATTCTCAACATAAAAACTTTCTTCATCTACTTTTGCAGGATTTAAGATTGACACTTCCATGGTATATTCATCTCTTCTCCTTTTTCATTTGCTTATGTTCATATTAAGTAACCTTGGAACTTTCTCAATATTTCCTTCATATTCGCTCTTAATGTTTGCATCTTTAACTCTTCTTTCTTCACGTTCACATTCAAAAATAGTCATACCATTAGAGAAAACATGGATCTATCCAAGATCCTTCTGCATTTCTTCTTTTGAAATTTTAATAGATTCATCAATAACTTCAATATTTTCATCTTCCCCCTCACTCCTAACACTTCTATGGTAGTATCATTGTCCTATTTATCCTATTCATCATCACCATGGAACTTTTTCACATACTTACACTCCTAACGCATGTAGGATCTCTCATCTTCACAATTCAAATTTCCAGTGGTAGTGTTTTCAAAGCATAGCTATTTTTCCATAGCTCTCATAGCTATCTTCTCTTCAATTCCTCAATCTATCCTACAATTTTCTCAAACATAAATAGTGGCTTCTCAACATCAATTGCAACCTCAGTTGTGGTTGTGGATTTCTCTTGTACGATTCCTCCTTTAATATTCTCTTGATTTGATTTTGTTTCTTGGTTGTTTTGCAACATGTGTTCCTTCAAAGGCATTTAATCACAACATATTGCCTCAAATTTAACTTCTTCCATGGCTTCAATTACTTATTCATCTATGGTAGCATCCAAATTTCCATCCATTTCATTAGCATCTTCAAAATTTACATCATCCTCTACAACACAAGGGTTTCTTTCTTCCCCACTTGTAATGTTAATAAAATTGCTTCTTCCTTTGTATGTACCTACATAATTTCAAATGTAAAAATCATCAACATAACCTATTTCTCTCAAAGGCATGTCCTCCACCATACTCTAGTTCATAATTATCTATTTCAACATCTACATTTCCTTATATCTCTAGAAGGTAATAAAAAACCTGCTACTCCTCATGTACTTGGAAGCATTCTCCCTTACAATATGTGCATTCTTCCTCAAACAATTCACCAAATACAAATTGCATTCTCCAAGTACTCACTTTCCTCTAGTGTGCACTCAATAATCTCATCTTCACCATCACCATCACAATATTGAGAAATATTATAAAAATACAAAAATATTTTACCTTTGCATTTTCTATTTAGTAGTCTAGTTTTCTTTACCTTGGACTTCTCTATCCTTTGTCTTCTCCATTATCCTCTTTCATTTTCATGTCTTATTTACCATATAGGAAATGAACACAATAATTAGAGAGGCTACCTACAAGCAGTTTGTACATGCCACTTGGATGAACCCTCAATTTGAGTTACATCTAAAGATGGCCTTCTATGCTAAGCAATTCATGGTTATGAGGGATGGACTCATTGTTTGACCCACTCACTTCGCTACTGGATACATGCTCTTTGTATCCTCTGGCCAGTTTAGAATCAACTCTCATAGACTAGTAACAAATATTGACTGATCAAACAGGATTTGCTAGTTGTACCACCTTCAAGAGGTTGAGACTAAGGAGCACTTAATCATTTGTTGCTCGGTTTACTACCATATATAAGGACACTTCCATTGTACTTTCAAAGATATACAAAGAATTTGAATTTTATTTATTTACTACAGTAGTTATACATGTAGGAGGCTCTCTATCTCCACTCTTCTATACTCTAGCCACATCCACATCTTGGATCAGCTTCTACTCAACCGATCACTTCCTTTTTTATTATGATCTTAACTGGGGGAACCAAGCAACAAATGGATAGGGTTTACCCCAAATCGGTGAGGACATAGGGCACTTTCTACTACTGTGAAGCCCCAGTGACATCACTAGACCATATCTCATATTTACTGACACCAATTTCCATAGGTTATCATTCAGGTCACATCATTGGAGTCTTCCTTCAAGCCAACATTGTAACATGCATTCCAACTCCTCTCTTAATTCTTCTCCTATACAGATATCTATTATGATTTTTCTCTATTCAGCCTCAAAGTGTACAAGAGATGATTCTTTTGGGCCATAGAATATTCTACTAGAAACATAGACTCTATATCCACTCACTTTGTACATCTCTCTCTTGGATCACCTATGCATATTTATCGTTGGCCTCCTAGGGTTTAGTTTATATTTCTATTCTATTTCATTTCTTATTTCTTTGTTTATTTAAGAGTTTCTTTAGCACTCCCTATTTGTATAAACACCATTGTACCTAACAGTCACGTTGACCTACTTCAATGGTTACTAATTGGACACTAACACATTTATCTTATCTTGTCTGTATGATTCTATTTTGTCTCTCTTCTTCTTCCCATCTCCTGCTATTATTTATCCAATTATCAACTCCATTTCATCTCCTATCCCTTTTCATAATCTACAGTGAGGGATCCTCTTCTTCTTGATCCAATAAACTTCCTTCGTCTCATATTTCTCTTCATGCATGGTTTCCTCTTTTTCCACCAATTTCTCCATCATAATAATAAATCACATCCAATAGTAATAAACACTCCACATAAAAAATCATAGTCCCCAATAATATGTTTATATTCCATATAATTAAGGTTCATAGATAATTTAAGGTATCCTCTTCACAAAATGATGCCACACATCCACATTTCACCTAACAAAATATGCCCATCATTAATTTTCCATTGATTGTCTTGTAAGTCATTTAATTTCATGCATTCGAACAAGGGTTCCTCATCTTAAATGATCACATGCATGCACAAAATTCCTAGGCGCTAAGGATCATTATATGAGGCTGGAAAGATTTAATGATGGATATGAATTGAAGAGGCCAATGGTAGATGACCTCCCATTGCAACTTTCCCTCCGTAAATTCATTAATTTTTGGGGCCCTTATCGATTGGATGGGATGCATGGTAGAGGGAATTGGTTAAGGGCCTGTAATGAAACCCCAACCTTCTAATTATGTCCGAGCATCCTTTTGCACCGAGATTTTCCCACTTGGATAACCTGTCTCATTTCCCATGTGAGATATTATGCTTATATAACATATCAAGACTGATTACATCCAAGGATAACCTGTGAGCTTCGCTAGGACTGATTACATCCAAGGATAACCTGTGAGCTTCGCTAGGACTAATTACATCCAAGGACAACCTACAGGGTTGATTACATCTGATCAACCTATGAGCTTCTCTAGGATTTTATGCTCATACAACCTGTCTCTCTAGATATGTTATAACACATCACTCCCTCTTTTGAGGGATACCGATCTGGATCACACCAAGTCTTTCTCTGAAATAATCGAACTTCACTCTCGCAAGAGGATTGGTCAACACATCAGCTATTTTCTCCTCAGTTTCCATGTATTGGATATTGACTTCTCCTCTCTGCACCATATGCCTTATATATAAGAGCTTTATCTCAATGTGCTTCAACTTGTCGTGTTACACAGGATTTTCCAACAACTTCACTCAACTCTAATTGTTGCAGAAGATACAAGTCACATCCAACTGGATATCAAACAAGTCATATAGTATATTTCGAAGCCATGCTACCTTGCAACTAGCTGAGTAAGAGGCAACATACTATTCCTCGGTTTTACTCAACGCCACACATGATTACTTCCTGTTGAACCAGGAGATCATGCAAGATCCCAAACTGAAGCAGTAGCCTAAGGTGCTCTTCCTGGTGGAGATACCTTTCCAATCAGAATCAACATAATCATGTAGGTTAATATTCTGATTCACATCATATTTAAGCCCATAATCCACTGTACCTTTTAGGTACCTCAGTATATGCTTTGTAGCTATCAGGTGAACATATCTCGGATCTGTTAGGAATTGGCTCAAGGTGTTCACCACAAAGCATATGTCTGGTCTCGTATTCGTTAGATACATCAATGATCCAATCATATGACAATGCATCATGGCATTGACCTTCTCAGATGAAACATCACTCAAAATCTTCAAGTTAGATGCCATAGGTGTGGTCATTGCCTTGCAGTCCATCATTTTGAATCTCTTCAGAATCTCCACTGCATATTTTCCTTTACCAAGGAATCTCCCATCTACACTCTATTACACCTTCATGCCTAAGAATTAGTGCATCATACCTAGGTCTTTCGTCTAGAAATTTGAAGCAAGTAGCCTCTTTTCATCTGTAATGAGTTCCTCTTCACCTATTAGAAACAAGCCATCGACATATAGCAAGAATATCACTGGTCTTTTGTATTTCACCTTGAAGTAGAGGTTGGAATCTGCTCTACTCTTGGTAAAGCTCGAGCTCATCGGGAAGTTATCCATCCTGTCGTACCATGTCCCCATTGCTTGTTTCAGCCCATATAAGGCCTTATTCAATTTTCACACATGGGTCTTCCTATCATGTGTCTTGAATCCCAATGGATTTTCCACGTACAATTCCTCCTCAACTACACCATTCAAGAAAGCTATCTTGACATTCATCTGGTGTATTTTCCATTTCATAACTGCTGCCACAACAAGTATGGTCCTAACGGAAGTGTAGCTTACCACGGGTGAAAATTCCTCTTTGTAGTCTATCCCTTCTTTCTATGAGAAGCCTAGTGCTACAAATCTCGCCTTATCTTTCTCAATGCTGGAATCTACAACATGATTTCTCTTATAGATCCACTTCGAATTCATAACAGACTTCTTTTTCGGTCTCGGAACAATATCCCAGACATCATTCTTCATGATCGAATCATATTCTTCGATCATCGCATCCTTCCATTCTTTATTTTATGTATCCTCTTCATAGGTGGAAGGTTCTATGTCAATGATGTCACATAGAAAATATACATAGATATTGTAGGTATTTTCCCTTTTTCTCTCTTTATGTATTCCCTCTGGAGCGCCATACCTTTCAGCTTCTCATATGAGCTCTCTTTCCCATATTGGTTTCCTCCTGTGGGATTCCTTATCAAGGAATGTCTCTACTAGGTTTTGGGGTTCTGTCACGTTGTGATATTCATGGTCCTCTGGAATTGCTTCTCCAATTTCCATATCTCATCCTCTCATCTCTATAGGTTCCTTCACCTCCTAGATGGTTGTCCTCCTGGATCAGAAAGTATGTCGAGTCTTCATCAAAGGTTACATCTCTACTGATGTATAGCTTCTTGAATCCTGGGAAGTATATTCAATAGGACTTTGATGTATCATTGTATTCTACAAATATACCTTTCCTCCCAGAAGGATCGAGCTTGGTCCTTTTCTCCTTTGGGACATGTATGTACACCATATAACCAAATATTCTTAGATGGTTGACTTCTAGTTTCTCTTCTGAGAAATCCTCTTCAAAATTCTTATTTTCAAGTACTTGATGAGGACTATGGTTATGTACATAAACAGATGGTCGTGTTTCCTCCACCCAAAGGTGCATAGGAAGATCCTGATCATGAAGCATAGATTTGGTTTCATCCATGATGGTTCGATTCTTCCGTTTGGCAACCCCGTTCTATTAAGGATTGTATGGAGTGCTTAACTCCCTCTTAATCCCAGACTCTCTAAAGAGTTCCTTGAATTCCTCCAAAGTGAAATCTTCACCATTATCTGACTGTAGATTCTTGATCTTCCTATCTGTTGGTTCTCTACCAAGGCTTTATATTCCTTGAACTTACTGAAAACTTCACTTTTCCCTTTCAAGAAATATATCCAAGTCTTATGTGATAAATCATCTGTAAAGGAAACATAATACACATACCCACTTAATGAAATAGAGGAAATAGGTCCACATACATCCAAGTGTACTATCTTCAGTATTCATTTATCCTTGCTCTCACTACTGGCAAATTTCTTCTTTGCATTATTTCCTTTTGCACATCCTTTGCAAATGCCTTCATTCTTTCCCTGGATCTCTGGCAATCCTGAGACTTCTTTTCTTGCAATCAATAGTGCACATGTGCAAGCCTTCTGTTCCATAGTTCACTTGGTTCAATGGAATTGTGAATCGGTGCTTGTTTAGGTTGTCCCTTCAGTTTGTACAAGCCTCTGTCTTCTTCTCCAATAACGGTTGCATCTTCTATTGTCTTTCCTCTGGGTCACATCAAAACTTGGCCATCGACAAAAGAAAACCTAATCCCTTTTGCATCTAGTGCAGAAATGGAGAGAATATTCTTCTTCAATCCTGGAACATATAGCACATCCTTCATCTTTAAGGATTTCCCAGATTCAAGCTTGTATGAAGCTTCTCCACTCCCTTTTATGGGGTATTCATAGCCATCCCCAAGTTTCACCTTGTGAGGTGAGTCATGTTCAAAAATATTAATGAATGATTCCTTGTATCCCATCATATGTTTAAAAGCTCCACTATCCACAAGCCAATAATTTCTTCCGTGTGAGATAGTGCTAGTAAGTGTTGATATTAGCACATACTCTTCATCCAAATCATCCTTCTCCCGTCGAAATCTTTTGTTTGTTGGTTCATCATCTTTGGGAACATGAGCATGATGTCTCCTTTTCCTAATGGGACCATTAGAGGAATTTTGGGCTCTAAAATGGGCCTCCTAAGGAAAATAATAAAATAATAGTTAAGATAATAAAATAATAGTTAAAATAATAAAATAATATTGATTAATTTTGGAGGAAGAAAGAAAAAAACTACATTTTGTGTTGGTATTTTCGACATATCTCCCTATGTTTTTACTCAAATTTCGATTGGGAGAGCTCGTTGGATGCGAAATTTGATTTCGCATCCAACGAGTACCCACACTGCATACTTTTGATGGACCCCGCTACCCCAAAAACAAGAAATACATGAAAAGACATGATGATGACATCATCATCACATTTTTTCAGGTATTTCTTGTTTTTGGGGTAGCGGGGTCTGTCAAAAGTATGCAGTGTGGGTACTCGTTGGATGTGGAATCAAATTCTACATCCAACGAGCTCTCCTGATCGAAATTTGAGTAAAAACACAATGAGATATGTAAAAAATACGAACAAAAAAAGTAGTTTTTTTTAATGACAAATATGTCAATTCAACCATTATGGTTGACTTATTTTATTGAAATTCTATTGGTTCTTGAATTCCAACTCACAAAACTTATTTTGGCACGTTTTCTTATAAGGCCCATTTTAGACCCCAAATTTCCTCTAATGAATATCTTTCAAAGTGTCCCTTTTCATCACAAGTATAGCATCAAACATTTGAAGTATATATTTTGGTCTTCTTCTGTTTCTTGGCCTTCTTCTTGTTGTGATGAAAGTTCTCCTTCTTCCCCTTCTTCTTGAAGTTCTTCCAAGTGTGAAATGTGAGAGCTTGATCGTAAGGTTTCTCCCATATTTTATTCTCTTGTCACAAGTCTAGATTCTTCTTTTTCACATTCTTCTCGAAATATGCTGAAAGAGATTAGCCTCCTTCTTGCATAAAATTCCTTGAATGAATGAGTCCCATGATCTAGGGAGGCCATTCAAGGTAGTCATTGCAATGTCTCCTTCTTCGACATTTTATTCAACCGCTTCAAGTTGTTCTTTTATTTGTGAAACCCTTGTGAAGTAAGACAGTATGGTCTCAGAGTTTGGTATCTTCACATTCTTTAGTTGGTTCCTCAAAGTCATCTTTTGGTTGATGTTCTTTCCTTTGAACATCTTTGTCAAAGAATCATACACTTCTTTCGGTGTCTTGAATGATGATAAATGGGGGATGATGTGATCCTTAATAGAAGCAGCAATGATTCTCTTATCCTTAGCCATGCTTCTCCATTGATGAACTGATCCAAATCATTTTTTCAAGGATCAAGGATATTTTGTACTTCCGATTATAATCGGAAGTTATCAGCCCCTGCAAGCTTGTCCTCAAGATGAGTATTATGAGTCATATTTTCAAATGAGAACCTCAAATGGAAATAGTAAATATTTATATCTTACCAATTTGAGGTGTCTGACCTGGTTCCGGAGCTGGCTGACCTAGGGTTTGTCACAGAAACCTAATTTTCCAAACTTGGAGTTTGGGAATTTTGTTTGGATAGAAATATTTGCCTCCTTAAGGTGAGTTTCTTAACTAGGTCACTTTCTGAAAATTGAGGTGGGAAGCCTCCAAAATTGTGGAAATTTAGCCCAAGATTAGAATAATTGAACTCACAAAATTGCTTGAAAATATGCAAGAAACACTCAAGAAGGATATTGAATGTGTGATAATCCACAAACTGTTGATGATATTAATTTACACCAGCCATCATTAAATAGATGTAGGCTTCTCATACAATATATACCTCCAAGCATTCTAAATCATTAGGTTGTTATTCGAATCGGTACAAAAGCAGACTTACCAAACTAGTCAAAATCCCCCATAGGTGCATAAAGCGCTTTCCAAATCAGTCAATATGCTCACGAATTTTCTGAACGAGTATGTATATATCATAATTGATGGAAATTTTAATTTATCATTCTTTTATATGAGGAAAATAAGGGATTTTAGTTGGTGCAAAAAACAAGGCAACCTACCTTAAAATTAGCTTTAGCGTTTTCCTTAAAACTGCAGAAAAGGTTGGAAACTCTGGATAAGGAAATAATGCATAGTTTCTACTTTGGGAAATCTGTGTTTTGGAATAATATTATCTAAGATATTTATAACTCACTCCATGAGGTATTTTTGGCAAGTTTGACCTCAAAAATGGAATCGGGGGCAAACTAGCTAGTGTATGACCTAGGAATTAATCACAAAGATTAATTAATTTATCCTGGGTATTAGGATGGGTTTTTATTATTCCAAAACCCCCTCTTAAGCCTAAATTTAAGCAAAATATCAGAAAAATATCAAATATATAGGGCCTAGAAACAAGGCATAGTCACCCTTTGCATAATGTTTTTCCATACAAAACAAGGAAAAGAGAAAAACCACAAGTGGGAAAATCCTCCACCAAACATGGACATGAAAAGAAATGTATGAAATAGGGTATTTAATGTGTCTTCACAACATTATCAGCTATCCCAATTAAACACTTAATATTGCTTAAATTACTCTCTGAAAATACTTTGGTGAATATGTCTGCAACTTGCTCAGATGATGCGCAATATTGCATATCAATGACCCCATCATGCACAAGTCCTCGGATGTAGTGCATATGGATCTCGATGTGTTTGGTTTCCTGCCTCAGTACTGGATCAATTGAGATTCGAATGGTACTCTAGTTTTCAAAATAGATTATTGTAGAAGTCTCTGAATCGATCCCAAACTCTCCAAGTACTCCATGCAACCACAAACATTGTTTAGGTGCATTCACAGCTCCTCTGTACTCTGCCTCTGTAGATGAAAGTGCAATTGCACTTTGCTTTTTACTTGAACGGATGATGTTGTCAGGAATATTGCACCTTTTGTGGACAAAAGTTGTTCCTTTGGTCTGAATGGTTCAGATCCAAAACAAATGAGTGAATGACAAAGGATGGAGACCTTCCCTGAATACTATAGACACCTGGAATATAGCTTCGATTGTGAACCTGTGTACCTGCAAACAAATAAAACATGCAAACACATCAAAGCTACCAGAAAATCATCTACTTATCCATGTTAGCGACTAAGGAATCTAACAACATGTACATGTGAAATCAAAACAACAGTAATGTGGGAGGGAAATCAGCTTTGCATTAAGAATGTATGGAGAAGCTTACAACCGTTGCCTTAGTGTCGACAAGCCCCTCCATGAGACAAACACTTCATCCCCATAAGCTCCAACTTTTCTCTCTATGCTCTCCAATGACTTGGACTAAGTGGTCAATCCAACAGCATAACAATACCTCTATAGTTATCCCCCTCAAATATGGATGTGAGCTTGTATTTATAAGGCTCAATGGATAGGGATAGTTGGGAGAATTATGGGTGAGGTGGCTCCAAGATCCTACCATGGTGGATCTCGAACTCAAACTGACCCATAATGATAGGGATAAGGGAGGACATGAGTCTCAAGTTCTAGAAGCCTCGAGAAACTTCTATTTTTCCCATTTTACCTAAGGTACCACTTTTCTTCCCTTATGATAGAGCGGTTTAGATGAGAACCACTTTTAGACCAAAGACCATAGGTGGTGGCACCGCTTCTATAAAACAGGATACAGGCAGTTTTGAGCAAGGTACCACTCATCAGCCACAGGGAAAGCGTGGTGCTAGGTTTTTTCAAGTAGAATTGACAGACAGAGAAAGCTTCCACTCTAAGTGTTGGGATTAAGGGCAAACATGGAAGTTAAGGGTATTATCACATGATGGTGACAGGATTTAGGTATAATAGGTGATTGGTCCATCTGCAAGAATCAACATATATATTGAATTTGATTTCATATCAGTGTTATCACCTTCCCAATTAGATTCATTAAAACCAACTAACTCTAGGATAGATTGTGCAACATAGTGAATCCCATGAGTTTTTGTTCTTTGTACAATGTTTATGAATATTTTTGCTTCCCTCCAATGGATTTCATGAGGCTGATCCATGTTTCTGGGAGCCACACTCACTGCATAAGATATATCAGGTTGAGTATGAGTCAAAGAAAGAAGAAAACCAACCAACTTCTTATACGGGGTGTTTTTTTCCAATCGAGTTGGTTGCGCTTCTTCAAGCTTAACTCCTGAAAGGAAATGAGTCTTTCTTGGCTTGAAACCCTTCATTCAGAACTTATTCAGAAGATCTGAAGCATACTTGGACTGATGTACCTTGATTCCAATGTCTTATTGATAAATCTCAAGCCCCAAAAATTGGCTTAACAATCCCAAATCAGTCATAGAGAAAGCATGATTCATTGCACTCTTCAAAGAGCAAATTTATTTCTTGGAACTTCCTATGATCAGAAGGTCATCCAAATACAATAAAATTATGATTAAGGAACCATGAATCACCTTCAAATAAACATTTGGAACAGACTTACATCTAAAATAGTTCAGTGATAGAAAAAAGGCATCAATCTTGGCATACCAAGCTCTGGGAGCTTGTTTTAGCCCATACAATGATTTCTTCAACCTGCACAAAAGAGATGGATTATTAATAAAACCTTATGTATGTTTCATATATATTTATTCTTTCATATCACCATGTATGAAATCACTATTTACATCCATGTGATGTACTTCCCACTACTTGGAAGCTGCAATGGCCAAAACTAGTCTTATGGAGTCCATATTTGCAGCTGGTGCAAATTTATCATTGTAGTCAATGCCTTGTACTTGTGAGAAGCCATTGGAAAATAACCTTTACTTATACTTCAGGAATAAGAACCATCAGCATCAAATTTAGTTTTTAAAACCCACTTACACTTGACTAGTTTTCTCCCCGAGGGGAGAATGACTAGATCCCATGTGTCATTCTTTTAGAGCGAATGAAATTACTCCTTCATGGTTGTTTTCCATATTAGGTCTTCACATGCATATTCATATGTATTTGGATCATATTCAACCATTAGAAAACACTTATCATCAAAGAAATGGTCCTTAACAGAAAGGGCACTCTCGAATTGAGATCTAGTCCTCCTAGAATCTCTAGGATTCCTAGCTAGTTCCCTAGCTGCTTGGATGGTATTTGTTGACCACTTTTTCCTTGTGTGTTTGTTTGTATCTGTAGTTAAATCATAATTATTAGACATATCAGAATCATAAAGTTCATTAGTTCCTTCACTTACAACCAAAGGTGGAGGAGGTGAGGAGGACTCTCCAATTTCTGTTGCTACCATAGGCTCTTCGTCGAACTGAACACTCGTTTAAATTAAGGATTTTTGAGTGCTCATGTTGATCGGCATGTACCCTTTGGAATATTTAGAATACCCAACAAATAGGAACTCTTGTATTTCGGGTTCCAAATCCCTCCTTTTGTCTAATGGGATTCTATCCCATGCTCTTGAGCCAAAAATCCCGAAATGAGACACATGTAGTTTGTGCCCACTCCAAGCTTTGAAAGGAGTAACTCCATCAAGCTTCTTGTGAGGAACCCTATTATGGATGTAGGATGCACAATTTATAGCTTCATCCCAAAACTTTGGTGGCAAATTCTTAGAATCCAACATGCAAGTAGTCATCTCCTTAAGGCTTATATTCTTCCTCTCATCCACACCATTCTATTGAGGTGTGTAGGAAATAGAGTGTTGCATATGGATACATGCATATTCACAATAATTAATGAACTTGGAATTGACATATCCACCATCATTATCAGATCTAAGGATCTTGAGTCTTTTCCCAGATTGGTTTTCAACCAAGGCCTTGAAAACATTGAAATGGTCAAAAACTTCAGACTTGAGTTTAAGGAAGTAAACCCAATAGTACCCGACAAAATTCATCTATGAAGATAAGGAAATAATTGTCTTGACTCATGGACATATGAGGGAAGGGACCAGCAATTTCACTGTGAATGAGCTCAAGAGGTGTTGAGGTTCGCCCATGACTGACTCTCTCATACTTATGCTCTGGATGTTTTCCTAGATTGCAACCCTGAAATACTCCTTTGGAAAATTGTATGTTTGAAAATCCTGAAACCATGTCTTTTTCACACAAATATGAAAGGTATTTATAGTTTATATGACCAAACCTCCCTTTCCAAAATTTTCTTTCTTCATTGGCGTTGGTGAGTAGAGAAAAGGGGTTAGAGAAAGGCATGAAGTGTGAGAACCTGTAGACTCTAGAACTATGATCTACAAAACCTTTAGCAATGACTCTACCATTAGAAATATCAAATATTTCAACTTCATTGGGAGATAAAAACAACTTTCTTAGAAAACCCATTGTGGGTCATATGGTAGACTGACAATAGATTAGCAGCAAGACCTAGAACATTAAAAACATTATTGAAGGAACCATGGTCAAAATCAATGCTACCTTTACCCTTACTTTCAGTTTCTAAGTTATCTCCCAGAAAAATCTTAGGACCCTTCAAATCATCAAGAGATGAGAAGGATTCCTTTGCTGAAACCATGTGCCTGGAAGCTCCAGAATTGATTATAAAGGAAGTGTCTTACAGTGCTTGCAACTAGGGCATGTACTCTATCTTGGTCTTCAAAACTGGAACCTCCTTCCTTCTTGCTTGTGCCACCAGGGAGGGATATTTTTTTCTTTTCCAGGAGTTGAGTCAACATATCTATCTACTTCTTCATGCAAGATCCCTCATGATGAAATCCCTTACCACAGTATGTGCACTTGCTTCCTTCACCTTTACCTTTCTTCTTCTGAAATTTCTTCTTCTTAAAGTTTGAGGACTCCTCTTGAGATTTGGAATTGTCTCCTTTTTTATCTAGAGGTTTCTTAGCCTTCTTCTTATATTTAGAATTCACCTTGGAATCTCCATCAACCAATGCTTGGTCTTTGGAAGGTTTGATGGTTCCCATCAAGACCAATTTTTCTTGCTCCTGAGTCAAGGATTCCATGAAATCTGCCAGTGAAGGAATCTTCCAATTTCGACCTGTCAACTTGGAGGAATTGAAGGTCGAAACAAATATTGACTAATCAGTACCAAGCTTAGAGAGGATGGCAAAGATTATTTGTTCATATTCTATGTTAATGCCACATTATTTTAGTTGCAAAACAAGTGATTTGAATTTTTAGAAGTAGACTTGCAAGGTTTCAAAGCCACTTGGACTCAGTGCTATCATCTCATTCTCCAGCCGATAACCTCTCATCTTATCTACCTTCCCAAAAAAACCTTGAAGTTTCTCCCATACTTCATTCGGTGATGTAAGACCATCAAGATGAAATAGAAGGTCTCTAAAAATGCTGAGACATAAGAGACCATACGCCTCATCTCTCCTATTATGCCATTTTATCTTATCTATTGCTACAATAGGCTTGGATTCAGTTTCCATGGTCACTCTGAAGAGGCCTTTACTCCTCATAAGAATCTCCATCCTTTCCTTCCATTTGAAGTAGTTGAATGGAGTCAAGCTGATTGGTTGAGATTGATCCATTCTTCAGCAATTGTGCCCTTTGACCAGACATTCTGCGCTCCCAGTGAGTGATTTTGACCCTACAAAAGAAAATTAAAGACGATAACAATCGATCTAGTGTGGCTTTGATACCATGTGGAAATTTATCCCAAGCTTAGAACAATTGAACTCACAAAATTGCTTGAAAATATGCAAGAAACATTCAAGAAGGAGACTGATTATGTGATAATCCACAAACTGTTGATGATATTAATTTACACCATCCATAATTAAATATATGTAGGTTTCTCATACAATATATAATCCAAGGATTCGAAATCATTAGGTTGCTATTCGAAACAGTACAAAAGCAGGTGTACTAAACTAGTCAAAATCCTGCATAGGTGCATAAAGCGCTTCCCAAATCAGTGAAGATGCTCACGAATTTGATGAATGAGTATGCACAGCTCATAAGTGATGGAAAGTTGAATTTATAATTCTTTTAGATGAGGAAAATAAGTGAGGTGAGTCGGTGCAAAAAACAAGGCAGTTTACCTTAAGACTAGTTTTAGCTTTTGCCTTAAAAATGCAGAAAAAGATGGTAACTATGGATAAGGCAGTAATGTGTAGTTTCTATTCTAGGAAGTCTGTGGGTTGGAAGAATCTTATCCAAGATCTTTATAACTCACTCTATGAGGCATTTTTGGCAATTTTGACCTCAAAAATGAATTTGGTGCAAACTAGCTAGTATAGGACCTAGGAATTAATCTAAAAAGATTAATTATTTTATCCTAAGTCTTGGGATGGGTTTTGATTATTCCAACAAAAAATTGATGCCCTCATTCCTCCCGACACCAATGAAAGGGTCAAAAATGAAACTTCTTCAATTTAGAAACTGCCTCCACCAAAAGATGCTCCCTACTGAGGAGTTATCCTATCCCTCTTTTCTTGATGATCTGTGGAGAGAACACCTTGAACTAGGAAGCCCAAGTTTCTGCAACTTCATAGTGCCTTATTTCAGAGAGGCTCTAATACCATGTTAGTTTTTCTTTAGATATGATCAATTTATCTAGGATCTTTATATGAAAGAATAACAAGTATATCAATATGCATAAGATATAAAAGATAAACGAAACACAAATATTTTCACCAGGGAAACCATAAAGGAGAAAACCCTGCAAACTTCTTTAGAATAGTAAGATGATCAAAAGCAGAAATAAGAAGTATTCAACAGCTATATATCTCTCCTCCCTTTCTTTCTCTCTCTCTCTCTCATGCGAACTGTAGAGTGTGAGGTGTGTATAAATGAGGGAGAGCGCCCCCTTTCAAGTCACTGACCAAACATAATATTGGGGACCACATGTCTTCCCTGGCATATCTAACTTCTCCTGAAGAGGCTCCAAATACACATTACATGATGTTAGACTGGGGGATATTGCCTCGACTTACAACAGAGGTTGTACCTAAAGGTCTAGACACGATTAAGACATCTTGCAAGGGGGTAAGCGCATCCCCAATGGGCGTACAACAACATAAAATGATAATACACATCAGAATAGATTTCAAAGTTACAAATACATCAACAAGAACATCATCATATGAAGCATGGAACTAAATCATCATCTGTAGTATGTAAAATCATCATCTGCATAAAAATTGATATATCACTAGCATCGACAGGACAAGGTTTGCTCATTAGCATAAATATGGGATAGCAACAACAATGACAACACAAGGTTAGCTCATTAACATAAGGCAGGAATAACAACAACAATGACAACATGAGTTTGTCTCATCAGCATAAAGTTGGAATAACAGCAACAACATGTGACATCATCATCAATAACTCGAGGCTGGAGTAACATCATCTATGGTAATTATATCAGCAACCAACATGATCCTTCCTTTCTAAATTATAGGATCATGGACAACACATCTGTGGTACTCAGACAATCCTTCCTTTTGGAATTACGGGATCAAGTCTTTGCATATCTACCAATACTAATCACAGTTAACACATACATACACAGGACGATCTTTCCTTTCGGAATTACGGGATCAAGTCCACAACCGACATTATGGATGATACTTCCTTTTGGAATTATGAGATGAATTCCACTACTAATATTCTAGACTATCCTTCCTTTAGAAATTACGGGATCAATTCCACTGCTAACATTTTGGACGATCCTTCCTTTCGAAATTATGGGATCAAGTCCACTAATAACATTCTAGGTGATCCTTCCTTTCGAAATTATGACATCAAGTCTTTTCGGAGCTACCAATATTAATCATAGTTAACACATACATACATAGGACGATCCTTCCTTTCTGAATTACAGGATCAATTCCACCAATAACATCCTGGACGATCCTTCCTTTCAGAATTACGGGATCAAGTCCATTACTAACAGTATGGACGATCCTTCCTTTTGAAATTACGGGATCAAGTTCAATACTAACATTCTAGATGATCCTTACTTTCTAAATTACAGGATCAAGTCCACCACTAACATTATGCATGATCCTTCCTTTCGGAATTACGGGATCAATTCCACTACTAACATTTTGAATGATCCTTCCTTTCATAATTAAGGGATCAAGTCCACTACTAACATTCTAGATGATCCTTCCTTTTGGAAATATGGGATCAAGTCCACTACTAACATTCTGGATGACCCTTCCTTTCGGAACTATGGGATCAAGTCTAAGGATGATTAGTCCCAACATCTTGGCGATTGTTACAGAGAGAAACTTCCTATGGCTTGGGGGTACCACAATAGACAGATAGACACATGAAATCAATCTTTCCCCAATATGAAATAGAAACCAAACATATAACACTAAGGGATATCGAATCGTACCTTGTTTCGAACGGTTGAAATAGATCATCGTTGAGCTTTTCCAAATCACACTTGCGTTAGCAATTTTCTCTCAACAACAACAAACAAGACAAGCATGCTCTATAATAAAGTGTTAGACCTACTCTAGCATATATATTCAACAATCTATAAGCAGTTAAATATATCCATGGATTCAATATTCACATTCAAATGCACATAATTGGATAGGAAAATATATTTCTATTAATAAAATCAGATATTACAATAGTGACAACCTTTGTCGGCACTTCAACAAACTGGAGAAACTGATTCCTCCACCTGGGCCTCCACCACCTCAATTATTCATCTCTCGGTAGCAAGCTCACAAAGCAAAGGCAAGCTTGGGAAGAACACAAAGTGATCCAAAGGGACAAAGGGATGCAGACTCAAGTACAAGTAAACTGAGGCAACAACGGACTATAGTTTCTTTTCTTTTCAATTCCTCCCTCTCAATGTATCCAAGGGGTTCCTTATATAACACTCCAAAAGGGTAATTGAGGGTTGAATCTGAGTGATCTCAAGTCATATGGAATTCCAAGAGTCGGGATCTTCGGACTGATATGAGGAAAACTCCAAAAATATTTGGACTTATGCACACATCCCGATGTACGTAGGTTTGAGGTCAAAAGTCGCATGTACACGTGAGTATGGGTTTAAAAGTCATGCACAACAATAAACAGGTGTTTTTAGGGATGGTCTTGGAAACATCAAAGGATAATATAATTCCATGGGGTCCAAAGATTCTGCAGAGGGACAGGGAAGGCCATAAATATGTGATCAACCATGTGTGGTAAAATCAGCTATAACAAGGATCCTTCCTTTCAGAATTACGGGATCAAGTCCATCCACATCAACATTTAATACGATCCTTCCTTTCAGAATTATGGGATCAAGTCTAAGGATGATTAGTCCTTCCACATCAACATTTAAGATGATCCTTCCTTTTCTAATTATAGGATCAAGTCTAAGGATGATTAGTCCTTCCATGTCAACATTTAAGATGATACGTCCTTTCGGAATTACGAGATCAATTCTAATATGGATTGGTCCTTCCACATCAATATTTAAGACAAACCTTCCTTTCAGAATTAAGGGATCAAGTCTAAGGATGATTTCTTCCAACATCTCCATCTCGAACGATCCTTTCTTTCAAAATTACGAGATCAAGTCCATCAAGATAAACATTTAAGATGATCCTTCCTTTAGGAATTATGGGATCAAGTCTAAGGATGATCAATCCCAACAAAAACATCTTAGACGATCCTTCCTTTTGGAATTATGGGATCAAGTCCTTCAAGATCAACATTTAATACAATCCTTCCTTTCGTAATTACGGGATCAAGTCTAAGGATGATCAGTCCCAACTGAGCTACCTGTTGTGATCAGGATTCGATAGTATCAATACTACTACCCCTTCTGAGGGAATTCCTTATGGGTAACACCAAGCTTGTCTCATAAGTATTCAAACTTCACATAAGATAGAGGCTTAGACAACACATCTGCAACATGTTCATTTGTTCTCACATATTGGAGCTTTATAGCTCCCTTTTGCGCAATGTCATGAATGTACAAGTATCAAATTTCTATGTGCTTCGTCTTATCATGGAACACAAGGTTCTCTGTCAAATTCATGCAGTTTTGGTTATCATATAGAATCATGGTAGCATCCATCTCTAGATCGAATAGATATGATAACAACTTCCGAAGCCATATGGCTTCAAAACTAGCAAAACAAGTTGCAATATATTCTGCTTCTGTAATGCTGAGAGCAACATTGGATTGATTCCTTCTTAGCCATGAGATCATGCTACCCCAGACTGAAACATCCTTCTGAAGTTCTCTTTCTATCTGAGAGACTTCCTTCCCAATCTAAATCTGTATAACCATAAAGTATGAAGTCCTTATGTCTAGTATAACTGAGACCATAGTCTATCGTACCGTTTAGGTACCTCATCAAATGCTTTGCAGCTACCAAGTGAACATGTTTGGGCTCAACCAGATAGTGACTCAAAGTGTTCACAACAAAGCATATATATGTTCGAGTATTCGTTAGATACATCAATGAACCAATGATCTGTATGTATAGTGTCACATTAACTAATTCTGACGAAGCATCAACCAACAACTTCAAGTGTGTATCCATGGGTGTGGCCATGGATTTACATTCCAACATGTTAAACCTTTTCAAGATTTCCACTGCATACTTCCCTTGGTTAATCAATATTCCTTCTGGGCTCTTCTATACCTCAAGACCTAGAAAATAATGCATCAACCCAAGGTCTTTCATCTCAAATTCTGCAGTGAGATTCTTCTTACACTCTAATATTTTCTTCTCATTACCTATCAAGAATAAGTCATCCACATACAACAATAATATGATAGGTTCACCATCCATAACCTTGAATTAAATTTTAGGATCATCCTTACTTTTGGTAAACCCCAAGCTCGTTAGAAAACTAGGGATTCTTCCAAACCAAGCTCTCAGAGCTTCCTTCAGTCTGTATAAATCCTTCTTCAATTTACAAACATGTGTTCATTTGTCTTTCACTTCAAAACCTTGTGGTTGTTCTATGTACACGTCTTCTTCAATGACACTATTTAGTAAGGTTGTTTCCACTTCCATTTTGTCTTGGTTGCTAGTGCCATGATGGTTTTTACAGAAGTGTACCTTGCTACAATAACAAATATCTCTTCATAATCAATTCCTTCCTTTTGATAGAATCCACGGGCCAAAAATATAGCTTTGTACTTCTCAATACTTCCATTGGATGTATGTTTTATCTTATAGATCCATTTGGAAGATACCACACTTTTGTCTTCTGGATTGCAAACTATTTCCCATACATCATTCTTCATTTTGGATTGGTATTCTTTCATCATAGCTTCTACCCATTCTTTATTTTGAACAACTACTTCAAAACAAGTAGGTTATTTTTCTAAAATATCACACATCAAATCCACATGACTAGGAAATGGATTTGGCCTCTTGCTCTGCCTTTTGGATCCTTCTAGAGCACCATACCTTTCTGCTTCTTGAATAATCTCACAAGCCTAAGTTGGATTTCTCTTGTGGGAGATATTCATGTGGGTAGGTTCTTGGGGCTCCAACATATCATGTTCTTATATAATCTCATCATCATGAGAAGGTGCAACTTCTTTCATTGGTTCTACAGCTTTGGGAGCTACAACTTCTTCATATGTTTCTTCAGGTTGGAATTTTCTCGACTTCTTGAGAGTTGCATCTTCATCAAAGGTTACATCCCAAATTCTTTTTGTTGACTAAATTGTCATTGATGCTAACATGTGTGTGTCGGTGTGTCTCGGTGCCCCTTTAGGAGCCCTTCAGGGTTAGAAGTTCATCAATGTCAAAGGATACATTTTGACCTTGTCCAAGCCCAAGTTTGAAGCCCTTGGAGGCCTTGGGAAAATTTCAAAATCCCTGTACACCCTTTAGAGTGTTTAAGTTCCCCTAAGTTGTTTCTATGGTTCCCCAATACCACAACTATTCCCTAGTACCCTAGAAAGAGTCCTTGGTGGGTTGAAGAAGTGTAGAACTTCAAAAAATCCAAATGACCCAATATGTGGTCACTTGTTTTTAATGAGTTCATGGTACCCTAGGAGAAGTCTAGGCACCCCTACACCTTGGTGGTGTTGGGGTCCTTAATACCCCTGATATGATGAGTATATTGTGGAGACATCCTCCTTGGTGATGTGAATTTTTTGTATGTGAATACCATCGAATACCTCATGCCTTTTATGATAACCATTAAATCCTTTAACCTTGGAACTTATGGATAATGTAAAATGGTCTTTTGAAGCTTTATGTGTGGAGTCTTGATGTCCTGTACAAATTGAATAATTTAAGGGTAATAGACCAATAATTTCCAAATAAAACCATCATAGGGAGATAGTCCTCATCAACCCATTTCTGGTGATATGTGGATCATCTTCTAACTCCTTACAGTTGAAGA
Organism: Pseudotsuga menziesii; assembly: GCA_001517045.1. Lineage (NCBI taxonomy): Eukaryota > Viridiplantae > Streptophyta > Pinopsida > Pinales > Pinaceae > Pseudotsuga > Pseudotsuga menziesii. The sequence goes on from LPNX010116173.1 coordinate 193,909, forward strand.
GATATTATTTTTTTAAGTTGGTGTACCCCACCTTTTTGGGTCAGCCGACCAAACAAAATAAAATTTAATTATTTGTATTTGCATGGCAGCCCAGTTTGAGGTAATAACTTTTCTCCAAGACCTATATAAATAGAATATCAAACATTTCATTTGTTCATCAATAAATTTTCTCTTTGGTATTTCACAACTCTTGGAGAAAGTGTGAAACTTTGTGGAGGAGAAGCATCTTCACTAAAATTGGCACAACTTTCTAATACGGAATCAAAATTACAAAATTCTTGGATCATTGCAAATATTGTTGTGAGGGATATGTGATGACATGACATATATTTTATTTTGGTTTGTCTATTGTTTCTTCATCTTGTGATCTTCAAAAAGGTCACAATATGGTAACTTGATACAAATACTGATTCACCCCACTCTTAGTATTTCAACAATTTCCATATGATGGTAACCTGGTATATAGATTATGAAGGCCTTGGAGACCTCACAGTAGCCAAAAAATATTCCTTTCTTTCTGAAAGAATCCAACTTGGTTCTTTTCTCTTTTGGTATATGAACAAACACTGGACAACCAAATATCTTAAGGTGAATTACCTCTGGTTTCTTGCCTGTGAACATTTCTTCATGGGTCTTGAATCCAAGTGCACTATGGGATATTCTGTTCTGGACATATATTGATGTCCTTATTGCTTCATCCCATACATGCGTAGGAATATCTTGATCATGGATCATGGATCATAGTCTTCACTGATTCCATAATGGTTTGGTTCTTCCTTTGAGCAACACCATTTTGTTGTAGATTATAGGGAGTGGTAAGTTAACTCTTCATCCCATCATATTTGTAGAAGCTTCCAAATTCATTTGAAGTATACTCTCATCCATTATCAGACCTGAATGTCTTGATATTTATTTCTGAAAGATTCTCTACCAATCCTTTGAACTTTCCAAACACTTCATCTTTTGATTTCAAAAAGTATCCCAAGTCTTACGAGAGTAATCATCAATGAAAGTTACATAGTATACATACCCACTTAAATATGTTGAGGACATAGGACCGCATACATATGAGTGTATAAGTTCCAATATTCCTTCTGACTTGGTGTTGCTCTTCGAAAATGGATTCTTTATGTTCTTTCTTTTCGCACATCCTTTACATAGTCATTCATAATCAATATTTAGGTCTGGTAGACTTGTGACTACCTTACTCATATGTGGTAGGGATTTGTAGTTTATGTGATAAATCCTTCTATGCCATGGTTCACATGGACTTGTAGTATCATGAATCAATTCTGCTTTAGAGTGACATTTCGGTTTATACAGGCCACCTTCTTCTGTCCCAATGACAGATGTATCTTCTAGATATTGAGCTTTAGGACACATAATAACTTCACCATCTATAAATGACACTTGGAACCATTTATTCTATAGGAATGAAATAGAAAGTAAGTTCTTCAATCCATACACATATAATACATCCTTCATATTCATCGGGGTTCCTGAATCAATCTAGTATGTGGATTCTCTTATTCCCTTGATGGGATATTGATAGCCATCTCCTAGTGAAACTTTATGAGGAGAGTCCCTTTCTTCAAAACTAGAGAGAGTATTTTCTGACCTGTCATGTGCTTTGAAGCACCACTATCAACTAGCCATGTATTATTTCCAGGTGGCAGGGACCCAGAGAGAGCAAAGAATAAAATATATTCTTCAACTTATTCCTTTGTTGAATTCTTAGGAGGTTCTACTTCATATATTCTTGATAGGGCATCAAACATCTCCTTAGTTGTATCCATAGAGTATACTTAAGGAATCAAGTGATCCTTGATTGAATCAGCTATGATCCTCTTGGTTATAATCATGTCTTTCTTGTATTTTTCCTTTGCTTCATAATTTTTAGGCTCCGACACAACTCTCTTGATCAAATTTGCAAGATCATTCTCTTCTAGAATGAGTCCTATTCTATATTTTCAAGAACACAAGTTTTATATTCCTTCCAACTTGTCATCAAGCTCAGTGCTTGGATACATCTTGTCTTGGAGATCAAAAAATGACAAAATTGAAAATTTATCAAAAATGAAAATTGAACTCACCAAAAGATATGTTTGAATAAGGTGAGTATGATGGTACAGTCAGTTTGTAAAGAATCCAAATTATAACCCTTGAATTTCAACTTACAAGATCCTGGAATTATGTTTCTGGTTTTTTAGTTTCAATCCAAATTAGGGTTTGAGTTTTCCGAGGATCTGCCCAATGAAAAAATTTGATCTTGGTTCCAAAATATGCGCCTAGGAGGGGCACACTTCCCTATGTCACTTGCACTTAAAAATTCCACTTTATTAGAAAACCTTAATTTTCTTGGTTCAAAGAAGGAGAGAGAGATTTACCTTATGAAAGATGCTCTTTTCAGGATAGCTTTGATACCGTGTTAAGTTTTCTATGCTGCCATATCTTAAGTCCTAACTTGATTAGCATTTAATACTTTTTTATAATAACAACATAAAGAGTATCACTAAAAGAAACACAATCACAAGGTACACAACAATTTATCCTAGAAAAACCCTAAAGGGAAAAAACCCAGCAAAACTTCATCAATATAGATTACCAGTATGCATTGACCAAAGAACCAGGTCTCCTAGATAGAGATACCAAACCCAAAGCATAAGATCCAAAACACCATAGACGCTAGTCCTCCTCCTTCTTTGTCCCTCCTTATTTCTCTCTTTTGCACAACACAAGTGTGTGTGTGTGTGTACAAATGAGGAAGGGTGCCTCCCTATTTATACTGATCTTCCCAACTAACATTTTCCCGAACTAGACCAACCTTTCTAACTAACAGGGTCAACCTACCGAAATCCCACAATAATAATTATATTATTGTTTTCAGGGTGTTATTACCCGACTTACAACGAAGGGTCTACCTCATGACTTTTACATGACATTTTACATTAGTGACATCTCCTGAAGGAGGAATAATAATAATGTGAAGTACAAGTAGAATATTCGTCGAAGTTACGTTATTTTAACACCCTCGTCATTTTCTCCTAGGAGATGATGGGGTCCCCTACCTGAAATTTTTCTTTATCTCATACCATCCTCAGTTTCCCCTCCAATATTTTTAAGTATATTCATGAGGCTTTATTCAATCTTAATAAGAGGATCTTGGGCATTCTAATTTTCTGAAAATTTGGCTAAGTATGAACCATCGATGAAAAAGTGAGTTTAATAATGACACGTTGTGTTCATGTATTTGTAACTTCAAGATATATTTCTGATGTATATTATCACTATATGTTGTTATACCCCCATCGGAAATGTGTTTGCCTCCTTTATGTATGCCATTATTGCATATGGACCTTGAGGTACAACCTCCATTGTAAGTTGGGGTAATAGTTCCCAGTATAATATCATGTAATGTATTTTTTGAGTCTCTCTAGGATAATTCCACCCTGTTAGAGTAAGAGGTCGGCCCCAATCATGTATTAGGTCAGTCACTTGAAGAGTATAAATAGGGAGGTGCCCTCCCTCATTTATACACACTTACACTCACTCAAGTCGCATGAGGAGAGAGAGAGAGAGAGAGAGAGAGGGAGGGAGAGAGGGAGAGAGAGAAGGAGGAGAGATAGATAGTTGTATAATACTTCTTCTTATTGGGTTTGTTCATCTTGTGATACAGTCTTTGTGACGAAAATATTCTGAGGAAGTTGTGGGGATTTATTTTTTATGGTTTCCCTAGTGAAAATATTTATGTCTTTTGTATATGCTCTATATTGTGTATCTTCTTGTACTTGTTATTCTTTCAGATAAAGATCCTAATAAAGATAATTATAATAGAAAAACCAACATGGTATCCTAGCCTCTCTGAGATAAGGCATTGTGTAGTAATAGAAACTAGGGTTTCCTAGTTCAAGGTCTTCTCTCCACAGATCATCATGAAAAGAGGGCTACACTAACTCTCCCTCGATGTGCACATCTTTTGGTGGAAGCAGAATCAGATTTGAAGAAGTTTCAGTTTTTACCCTAACACTTGTGCCGAGAAAAACTAGGGGATCAAGTTTCAGAGGATTCCCGCCTCAGTCTTCAGAAAAGGACCTTGTTGAGAAACTCACCTCAAGGAGGTGCATATTTATGTCCAAACAGAATTCCCAAACTCCAAGTTTTGAAAATTAAGGTTTCTCTAACAAACTCTAGGTCAGGAAACTCTGGAACGAGGTCAAACACCTCCAATCAGTAATATTTGAATCTTTGTTATTTCCATTTGAGGTTCTCATTTGAAAAGATGACTCACCATAATTAACTTGAGGACAAGCTTGGAGTAGTTGATAACTTCTGAGCATGGAAGTAAAGAATATCCCTTGTCCTTGAAGAGAATGATTTGGATCAGTACATCAGTGGAGAAGATCCAAAGCTAGAGGGAGATGAGGCTAATGCTACTCATAAGAAGAACTTGGTTAAGGCCAAGAGAATCATTGTAGATTCTATTCAGGATCATCTCATCCCCCATGTGTCATCCTTCAAGACACCAAAGGAAGTATTTGATGCTTTGACAAAGATGTTTGAAGGAAAGAACATCAATCAGAACATGACATTGATGAACCATCTGAAGAATGTGAAGATGCAAAACTCATAGAATATACAGTCCTACTTCACAAGGGTTGCTCAAATCAAGGAACAACTTGAAGCAGCTGAAGAGAATGTAGAAGAAGGAGAGATTGTGATGACTACCTTGAATGTCCTCCCAAGATCATGGGATTCATTCATTCAAGGGATCTGTGCAAGAAGGAAGTTGATATCTTTCAATCGACTCCAAGAATAATGCACACAAGAATAAGCTCAACTCATAACAAGAGAAGAGAATATGGGAGCAAATGAAGATCAATCTCTCACAGTCCACACCAGAAATAAATACAAGAAGAAGGAGAACCACCATCACAACAAGAAGAAGGATAAGAAACAAGAAAATTTCATAAAATATCCATCCAACATTCAATGCTACACTTGTGATTAAAAGGGACACTTTGCAAGAGACTGTCCCAACAAAAATAAGAGACAGCATGCTCACACCACCAAAGACGATGAACCAACAAACAGAATATTCAGAAGAGAGAAGAATGATTCATATGATTTATATGTGCTAATATCAGCACTCACAGGCACTATCTCACATGGAAGCAATGATTTTCTTGTGTATAGTTGGGCATCTAAACACATGACGAGATAGAAAGAATCATTCGTCAATATGTCTGAGCATGAGTTACCTCACAAGATGAAACTTGGGGATGATTATCAATACCCCATAAAAGGAAGTGGAGAAGCTTCATACAAGATAGACTCTGGAAAATCTTGAAAGATGAAGGATGTGTTATACATTCCAGGGTTGAAGAAGAATATTCGCTCCATATCTGCACTAGATGCAAAGGGAATGAGAGTTGCATTTGTTGATGGCCAAGTTCTAATGTGGCCTAGTGTGTTGGAACACATCCTTTTGATAATATTTGAGCTCATCATAAGTGAAAGTGAATACATCTCTATACTCTTTGACAATATTTACTAAGTCATTCATTTCCTTTTCAGAAGTACCTTTTCCATTTTTTATCATTTTTGGTTCACTATTTGTTCCAATGTTGATCTCAATGCAATCCCTAGGTTTCATTGAGTCGATGTGGCTTTTCCTTCTATATTTCCTATCAAATATATGCTACAGTGAAACTAGACCAAGAGATATCGGATTGTCGAATTGATCACCTTTCCCCTAATACTCTTTACCCTCCTCCTGAAAACTGACATTGAAATTTGAAAATTCCTCTATGTTATGGATAAATTTCAAAATATGTTCATCATCACGAAATACCTGCCAATGCTCCATGTTATCTGGTACTTATGGTCTAAAGTTGATCTCTAATTTACCATCACCATTTAACATTTCTTTTGAAGGTTGAAGAGTTGAAGCTGCTACAACTATCTTATCTGCTAAGCTATTTTGATCTCTATGGATGCTAGATTTAACTTGCGTCGAAGAATTCCATTGTATCCCACACTACATTCCTATATTTCTTTAACCTTTTACACTTGCATGAAAAATTGTTCTTAAGTCGAACGATTATTAAATCAGAGTCGCCTCTTATATTCAACATCTTAATCCCCATATCTTTATTTATTTCTAACCCAAATAGGAGTGCCTCATATTCTGCTACATTGTTGGTTTCTTCAAATTCTAACATAAAGGAAAAGTTAAAAACTTGTCCTCTAGGTGAAGTGATGAAAACTCCAACTCCCTTTCCATATCTTGAATGAGCGCCATCAAAATTCATCTTCCATATTTCATCTACCTTTTCATATTTAATTTTTTTTTAATAGGGGCCAAAAAGGTAGAGTAGCGAGAATAATTCCCAAGACTATCTATGTGGTAAACATAAGCATTGGAAGGCTTCTTGGGGTTTTCTACATTATTTTTATTCTCCTTTTCACTATGCAATTTTACCATTATATTCTCAGATAAAGGAACAATGGCATAAGCCCATTCCATTTGAATGGATCCCCCCAAACACTACTACATTTCGACCAAAAATTCGACGGTCGTCATGTCTGATTTTTGACACTTGCCTGTCGCATGTACGACACTTTGATTTTTTTTAAGCGTCGGAAACTTGTCGTCGGTTATTCGACACCTAAGTAACCGTCGGTTAAGCGACACCTAATTAACCATCAGTTAAATGTAAAGCGTCGCTTAAGCGACAGAATATCTTCGACGGTAGTGAAATTTTTTTGAGAAAATAGCCTTCATACCGTCAGTAAAGCGACAGAATGGCCGTCGGATAAGCGACGAAAATAACGGTTAGGAGTCAGATAAGCGACAGGAATAACTGTCGCTTAAACGATGGCTATAAAGAGTAAGCATCGAATAATCGACATAAAGAACCGTTGCTTAAGCGACGAATATCAAGAGCAAGCGTCGGATAAGCGACATAAAGAACCGTCGCTTAAGAGACGAATATCAAGAGAAAGCGTTGGATAAGCGACATCTATAGCCGTCGCTTAAGCGACGGCAGGGAATTTTTTTTTTTTAAATATTTAAAAAATACCTAGCTACAGCACATGATAAAGCCTTGCAAAAGTAATATCTACTCCAATAATACAGTTGCTTCCTTTGCTTTACCCCAATAATACTTGAACAAATTTCAAAAAGTGATATTCTGAATATTATTTTTTAGACTAACAAAAAACAATTTTTTGTTCCTCGGGATTATCTGTGCCCAGACTGAATTCCATGTGTTTGTTGCTATCATTTTAGGTTTTGCCACAATTTCTTTAGATTTTGATAATCTGGTACTTCTCCCGGGTTGTGTCCATTAATATTTAAGATCATATTCCGATCGTCATTGGTATCTCATAAGAAAAAGATGATCCAAGCCTACATTAGAATGTGTAGTAATTTTAAATTCAACATGCAAGTTTCGGAGAAAAATAGCTACTATTCGATTAAACATTTCAGTTTTTCTTTAGAGCTGTTTTGGCACCATTGCCTAGAAATACTATAGAATTTGCTCCTCGAAAAGTTCAGTGGTCTCATTGCTAACTGGCTTTTAGATCATTTAAATGTTACAAATAATGGCCGCTTTATCATACATATCAGAAGATCAACTCTGTAACAAAGAGAACTAGCTGAAAAAACTATTGACCGTCAATGAACAATCAAAGAATGCCTATGTACATTTAGAACTATTGTGCTGGCCCTCTGTGTTAATAACTCAATTAGCAACATGCCCCATGCTTTTAGCACAATTTCATACCAACTTAAAAATTAGAAATAAATACATATAAGAAATTTAGGTAGAGGAGGCAACAAGCAAGGATGAGAAAAGGATGGGAGTTACTCATGGAAGAGTATTAATGTGGAACAAAATCCCATCACAGAAGAGTGTGGAGTTACTCATCGCTACTACTTGTGCATGGCTCTGACCATTCGTGGGAGGAAACTTGAGAAGCTGAGTGGAGCCAATTACAAGCACAATGTATCTTCCCTCTATCGTTGTTTCTTGCCAATACATGGAATCCAAATTTGCTTCTCACACAGAAACCACTATGAACCATAATCCCTTAATCAATAGCTCATGCAATTCCACACAGGTGCCGCTGATGAACTGTCCTCTGCAATCTACTTCCTCCAAGCCTTGTGATAGAATCCACTCTAAACCATAATCCCTTATTCAATAGATCCTACAATTTCACACAGGTACCACTGTTGAACTATCCTCTGCATTCTCAATTGGGAACAGCTCCATTAAAAAGGGATCTCTGCTCAATTCGTAAAGATCAAACCTTTATATCAAAGAGGAAATTTAAAAAACAACTGAAAATACACAGACATCTGGATACCATCATACTGAATTGAATATATATGCTTATTTCCTTCCTTGAATAATCTCAACTGTCAATGTTTAATGGGCAATCGACAACCATTTGAGAGCTGTCCAAAGTAGTAAGGGTATACTCCATTCAAATAAAGATTTCTCCTCGGATTGACAAAAGTATTGACAAATAATCCATGGCCGGAGCAATGATATGCTTCAGCCACTTCTTTTTCAGTGGCTTTCTAGCCCATGTCAGTGCCCACAAAATGTTGGTGTCAACATTCAAGAGCTGTTCCAGAGAATACATCATAAAACTGCAAAGAAATTAACAGCAAATCATCACCCATGGAAAAGATAGGATATTAAACAGAAATAAGTGTGCTTCACATATTTTCTAATTTCATAAATTTTAACTTTCGATGAAAAACAAGGTTGAAACAGAGCAGACACACTCTTATAATGGCCATGGTGGGAAATAACCTTGCACTGCAGCAACTACTTGCAGAACAGCTTACTACTCCAAATCAGAGAAACTAATAACTAGAT
>LPNX010116190.1:0-11039 GCA_001517045.1 Pseudotsuga menziesii
ATCTTTATTATTCATACACAGTCACAGTTTCACTTTATGTTATCAGGATCATAGAATCCTTTGTATTGAATGTTGTTCTGTATGTTTATGTTATCTGATATTTATGGTTTTCTTTCCATCCCTCACTGTTTTACCAGCCTGTCATACACTTTGCTTTCCTTGTGAATACTTTTATCCAATTCTCTGTGACATATACCAGCTGTATATATCTGTGATATTATGATCTCATACCTGAAAACTGTATAAACATATGAAACTATCCTAGTACCTTATAGTACTGTAAAGATATATTAGCCTTAAGTTTTACACTAGTTTGTCTTTTTGATTTGATTTCATTTGATTTAGTCATTGTCAAACTAAGATTTCCTTAAGCTTGGATCCCGTAGTCTAGGTCCAACTTTAGGGATAACATCTTCTGGCGCCGTTGCCGGGGATGGATAAAGGAAAAGGATCTTTCCTGGGTGAACAACATTTTGAAACTGATTTTGTAGGGTGAGCAGAATCAGTAAATCTTGGTTTAGACTACATTCAATCACTTTTTGAGTAGTTACAGTCGCTTCAAGGAAGATAGGGACTCGAGGAAATCCCTCATCCCCACTAAATCCAGGAGTCTCAAATCCTGAAGAGTTATTAAGGGAGACTAGGAGAAATCTGGTTTCTACTTCATCAGAGAGATTTAAACTACCAGAAACTTTAGAAATCCCTGAAGCTACATCTTTTCCTAGTCCTTTTATAAATCCACAGTCAGGAAAAGGAGGTGAGGAGTCATATTTGTTATCTACTCCTTTGAAATTTGAAAAGTTGCAGGTCTTTACAAATCCTTTAATACCAGAACAAGTCAAGCTTGAAGCATTGAAAACTCCTTCAATCCAGACCCATTTGCTTAAGACTTTCTCAGTAAATCAACCAAGTCCTAGTATTTTGTCCTCCTCATCACAGCAGTCAAGTGGTGTTCAATTGAATCCAAACCCTAAAATGGCCCAGCCACCACCAAATCGAATGGCTACTATGATAGCAGCCAGATATGCTCCCCTTGTTTTGCCTCAGGCCCTTAATGCTCTCCCAGGAGGAGATTATCAGAAATACATGCCAAGATATGATGCCCATGGAGATGTTACTGCAGAACAACATTGGGATATGTTTGTAGCCTTTATAGATAACCAAAATTATGAACATTCTGATGTTTGGATGAGATTATTTGTCCAAATCCTAGAGGGTGAGGTTAGAACATGGTTTCGGAATTTACCAGCAAACTCCATAGATGGAATTGATGCCTTAGAAGAAGTATTTCTGAAACACTGGGGGGACACAAAGGACTTTATGTATTACCAAACAGAGTTTCAGTCTTTAAGAAGAAAAAAGGATGAAACTGTTGGAGAATTCACTAAAAGATTTAACAAGGTATATAGCAAGATCCCAGCTCAAATAAAACCTACTGAGATATCAGCAATGATGTCTTATGCAAATTCATTCAGTTCTGAGTTTTCCTTGCTATTAAGAGAAAGAAAGTCAGATTCATTACAAAACATCCAAAATGCAGTGTTAGAAGTAGAATCAACAACCATGAACATTGGTACAATTATTACGCTAGTGGGTATCTATTGAAATCTTCTTTGTAATCCTTATGCCAAATTCGACAACCAACTAGGGCCAACTAGGCCAAACACAATTCAAAAAAGCTAGATTTAATTGCAACAAGGATGAAAGATCATACACAATATTAATACCATCAATAAAACCCTAACTAACAAAAAATTAGATGTCACCTAATTTGCAATATACACAATACAAAAGAGAAACCACCCATTTTCAATGTACAAAGTAAAAAAGAGAATTTTCAATGTAAATAATACACAAAGAGAAACAACTCATTTTTCAATGTATACAATATACAAATGACAGATTATTTTTATTTTAGATGGATAGATTTTTTATTGTCACATATTTCTATAGACATGGATATATAAGCCTCGTATTGATACATAATGTCAATACACTACCATGAATTAACAAAATCTCTATGAGTTGAAGTGACCATCAACGATATTCCTTTGTACCCTCCATTGTTAAAAATTTGAGTTGAAGATCCCACCACTCAAAATATTGTGATACTTTGTGTACAAATCATGACCTTTGAGGAAGTTGTTCTTTAACACATACTCGATGTTCCCAAAATTGTAGGACATAACCTAGTCAAGGTTGTTTCACCATGGATCCTTGAACATGAATGTCCCTCCACTTTCTATTAATAAATCCAATACTTAATATTATAAATAATGGGGGTTTAATATTAAATATGACAATATACCCACAAAAGACCATGTTACAAATCCTTTTGAGTACCTTTATAACTAAATATTTAAATACACTAGAGAGAAAAATACCACAATACCCATCTTCAACCCATGTAAAATCTATCCCAACAAAAGTATCAACATCCACAACTCAATTACAAATCGAATTCTTGTCATTCTTCTTGGTTTGAAAAGTTGAAAAATTGAATGTACCATGGATACTTTTTATATTTGATGATATAAAGGACATTTTTTTGCGGTTAAAATAAAAAAATTATGCTCATAAACAATTAAAAACCACCTAAACAACACACCAAACTTTGCAATACAATTCCCCGCTGGTGGTCCTATATATGGTCCGGGTTCCAATTTCTATTGCCTTTCAGTGCCCGATTCCGATGGATTTTATAGTTCAGAGGACTTCGACCTTATAATTTCCTTGTCGTCCCAAATTTTGAGTCCATTGATGATCCTGTGGTTGATTTGTCTGTTTCCTGTTCCGATTCAGATTACTGTACAGATCCATTTTCTCCTTAGTTTGATGAATCTCTAGCAATCCTATTTCTGTCCCAAGTTCCTTTCCCTATTGTTCCATCCATTGACCGTTCTGTGGAGTCGTTGAGCAATCCCGAGGGCGGAGGCTCGGTGTGTCCAGTTCCTGTTCTATTTTGAGGACTGATCATTTGACCGAGTCGGACGAGGGTAAATTGTTTATCCCTAAATTGAGAATACTTTTTTAGGGCAGGCTTTTCCTCATCCTCAATAGGTAGGATAGAGGTGGCTAGAGCTTGGGTAGGGGTTTAAGAAGCAAAGTAGGTAGAAGGAGTAGTCCACCATTTCGATTTGGAGCAGTCCGCCATTTCGTCGATTTGGAGTAGTCCACCATTTTGATTTGGAGAAGATTCAGTCCGCTACCATTCCATTCCAAATGTCTCCAGTAAGTGACATTGAGTTATTTTGGTTTGGTTCTGCTCTCATTTACACATCTTCCATGTGTTCATATAAGGATAAAAAATCATCAACAGAATCAACCAGAAACCTTTAAACAGTCTCACCACCGTAGTCCCTTACCCTTTTGTAAGAAGAGAAGCCTTATCCTTCTTTTCCCATAAACCTTCATTTACCCCTTTGCTGATGACCAGGAGCTCTTAGCCTTCGTGAATAGATATTGTACTAGTAATCCAATTTTATTCCAAGTATAGGTGTTAAAAATAACAACCATTAGGTAAGTGATACGTTCTATACAATAGTTCAGTTTCTTACAGTAAGCTCTATCATACCAGGAAACAGTGGTAACCAAATCTATTAACACTCAAGATGTATAAGTAATATGCAACTACTAATTCCATGGAAGCTAATATTATCTTAATAAGGCAAGTAGTCTGTCAGGATGGAGTAATGATTGAATGTAGTATATAGATTTTACATATATGAACTGAACAGAACATCTATATCTGATGCATTAAAAAATGTGTCTGCCTATCCATCCACCATCCATTGGTTCACATCTCTCATTCTTGTCAGTTGGCACCTCCTTGCTTGTCATGCATGGATAATTTTTTAGGGTAATTGGTACACCTCGCTCTGGAGACTACACATCATCCATGCCCTCTGCTCATACCGGCTAGCAGCATCAGCATAAGCATAGAATCAACATCAGATTCCAATCACAGTATCCATATAGAGATTCTTGTATAGATCTGTATAGAGATGTATATCGATCTAGAGATGTAGGGATTTAGAGAGATTTCTATTTATGAAGGGCTTTTTGTGATAGGTTCCAAGGTTATAGTTGAACGGCTAAGAGGAGTTCTGTGGTTCCGTCGATTCATCTACAATGTGCAGCAAAACATCCTCCATGTGTCATAGAAACAGTGTGAAACATTATGCATAAAAATCCATGCTTGTGGGATTCAAAGCCCATTTTTATGTGCATAAAAAACCCTAATAATGTGTGTGTAAATGTGCTTATGGATTAGAGAATTGATGAAGCCCTCCAAGAGATGTATTTTTCTCCTAGTTCATGTTGAAAATGTATGGGTCAGCCTTATGTGTTCTAAGAAACCTCCAAGAGAGGGTATAAATAAACCATCAAAGCACCTCATTTCATAATAAAATCATCAAGTCTATTCTAGTGAAAATATTGTTGAGAAAAGGAGCATGTGAAAGAAGTTATTTTCTTGGGTTTTATGGTTTTACTATCTCTCTTCAACCTTTCTATGTTTGGTTAGGGTTTCTCTACAAGGGGACCTGCTTTTGGTATTAGGGTTTTGGCATGGTTTGGGGGTAAAGTGCCAAAGCTTTGGATTAGTTATTGCGCTATGGGATGAGGATAATGCTTTTGCAAAAAACATTCTTAAGAAGACCTACATGCTTTATGTTGAGATGAAAAATCAATCCTCTTATTGAGCTAGGGTCTCCCTATAAGGAAACCTCTTTTGTATCAGGGTTTTTTGCATTATCACTTGCGTAAAGTTAAAACATTTTTGCTTGATAGAATGCACCATAAGGATAGGATCACAATGATTCCAAAAGGTTTAATAAAGGATCTATATTTTATCTGCTAGCTGATTTTTCTACGCGCTTTTGAATTAGGCTTTTTCCCTATAAGTGAGGTTGTTTTGCATGAAGTTTTTGGGCATGATTTCTTGAGAAAAGTGCTAGGTTTGTTGAATGTATCATTTCACCTTGAATAGGAGATTCTAATGAAACCAAAAGTTGATGAAGTGACCTACAATTGTTGAGTTATTTGTATTTTTGTTGGGCTATGAAAAACCTAGGGTTTCAGTTTTAAGGCTTGTTTTGGGGTTTTGTCTCTGAATTTTCTACATGAAGTGTGTGGAGGATTTTTTATAGAATTTTTTATTAAATTTTCACAGTATGATGATGGTATGACTCCTCTATCATGATTTTATGTGAAAAATGGTTCATGTGTGATTTTTAATACATGCATATGGATATGCATGTGTATATATGTGTGTATGTGTAGAGAGAGAAACAAATAGAGATCTATGTATATGTAAGAATGTATTATGTTAATGATTATATCACATTTAGAAAAATTATTAAATTAAAATCATGATCTAGTTAACACTTCCATACTTCTAACTTCAATGTAAGCCCATGCCAACTTAGAGGTGAAGAACAACTTTAAATCGTACAGTATAATAATGCCCTACCTTTGGTTACTTGAATGGTATAGATCTCCCCAAAAAGATACTATATATAAATGCTCTATGGATTTTCATTATGATGATCCCTAACTATAAACTAATAATATAACATTAAGTTTTAGATACCTTTAATTTTATTTCCTCACTTAATTTTTCAATATAAACTAGCTTTGAAAACTCCTTTGTAAAACAGACCAACAACACGAAGAGGGGAGGGTGAATCGGTGTTGCGCTTTAAACACAATCTCAAATCCAAAGGTTGAATTTATTAATGATGCAACCAGGGTTTTATATTGCACAAAATAAAGTATATGAGGGAAATTTTACCTTCAACATAGAGTTAACATCACCCAATCATACTAACAACTCATCTTTCAAAACATAATTAGATTACACTGTTCATAATGGCATTCTTCCTTTAATGGTTTGACCACTATGGACCATGATGTATTGTTGGCATACACATTAGTATCACCTCAAGAATGGAAAGATATGCAAGTCCACTTAGTGGAAAGGTGAAGAATTGCATAATCATATAGTTGGCTTAAATTCTTCATATAAAGAGAATGGAACATTGCAGGAAGCTCCTACATCGAAGGATAATTTTCAGGTGGACATGGGAGGCTCAACCTCTACCTAGAAAATATCCTTCAGCTAATCTAAAGGATAATAAAAGTCTCCTTGGTGAGTCCCCACTGTAGGGAAAATGGATTGAAGTGAAGAAAATAATGGAAAAGAAGGGTATTATTGTTGAAGAAAGAGGCTCTTTAGTTTCAGAATATTTTACCATGTGGGGTCCAAGTCCTCCAACTAGAAACTTGGCTTATGTCACCCTATACCGATGCCATCACATCCTTCCAAATTGATCTCTAAGGACTTTGTGACTAGCGCAGCAAATTTGTGTTAGAAATCATGAGATAGAGGATCTGTGATTAATTCAATAAATACCCTATCCCAATAAGATAAAAAGTGTTGAAATATAAAAGAGCCTTGATGATAAACACAAGATAGATGTATCGCATACCATAAACACATAAGACTTCAAGAGAGTGTGCAATAGATAGGATGCCCTTGGGCTAACTATTTCTCTTATTTGGTGGAGTGTAGGTACAACCGAACAGGTATTTGTCGGATATGTCATCCTCAAGCAAGGAAAGATCAAGAAGACTAGAGGAAAGTGAAACATCTAGTAGGCCTAAAAGAGCGATATCAACTAGATGTCAAAATATTAGAAGTAAATTCAATAAACGAATGGGTTTTTTTCTCGTTGAAGGAGGTTCATGCTCTTATGATGATGAGACCATAGGCGACATCAATGTTCCCTTGAGGTACAGACATTTAGTCAAACAATGGGTACCGAAGGATCTTCCTCCTTCAAACACAGATTTTTGTGTGAACGAGAGGATATTTCGGATTGCACCTTCGTCACTACACGATTTGGGGTTGTTTTGCATGGATGGCATAAAGGTGGGTTATGAAAGAAGTACTGAATTGATGGAGTATGTCAGAACCTACTACAATTACCGAGATTGGATGCGGTTGGTCCAATATACACACAGTATGCGTAGATACGGACTGTCTGCAAATTATTTAGAGTTAAAAAACAATAATCAAAGTAAAGGAGCGAGTATGTACATTGACGGAAGGCCCAAAGCATCGGGTAATATGGCGGGGTTTATAAATAGCACACAACCTGGGTCTACAAATAAAGAACCCAATTGCAAATTCGAGGGGCATGAAGGAAACCGTGTTTTCATCTGCGCTATAAAATCAATAGCATCAAGGGAAGAGTTGCTGATCAGTTACAATTTGAATCGGATAGATACATATGCAGATACTTCGGGAGAGGTACATATAACATTTCACAAAACCTGTAATCTTTATGTTATCAATTTCGCAATATGTTTTCCATTAATTTTTTTAAAAATATGTTTTTAAATAATATTTTCCCCGTGTATTGGTTTCAGTTCAAAATTAATTTTGTTGCAGTCATCTGATCGGGGCAAGTCCCTAATGGAGCCTGAGAGGACGACACCCCCCTACAGGCGACAGGTATATATACCACATTTTTACTTACCTACTTCTTTAGAAACTACATTTGTTTAATTATGATATCAACGTGGTCAATATTTAAATATGTTTTTAAATAATATTTTCCCTGTGTATTGGTTTCAGTTTGAAATTAATGTTTTTAATTACTTTGTTGCAGTCAGCTGATCGGGGCAAGTCCCTAATGGAGCCTGGGAGGCCGACACCCCCTTACAGGCAACAGGTATATATACCACATTTTTACTTACCTGCTTCTTTAGAAAGAACATTTGTTTAATTATGATATCAACGTGGTCAATATTTTGTTTGTATACTGAGCGTCGAGGCAAGAGCTCCATGACAGATGATATGTTGACAGATGTTAGCACGCCACGCTCATCCAGTCATGAGCAGGTATATAGCACGTTGTGAATTTCAGAAACTGTATTTATACATATTTATGTTATCTAATTATATTAATGATTCAAATTGATATTAATGTTTTCTATTTTTATGTCGGATGATACTTATCTATAGACGGATCCAAAGGATATGGATTTGGGGCACATTCTTGATGATGTTGACCTCAAGAATTCAAAGAATATCTAGGATGCAGTTCAAAAAGCAAAAACAAAATTAAATCAGGAGGTCGTCAATCTGCTTATATCATATTTGCAAATGACGTAGGATGAGACTCAAGCAAAGATAGATTGTGTGTTGCTTAAAGTAAAGCGCTTGGATGTAAGCTGCAAACTCTTTAATTATAAGTCTATTCCAAATGCAAATTTTTTCCTATTAGTATATGAGTAGCTAAATATTATTTGTTTCTACAGGAATATTTTTCCCCGATGAGAGGCATACTGATACCATTGAGCATGACACCCTCTTCTCCACTGATCATGTATCGTTGTCATCTGGCCAGTCGAAAACACAAAATGAGACACCCCAGATGGAACATGAGAGTGCTGACGAGGATCAGGGGCATGAGAGTGCCGGTGAGGATCAGGAGCCAGTACATGGAGAAGAGCATGACTTTGATGCTGCCGTCCCAACATTTCCTAGATCTTTCTGTGTCACTAGCACGGGAACATTTGAGACTACCTTTTTGGTGGACGAAGATCTAATTCCCTACAAGATGGAGAAGATTCCAGGTACTATTTGCAAAATGTTTTAACTATATATTATAATTTTATTGGAATGTAATTATGCATCATTCTTTTTACACTAATTAACACATACTCGTTTTTGTAGGAAATGATGTCTTTTATAAACATCTTAATGATTGGTCTTTAGAGCTGTTTGGGCCCACTATCTGCACATGGTGGAACTGGCAGAGTAAAGTTTTGAAAGATGAGCTTATTGCTCGCTTGGTTGGGTTTTTTGGTGCCGAAACCTTCAACCGAAAAAAGGTTCTCGAAAAAGCTGGCCAACATTTACATTATGTATGGGAGGGATATCGGAACAACTTAGCAATTAATCCAATGTGTGACCACCCTCCGATGATTCCAACAAGGGAGTGGAAAGGCTTGCTGGATGATGCAAGGGAGAAAGCTACAAAAATAACGGGCAAGCTAGTACCCGAGTCAGCTAGAAGGTATGCAATACTTTCGGCAATGCAATTATATGTTTATTACACTTTATTTTCCATTTTTTTGCAATGTTTAACGTATTTAAAATTAATTTTATAGGCTACCAGATACGTCGAAGGCCACCCAAGAAAGAATAGAAAAACATGGGCAACACAAGCTTGGCCCTGGTGGATATTCCAACCTGCAAGCACGAATCGTAAGTATGATCAATAATTATTTTATTGTATAGAAATTATAGATTGCATTTAAAATTGTTTTCATGATGATATAACAACAACAATGATGATCTAATTGAAAATTACAGGATCAAATATTCCACGATTTGCCAACAGAGGAAGACATGAGGATCGACTACCAACGCGGGTTTTTAGGTGTTGTTGAACATCGAAAAAGAAACTGTGGTAGCCAAGCAAAGTCTTCTAGTGATCCATCCTATGAATAGATAACTACAATAAACAAATTCTATTTAAGATTGATTCATTGTGTTTTATATTCATTAATAAACTAGTACATAAAATATTGACTCTCTTTGTGTTAAGCCGCACAACGAAAGTAGAGAAAATGCAGAAGATGGAGGAGAAAGAGATATTGGAGTTCATGTTGATCGAAATCCAGGTAATAAATATTCCTGTGTTAAAAAAAAACTAGTATGGATTAAAGTCTCAAATATTAAATTGCAAATACTATATTGTTGTAAGTGTTGATGTTTTAATGCAGAGGGTCTTCATGTGTAACTTGAGGCAGCATCAGAAGATCAAATGCATGAAATTCATGTCACCCATGAGTTTCCAGGTACAAAGTACCACTCTAATGTTTTTTTCTTAATGAAGGACTTACAATGATAATAATAAAAACATGTCAAGTAATTAATATTTCTTCATTTTTCCAGTACATCCTGGCACCTTACAACAGCCACATACACGTCGTGAGCACACGACCCGTCGACAAACACGATCACAGGCAGCTACAGAGGGCATAGGAAACAAAAAACAATTGGTAGAAGAGGATGTCACACATAGAGAATACGTGGAGAGAAAAAAGCGCCAAAAAGAGTAGTGATTGTAATAAGTACACTATTACATTATTTTTTTATGCATTGTCCTCGGATATTATTTTTGATATTATGGAGTAATGTCTTCAAATATTTATTTTTTTCTATGTATGAATGAATGAATGAGTTAATTAATGAATGCTATAAACTAATTAATGATCGAATGCACGTAATTCCTTTAAGACAAGAAACTCACGATGTTCGCACAAAATATCATTTATTTCCAAGCACATGCATTGGGTATGGGGAATTGAGAGTGATGTGAGGGGGGGGGAGGGGGGCGGGGAGGGGCCATAGTAGAGAATATTAAACTATTCTTGAAACAGAGAGGAGCTCAATAAGGTAAAATGCATGCATTATTACAATTTTTCTTTCTTATGACCAGATATGTTGTTTCTTTCTTCCAGCTAACTATATACATGCATTTTATTTATACTGCAGAGTGAGAATCTTGATGGGCTGGAGATTTCTGGTTTGGAAGATATTCAAAGTCTACATGTTGAGGCATTGACCAAGCTTTTCCAAGCTAAGGTATTTGTATCCAGCTAAGATTAAGTGGGAAAGGTACGTAGCTATCCCTTCCATTATAGAGGCTATATTCTTGGAGTTACATCTTAGCTTGTAAGTTTTTATATGAGTTAATTAGGTGTTTCTTTTAGCTTCAATTTTTCTCACCTATTATGAATTACTTGTTTAATATCATGGAACCGGTAAGTATGTTAATCCATGTGTGTTATTTTAATTGTCTGCTTTGTATTGCCTCCTTATGGGGATCATTGTAACGTTAAATCAATATCATATCCAACCATCCATTATATCATCATCTTCCAAACATCGATCATTTCCACTCCTAAAATCTGAGTTTTCATTGTCATTTCATTGCTGGTTGAAGGCATGTAAATTT
>LPNX010116190.1:11417-27091 GCA_001517045.1 Pseudotsuga menziesii
AATGTCTATGTTTTTTATTCTGAAAGATAAAAAAAATTGTTGATCATTGGAAGCCCTGAGCCAAGAATACTTGTTTTAGCTAGTATTTACCAATTGATATCTTCTTGACATTTTCCTCTCAAGAAAATTGCTCTCTGAAAAATTAAAGAATTGCTAAGACTGCAAATAATTTATGGAAAAAATAATATTGTACAGAATATTGAAAAGCATTTCATGCATATGTATTGTTATTGTTTCTTATAGTTATTCTTGTGATAATAGGCAATCAATGTATCATGTATTCCTCTGCTATCAAGAGAAATAAGTAAACTTGCTACAAGGTTCCATTACCGTCTCATTATTCTCTAAACAGTTTATAACCTAGAGATTTTATCTTGCATAAATAGAGACTGACCAATGATTTAACCCCAATTCCAGAAGATATTGCAGGAATTGGCCAATAGCTATAAGGACTATAGAAATAACATTAGGAGTGAAACTGTGTTTCTAGCTGTGGGAATTCTGAATCTTCTCAATTTTTTTTTTGAGCAAAACATGCAGAGCTTACTGCAAATGATTGACAGAAATTTTTGGATGACAGGCTTATTCATGGCTCTTCAAACAAGACTTATAGCATGTGGGAAATCAAATGCAATATTTGGAATGGTTCTTTGATTCCTTACTAGACCGACAGTTATGGAAGCTGCTTCAATTGCAGTTGGTCTTCGAGGCCGCATTTTGCATATTGCAATTGTGCAGGTGAGCTCTTTTGTTTTTCATTCGATAATGCCTCTGTTTTCTTCGATAATGCCTCTGTTTTGTTTCTTTTTTCTCATTTCAATGTGCTGAAACTTATGTCAAAATAATTTTGTTGAGAATTTTCTTTGAAATGCACTTTCTAGGAAAATATAATATGTAGATGTAACTACAGCTGTGTCCCATGTGTACTGGATAGTGTGTGATTTTTTTCTTCTCTTTGGGACATTTGAGTCTACTTGTTCCTTTTCACTATTGTTTGGAGCTCAAGAAAGCTCCAGTAGCACACAACATATATGCATTTCCTGTTGGAGAAGGTTTATAATTATGTGCATATACACCATATTCCTTATGAAACCAGTTAAGAGTCGTGTCAGAACAATACTTACATTCACTGTTAGCATCTCTAAACTATAGTCACATGGTAGAGACATGTTAGCTAAAGCTTCAAACTGAAAGACCCAAAACCATGAGTTGTTGTGTGGTAATGGTTACATAGGAGGTCTTAATGTGATCGCATGCTAGAATCATATTATGATTAGTTTCATTGTTGACAATTGTGACAACATTGATTTTGAGTGGTTGAGCCAACCTTATTTTGTTGACAGCTGGAAGTTTTACTAACAGTTCTATTTTTCAATCTTTTCTTTTGGTGCAGGTTGCACTACCTCAAGGAATCGTTCCATTTGTATTTGCAAGGGAGTATAATGTACATCCTGATATTCACAGCATGGCGTAAGAGCACCTACTTCTCATTCCACATAAATATTGAGTTATCAAAAAATATTATAGGCCATGGATTATTTTATGTGGGAAAATAAGATCTATAATGATACTGAGAATTTAGGCTGTAGAGTGATAAGTTGCTATTAAGATCTATGAAAGAGAGAACTAAGAATATTCTAGGTAGTGATGAAATGGAGAAAATAAGAACGCAAAAAGTGATTACTTTTACCACAGCCCTATCAATATCAGAGAGAAAAATTCTGCAACTAAGTGCTATTGTTGTTTTTCTTTCTTTCTTGCAAGGTCTTTTAAGGGGTAGTTTTAATTGAAACTTTAATATTTGTGATACATTTCTATGACTTAGTCTCGAAAATAGTTTGTGTATTCAAAATCCTGATACTTATATTATAAAAGGGGAGGAGTTGTTATCCTTCTACATGCAATAAGATATCATTACATCAATGAGACAATAAACTTCTTGTGTCATTGTTAGTCTAAAGATCCATTTGGTCAGTAATTAGAATCTCATATTCCCCTTCACGTAGAAAAATCATCTCAATTTGGTTTCTTCTCCCTGGGTGAAATTTTAAAAACAACACAGATGGGTGCAGTGTAACATCTATGAAATGAGTTATAAGAAATATATTTTAAGTCCCAGCACCCTGATATACACCGTTTGGATTGCCTTGTTGATTTTGTTTTCTCATAGTCTTTTCATTGAACTTCATTATACCTATTTTAATAGCCACAACTGTGATGATTGAAGGTTTTTGTAAGCTAGCTGGTGCAAACCTCCAAACCCTCAGTGAGAAAATGTGTGCTTAATTAAACATGGAGCTATGTTTGACTCCTGAGCTTCACCTTTCCTAATGAAAAACCAAATCAAATGGTATGACCTTCACCTTCTTCTTATTGGAACATATCATCATAAGCTAGAGAGTAGCATACCTGTAGATTTTTCTCTTTGGAATTCAATATGACATAAGAAAAGAAATTAACGACGAGGTTCATCTGAATATGCTAATATCAAAATTTGGCCTATGGAATTGGATTCTTGAAAATTTTGTTTCATGTTACAGGCGATTGAGCTAAGAGCTGACACTTGTGTTTGTTTGATGCAGGGTGATATTTGGCATGATTGTGTCTTTTCCAATAACGCTATTATACTATGTGCTTCTTGTGTCTTTAACCTCGAAGCCTCAGTGAATCTTAGATCTACTAGTGGCATGAAGCCTGCTGATAATTCCATGAAATTCTACTCAGGAATGTTGAATATGACTGTGGAATATATCGGCATATGACTACCTCGAGAATGCTGGTGTATAAGCTATTGCAATCTACCAAGTTTCTACAAAGATCAATCCCATTATATGCCTATATCTCAAACGGATTGGAGATATAATAGTGTCTTAGGTTATCCTTCTAGCAGGCCACAAATTCAAAACTATCGCCTCAACTTCCTCCTAGTTGCACTGTATTTTTTTATTAATATTCATTCCTTATGATAAACCCAGGGCCGAACTTACATTGTGAGGGTTTATTCAACTAGGGCTGACGTATTTATTGTATACCCAAAATCCTTCTCCTAATATCGACTCTCATCTTCTTCATATGGTATGGTTTTGGGATTGAAATAAGGATATTTTCTCATGGGAAAGATGGTGAGGTGCCCTTAAACTAGTATGTTGTTATAAAATATCCTCACAACCCTTAACTTGTAGCAAAATATGAGGTAATCTGACCTTAACAAGGTCCATACACATGATTATATTCACAAATCATGAGCATGAAGACTTATTACTGGCACAAAAACTTGTTTAAGACCCCCATATCATTGTCATGGACTGTCATAAATCCATTCTTAATTGCCTTCACTCCTCCCATAGTTGCCTATCAAATTCCTTCATTAAAACAAGCCTTGAACCCGCCATAAAACTTGCCAAAGAGGACTGTCATGCCCAACCAATAACCAAGTTGTTCTGATAGTAATTTCACAAAAAAAATTACTTTGAGGAATTTCGTAAGTAAATTGGAACTTTCTTATAATCTCTTTGTCAAAAATATAAGCATATGGACACCATCATTTCTTGACTGAAAGGTACTATTGCTGCTGTTACAATACAATTTGCTTGGTCTAGAAATAGTTGTCTTGACATTAGTGTGAAATCATTTTCACTTTGCAAAAACAAAAGTAACTTGGAAGTTGCCTATGTAATTGAAGTGTTTATTCACATACATTTGGCGATTGCATTTGATTGTTTTTCAAGATATAAATTTGATTGACTGGAAATAGATTTCACGACATGCCTTGTTACTTGGAAGATTGAGTTTTGCAATTTTGAAGTAAATTGAAGATACAAATTGATACAGTTGTATCATTTCATTTGGGATATGATGGAAATCAACCACCTCTGACAATCCTATGGAGCAAATTTGCAATTTTCATTTGCCTCATTTCTATTTCGAAGTTGCACTTTGTTGATTTTATCATATGGATGGAAATTTGATATAATGATATATTTGTTAGTGGTTGTCATTCTCTCATTTGCTAAAGTTCCACTGATTTATCATAAATCATTCATTGCTATCTACGCTTAACATAGGTGCTCATATTACCTTTCTATAAATGCAAAGTCTGATAATAATTGTTTTTGGGCTTACTTGAAACATTTGCATTTATTCTGACTTCAACAAATAACTAGCTTTGAACAACCATACTCATTCAAACATACTACTCTTGGAAGAGCTATATATTTGATACATGACTTAATTGAGCATATCAAAACTTGAATCAAGTCTTTGTCATCCAAATCATATATATATTTCTTGCACACATACATTTGGTCAAAGATATTAATCATTTTTCATTTTATCTCATGATTGTTACTTCAGGCATAGCTTACTGATATTTGTTTCTGGGCACTTTGTTAGCAACATTCGCTTTATTGTAGTAATTTCAGAATCTATACAAACATCAAGGTGTGTCTCTAGTAATCTGGCATTTGTATTTTTTTTTTAAAACACTTATGGCTGTCGGTTAAGCGACAGCCTGTAGGTGATTTTTTTTTTTATAAATTCAATACCATCGCTTAACCGACGTTTAAGTTTTCATAATCCGTCAGTTAAGAGACGGTTTTCTTCAGTGAATCGACGGCCATGCTGTAGAAGCGATGGCCTGTAGGTGTAAATGTTTTTTACAAAATTTCATCACCGTCTCTTAAACGATGATTACGTTTTCATAATCCGTCGGTTAAGCGACGGGTTTCTTTGGTGAACCGACGGCTATGCTATAGAAGCGATGGCCTCTAAGTGTAGTCTAAAAAAAAAAAATCTCCACCGTCGCTTAACCGACACTTACGTTTTCATTATCGTCGTTTAAGCGACACGTGTTTAAAGTTTAAATGATAAATAATATGAATTAGATGTTATATAACCGATGATTTACATTTAACCGACGGTAAACTGAGCTGTCGCTTAACCGACGGATTGGAAAGGTGTCGAATAACCAACGAAAATCCACCGAAGCTTAAAAAAAATCAGAGTGTCGTACATGCAACAGGGAAGTGTCGAAAATCCGACAATATGATCGTCGGATTTTTGGTCGAAATGTAGTTGTGACGTGCTGCACCATTCCTCTGCGCTTTCCCTCCACCACCACACTCCCCATCCTTCTTCCACCTCCATCCACCTTCGCCCTCCACCACCACCCACCTACACATCCTCACACCCTCCCTTCGTCATCTAGCAGTCTCTGTGTGCCCATCCTCACCGACCTACCCTTCTGTGCATCCTCCTATCCACACGATCATCCAACCTCAATGACATGCAAAAAAAACAAAAACAAAAACATTATAATATAATATATATTTCAAATATATTATAATATTTTGTATTGATAATATATTATATTTACAATATTTTCAATTTTTTTTATTATATTAAATAATAAAATAATATTTTTATTATATAATAATTATTTTTTATTTAAAAAATCTCACCATTCCTAGTAAACAAAAAAAATTCCTCCTTGCATAAGAAAAATGTCATAGATGATTGAAATTAAGGAAATAATGGTGAAATCGGAGCTTAACCAAGTCCAAAGTTCTAAACATCTTGAAGGAGTACACTCAAGACTCAACCAAATCGAAGCAGAGCTACACAAAGGAAAAAATGAATTATTAGAGATTGTCGAAAAGGAAGTCAGTGAAGCGGTACCTTGGGAGATGGAAGGAGTAAAAAGGGAAATATTAGTATTGTTGGAATTCAGATTAAGCAAACTCGAGAAACACTTATAAGACACAATTACCACATTAGTTTGCAAGGTTTCAAAGGAGGACCAACCATCCTCAAGTTCAATCCATCATAAGACAATACCTCCCAGAAGGGAAATTCCACAAAAAGATTTTGATCATGATCACTCTCCAAATGATGAACAATCACTCTCTCCTCCAAAAAGAAGTGGATATCAAATGAAACCCAAGTTAGAATTGTCAAAATCCAAAGGTGACAAAACAGAGCATCGCGTGGATCAACAAGGAAGATGAATTTTTTTCCATACACTATATCGCAACCGACGAAGAAATGATAAAATATACCTTGATGCAACTAGAATATTGGGCTTACAACTGGTACATGTGGTGGAAGGTTACAACAAAAACAAATAAGCGTAAGTGGAAAATGTTCAAAAATGATTCCTTTAAGAGGTTTTAAGATTTAAAAGAAAAAGACTTCTTCGTAAAATCACTAGGTTACAGCAGAAAGGTGACGTCGATGAATACACTGATGAATGGGAATCCCTGGAGACACGTGTTCCAAAAATCACAGATAGTCAACACCTAAAAACTTATGTGTACAGACTAAAAATCTATATCATAGATGAACTAGAGCTACTAAATGTATCAACCTTCGAAATATGCAAGGCAAAAATCATTTAGGAAAAGATAAAAAATCGTGGAATAGGAACCATGATAAAGATAGAAGGTTTGTCCAAAATATGAAGACCAACACCAAATACCAGCCACCACATCTAATAAGTGACAACAAACCCACTTTAGGAGTCCAATGAATGAAAGAAGGAAAGTGTAAACATTAGGGAGAGAAGTGGGACCCAAGGCACAGATGTTTGCAAAAAGAGACCACCAAGAACTTATATCAATGTGAAGAAGAAGAGGAAGACAAGTCAGATAGCAAGGAATCTTACATAGAAGAAACATGTGACATCCAAAATCCTTCGCCAGATTCAGAAGATTTAGAAACACCCAAGATATCAATTTCAGCCATAATAGGAATACACCAACCACAGACATTAAAACTTAAAGGGCGTATAAAAAATAACAATGTCATCATCCTATTCGACACAAGAAGTACCCATAATTTCATCAATGTAAGTGTTGAAAAGAGGCTTAACCTTTTCATATATCTAGTACCTAACATGAAGGTAATGGTTGCAGATGGAAAGAAGATTGAAAAAGTGGGGAAATGCCACAAAGTTAAGTTGTAAATACAAGATTATAACCTTGAATCAAAATTTTACACAGTACCCTTAGGAGGAGTTGATGCAGTACTAGAAATTTAGTGGTTGCAAACCCTAGGTACCTACTCAGCAAACCACCAAGAAAAATTTATACAATTTAAGTGGAAAGGGGAAAATTACAAATTATATGGATTCCAACCCCTCCACACACAAATTGCATTGTCCCACAAAATGGAGAAGCTAATTTGAAAGGGAGCACCAGCGTATGTCGTACAATGCCAAGAGATGGAAATATTAACTTTAGAAGTGGTTAAACTAGGTCAACTAGAGATCCAAGGACTAATCCAAAAGTACAAAAAATTATTCGAAGATCTCCCCATGGTGTTACCTCCATAAAGGAATATCAAGCATGTCATCAAAATCAAGTCTGGATCAAGCCCTGTCAATGTTAAAACCTATAGATACCCATACCATCATAAGACAAAGATTGAAATATTAATCTGTGATTTACTAAAGCGTGGAGTAATTGCATAAATTCGAAGTCCTTATGCTACACCCATAGTATTGGTACAAAAGAAGGATGGATCATTTAGGCTATGCATCGATTACACGGGACTAAACAAGATAACTATTAAAGAAAAATTCGCCATTCCATTTATCGATGAAATGTTGGACAAGCTGCATGGTGCAAGGTACTTTTCAAAATTAGACTTAAGGTCAGGATATTACCAAATATGAGTAAGGCTAGAAGATGTGGCAAAGGCAGCTTTCCGAGCCCATGAAGGAAATTACTTGTTTAAGGTAATGCCTTTTGGGATAACTAATGCTCTAGCGACATTTCAAGAAACCATGGATAACCTATTTTAGCCATTCCTAAGGAATTTTGTACTAGTTTTTTTATGACATCCTTATATACAGTAAGACATGGAAGGACCATCTCACACACCTGGAACAAGTGCTCACTATTTTAAAATAAAATCAGTTCTACACCAACATGTCCAAATGCATGTTCGATAAATAAGTGATCTATCTTGGGCAAGTAATATCGAAATAAGGAGTCAAGGTAGATCCAGAAAAAATCAATTCAATCACATACGGGCCCAAACCTATTAACATCTCCAAGTTAAGGGGATTCCTTGGGCTAACTGGATACTATAGAATATTTATTAAGAATTATGCACACATAACCACACCCTTATCCAACCTTATAAAAAATAATGTATTCCAGTGGAGTGAATAAGTGGAAAAATGTTTTGAATCCTGGAAAGGAATTATGTCCTCCACACCTATACTAGTTACCCCAGACTTCTCCAAACCATTCGTGATAGAATGTGACACTTCAGGTTATATTTTGGGAGCAATACTAATGCAAGATGAACACCCAGTAGCTTTTGAGAGAATGAAATTAAACAAGTGAGAACAATTGAATTCTACATACGATAAGGAAATGATGGAAATTATGCATGAATTGGTAAAGTGGTGAAAATACCTCCTAGGGAGAAAATTCATTTTCCACACTACAAGAGAAGTTGATAGAAAAAATTGTTTCCTTTGACATGGAAATAATACACAAAAGGGCAAGGGAAATGTAGTCGTAGATGCACTCTCCAGAAATGATGAGGATACTAACTCTTACTCCATATCAGTTGTAATTCCAAAATGTCTAGATGAAATACGAAGTGAATATGCGAAGGACACAGAAACATGCATTATAATTAACAATTACAATCATGACCCCAAGTTTGAATGGAAAAATGATATCCTTTGGTATAAGGGGATTATTTATTTAAACTCAAAATCTAAGTTCAAGGTTAAGGTAAGGAAGAAATCCTATGATTCACCAGCCGCAGGACATGTACGATTCTTCAAATCTTATTATAATGCAAGAAGGTCATTTTTCTTGAAGGGAATGCAAAAATATATCCAACAATATGTGGCAGAATGTGACAAATTCCAGAGGAACAAAAATGAAAAATGTTTTAACCCAAGCGTTACTCCACCCCCTACACATTCCAACCCATAAATGGGAAGAGATATCAATGTAATTCATCAATGGGTTACCTCCGTTGGAAGGAAAGGAAAAAATCGTTGTAGTGGTCGATCGATTAACCAAATTTTCACACTTCATGGAAATAAGAAAAACAGATAGGGAAAAACAAACTGCAGATGTATTTTGCAAAAATATCTGCAAATTACATGGCTTCCCAAAAATCATCGTCAGCAATAGAGATGAAAAATTTAATGGAAAATTTTGGAGGGAATTTTTCAAACAAGTAGTCACATCACTCAATATGAGCTCAGCTTACCACACCCAAACATATCGTCAAACTAAAGTCATAAATAAATTCTTATAAGCATATCTATGTTGTTTCGTAACAGATAAACAAAACCATTGGTTTCAATGGTTACACTTAGTAGAATGGTGGTACAATTCAACATACCACACCTCTGCAAAAATTACCCCCTTCCAAGATTTATATGAGTATGAACCTCCAAATTGGAAGGAGTTAGTTCTAAATGACACTAATATTCCATAAGTAAGGAACCAATTAGAGAAATCTCAAAAAATGATTGAATTACTCAAGGATAACTTAGTCATGGCACAAAACCACATGAGGCAACAAGCATATCAACGCAGAACCAAAAGAGAATTTGAAGTAGGATACTAGGTGTTCATAAGACTCCAACGCTATAAATAGGTATCCCTTAAAAGTGGAGGAAAAAACAAGTTGGCCCCAAAGTTTCCTGAACCGTACCAGATTACCCATAATATTAATCAAGTTGCGTATAAATTACAATTACCTGATAAAAGTCATATCCACAATGTCTTCCATGTATCGTGTCTCAAAAAATGTTGGGGCAACATCAAATAGTACAAACAATACTTCCTATATTAGATGACGAAGGGAGGATCATTTGGGAACCATAGCCAATCATTACAGCCCAAGAAAGAAAACTTCATTCTGGAACACTCAAGGAATATGTCATTAGGTGGAAGAATTTTCAAGATGAAGATGTATCATGGGAGACAAAACAATTTCGTCAACAATATCAGTCCTTACCCTTTCTTTGAGGACAAATAGTTCTAAAAGACGGGGGCAATGTTATGTATCTAAATATTTATGAGCAATTATTTTAAATTTTAAATGTAATATTAGTTAATCTAAAAGTAGGGTCACACCATTTCATTGAAACGATGTGTTTTGACCTATAAAAGGTCTTCTCACATGTTGTAAAAATCCACATTCAATAATTATTTTCATTGTGGATGAATTTCAAAAATGTGGGTTTAGTTTTTCTGCTTCAATGGTGTTGGATCTATAAAACTAGAGGACATCGACATGAGGAATGTGTATACCCTCAAAAGGCAGTGTCGAAGGCGGTGAATCTGTTTTGTAATTTCTATTGATTAGTCGGCCACAAAGAAAAGGATTGTAGAGAATACGACTTGCTTCAAGAAATAAAAATGGACACGTATTTTATGAAGGGAGAAGAACAATGACCGGAGGAAAGGACACAACCACAACAACAACCTCAGTTTGTGCAACAAAAACCATAGTTTTCTCCACCACAAACACAGTACAATCAGATGGAGTATAATCAGTCGCATCCACAGTATACTTATCCTCAGTATGCTCCACCATAGCCTCATCAACATCAACAATATTTGAATCAACCATAGTACCAGCCATTAGGAAGATTCCATGGAGGATTCCAAGGAGGTTGGAATGTAGGCTTTGGTAGAGGAGGAGGTATGGGACAGGGTCGTAAACTTTTGCAATTCTATAATTGTAGAGTATTGGGACATTATCAACAATATTACACAAACCTTCAGTCCCAATGTAATTATTTTACCGCCATAGATAATACTTTCGAATACTTACCACATTTGATTGCAAAGTCGCAAGAAAAGAAACCACCACAACCACAGTTGAACTAGAATGCGAATCAAAATGCAAACCAAAATGCAAACTAGTGTCAAAATAAGAATCAAGGACCAACAATAGGAAAAATTTCAGCAGAACCTAGGACTCAATTTGCAGATGTTGGAGTCATAACTCGAGGAGGTGCAACAATGGGAGATGATGGTCCACTCCCATAGATCTAATTGGAGGATTGAAAGAAAGTACAACTTGATGTCAATGTTGAGAAAGTAACGTTCTTTGATTCCAAAGACATCATAAAAATGGATACGGGTAATTTACATATCTATGAAATGTCACCTACTTTTGATTCAACACTTGTAGGAGGACCATCGTGGAAGCTTGGAACATTGAAAAATTTCTTAGAAATGTGTCTTTCATTAGAAAAATATTTTGATGCACTAACCAAAATAACAAGTCTGTTATACTAAAAAGAAAAAAGGGAGATAGGACTACACCATGAACTCTTTGCATAAAAAATAAAACTGGAAGGGAAATGAGGATGAATGTCCAAATCAGTGACTATGATGTGGAATCAATCATCTTGGATTTGGGATCATATGTCAATATATTGACAAATAAAACATGGGAAAGGATGGGGAAAGCACAGTTAGTTTGATCCTCTGTACAACTGCTCCTAGGAATTTAGGCCAGAGTGTCTCCAATTGTTAGAATAATCAAACCCATAGTATTACCCACTTAGACATTAATTCATTTATTTTTGTCTTATTTGCCTAGTCCATGAGTCCCACCATGTGCAAGTTGCTAATTGC
Organism: Pseudotsuga menziesii; assembly: GCA_001517045.1. Taxonomy (NCBI): domain Eukaryota; kingdom Viridiplantae; phylum Streptophyta; class Pinopsida; order Pinales; family Pinaceae; genus Pseudotsuga; species Pseudotsuga menziesii. The sequence continues at coordinate 23,048 of LPNX010116190.1, forward strand.
CTATCCATAGAGGTCAAACTTGCCATCTTTGACTCATGTAGCTCTTGGGAAAGCCTTAGAAATCAAATCTACTTTATTCCTGGCCTCCTAGGTGCCCTCCTACTTTTTCTGCTTTATTGACTGCTTTTTCAGTGTTTTAAGGCACATAGGAAAGCAAGACTAGGTGAGGTGAACTTGTTTTCTTTCCCTTTCATCCTCCACTATTTCCTCCATGCAAAAGCATGTATGAGCTGCCATTCCACCACTCATTAGCTTGCCCATGTTCCCTTGCCAATTCGTGAGCCTCATGACAGATTTGGGATCAGCTTTTTACACCTATGGGGGATTTACCTATTTTGGGTAAGCCTGATTTATGCTAGTTTTGGATGCCTCCTTATGCATTTGACCTATTGATGTATTCTATATATTCAGCAACCTATGATATTACAGGGTTGGCTATTGTACACTGAGTTAATATAATTTTGTGTTACAGCTCCATATTCAGTCTCCATTGTTGACAATTTTGCATGATCAATTGTAATTTGTTGTGAGTGAAATTAATCTATTGCTGGTCAGAATTTCTACATAGTATCAGAGCCATTGTAGGTTGTTACTCTCCTTCAAAAAAAAATTTGCAGGTTCGACATCAAGACTGGGAGCCTTCTGTTGAGTCAGTAAATTTTTCCTTCATTTTTGGTTTATTTTCTCTAGTTTTGGTTTGTTTTTCAATCACCCTCAGTTAAATTTTTGGTTTACTTTTCAGTTTTGGTCTCCTTAGAGATTCTATTAATGATTGAATAGTTTTTTGAACACATTTTGTTTAGGTTTTATTTGATTTTTAGTGGTCTTTTTAGTTTTTTAAAAAGGGGTAAAGAAGGTCTATGTTCAAAGGTTGAATCAATAATATGTTTAGAGACAAAATAAACTTGTTTCTAAGCCAAGCTATGCTTTAAACCTCCGACAATTTAGCAAAAAGCTGCAAAACCGCGAGAAATTGGCCTAGAAAATATTCTTGTAGCACTGGTGGAAAATTTAACAAAGGGCGCGCTACAAGAAAATCGCGTCCCTTTGTTTTTCAGATATTTTTGCAGTTTTTCATCATGGCTTTCATCTGGAAGTGATTGATTGGGTTTTGCAAGGTGTTTAACACGTGTGAATGCAGTTTAGACATGAATCCTAGCAGTTATCAGTCACGCAGCCAAAGCAAATTCATCATTGCTAAAAACGTTGAATCAGTTGAGAAAATCATCAAATCTCGGCTTAAACTGTCAAATGTTTCGTTCCACATGCATTTTTATAGGAAGGCAACTTCGTGGAGGAGAATCAAAACGCTAAAAAACTGGATTATGTTCCTGTGAAGGAAGACAACATTGGCAACGCTAGCAGAAAGTTAGGGCTTCTTAATTCTTTCATTTGCGGTTGAGGAGATGACCTGGAGACACTTGTGCACCTGAGGAGAGACCGTTGCCACTTTAAGACGAAGCCTTAAGCCACGAAATTTAAAAATTGGTAGGTACCTTGCTATAAAACCCTTATAGCTCAAAACTTGGGTTTTTCTTGGTGCTTGGTGATTTGAAGAAATTGGCTGTTAAAGATGATAGAATGGGACATAAGATAAATCTTCCACCACTGAAGTAGTCACCAGGAGCTGTGATAAAGAATTTGAAGAAACAGAGCAGTAAAGAGGCTTTGAATTTAAAGCTTTCAGCTTGTGAAATTGTAGTGACTATTTGAAGGCAGATAGTTTATAATTTGTTCTCCCATATATTCGAAACTCTGGTGATGATGCATGGTGATTGTAAGGAGCTGATTGAATGGAGTTTTGTCTCTGACCTAATGCAAATATAAACCAGACATTACAGAATACAGCATTCAGAAAATTTATAGATTTACTGGTTGTGCTCATTTTTCACACAGAGGCTGTTTTGTTGATTTATTCGAGTGGTTTGAAGACTGTGGAATTGTCATGATATGTGAAATTATCTGCTGGGAGAATCATGCTCGAATGACTGGAGGACATGTAGGCTGTATGTACAGGATTTGGTGACAGTTTGTGGCTAAGATAAATATTTTGCAAACACTAGTGTATTTGTTCCTTCTTTTCATACTGACAGTCCAACTTGATTCAATGAGCTTATGGGTGATGTTGTGTTTGAAAATATGAAGCAGTGGAAGATTTAGGGTTTGAGGTGAAGCTGTCTTGATGCTTTTTGGATGCAGGGATTCAATTGAAACATTAATATAAAATATCCATATTCATTGACTGTTTTCCATCGCATTTGAAACACTCTGGACATTGCAGTGCCATTTTGAAGGTTTCAAACCAGTTGGTCATAAAGATGGAGTTTATTTTTGAAGACACATCCTACTGTTTTTCCTAAACCCTAAAACCAGGAATTGGATTGGCTTATGTACTCAAACAGTTTGATATTCTGCCTGATGGTGCAGTTTGGAAAATCAAGCAGAGACTATTGTGCATATGACAGTTTTCACGTATGTTTGATCTGATTTCACAGTGTATCTATCAATGAAGCAAATTGTATGGTGGAAATAGGGGAAAATTGACATTGCAGGCCTGTACAGGGGTACCTAGTAGAGTGAGAAGGAGGTCAAACAACAACAAACCAATTTCAAAAACATTTCTGAAACCTTGAGCCAGATCATTTCTATCTTTTGAAAGGAGAGTATGGGGAAAAGTGGAAAAAGTGGAAAGGTCAACAGAGCTGAGCCCACAGACCTAACTTGGATTCAGCAGCTTCCTGACTGTGAAAAACTGTTTGAGCAGGCAGGCTGGTTGAGGTTTTTCAAGAAAATTGATGGTTTCAATACTCAGGTGTCCTGCAAATTTGCCAAAGGACTTAAAGAAGATATGATCATGATGGATGCTTTGAAATTCAAGCTTACTGTGGAGTTGATAGCTGAAGCTACTGAGATTAGTAATGAAGGAGAACACTGGTTTAAGAAATCACCTTTTGAATTTGAAGCCCAAAGATTCTTATTGCCTAATGTGACTCCTGACTGGAGCAAAGGTATCCTCATACAAAATTTCAGGAAGGAGTGGATTGAGCCTTTAAGAATTCTTCAAAGTTATGTGACTTGTGAAGGAAGATATTCATTTGTCTTTAAATACCACTTCAGGTTCCTGCAGCAGATAATAGGAGTTTCAAAAATGAACTTGCCCTTCTTTTTCTTAAAAAGCCTGCAGAAGATGTCAAGTAAAATAAAGCCACAGGATGATCACACTTCCCAGTCACTTTTTCACCATGGTCTCATTAAATTGATCATCACTACAGTGTTGCAGCATGAGAGAAGGAATTGGGATTTCTTTTTATTTTGGTCAGATGTTCATCCTCAAAAAGAAGACCAACAACCAAAGAGACAGACTGACAAGGGTAAGGTTATGATCAAAAAGCTAGGTCACTCACTCAAATCCACAAGTAAAGATGAGGTCAAATCCAAGAAGGTGACAGAGCAGGTAGCAAAACAGGTGAAGGATGACAGTCAGCTCAAAGTGGTTTCAGATTACCCTAAAGCCAAATACTCATTGTTTGTAGGTGAAGATGTATAGCCTTGTTTGAAGTCACCACTAGTAGTACATTCTGAGTAAGCTAGGACTGTTGATATAGAAGGAGCTGCTACTCATGAAGAGGAATTACAAACTAAACCCAGGAGCCCTCTTACCATACTATCCGAAGATGAAGGTTATTTACTGGAAGATGAGCAGCAGATTTTTGAGACAGAGCCAAGTACAGAAGCATGTGGAGACTTTACTACCTCAAAGGTAAAGTCAGACAAGTCTAAGAAAAAGAAAAAGAAGGAGGTAGCTTCATACAGAAGGTCATACAAAAGGCCTCAAACCAGACCTACTAACAAGCTGAGATGGAACATGAAAAAGCTGCTTAACCCCAAATTAGAGTCCAAATAGGAAGCTGTGGTGATTAGTTCTTCCTCTAGTGAAAAAATAGAAATGATTGAAAAGAAGAGTAAAGGTAAAGGAAAGAGAACTGTCAAGCCTTCCTCCTCTTCTAAACCTGCAGAGACAAAGCCTAGGTCTGAATTAGTTGA
>LPNX010116206.1:0-39829 GCA_001517045.1 Pseudotsuga menziesii
GTGCTGGGTCGATATAAGTCAATAATTTTTTGTAGTGTGCGAGGGTAACTAAACTTCACTCTCTTCATTTTTCTCTCCTGCAGTGCAAAATTCTGTTTTTTTTCCAATAGATGAGGGACATCTATGGTCAGGTCTTCAACCCAGTGAATCACCAACTTCATACAATCACCTAAAATATCTTGCTTGTGGTGATTCATAATTGTCCTAAGTACAATTTGAATTAATGTTTTGTACAGTCCCGGTGGAACATCTTGCATCTTTAAACCATTCTGGGCAACCTTAACATTTTTCCACATATTTTGTTTTCCATCTCACCCTTATCTACTTTGAGGGTTTTCTTGGTGGTCAACATTTCTCACCCCCTACGTGGAATTTTCACTACAGCTGACAACAAATCAGGGTCCATACAAACCCTCCTCCCAAAAATAATCAATTCCTTGGACTCATCATCATAACTAGAAATGGCATTATCTATCTCTTCATTGTTGAAATTGAACTGACCGAAAAGAAAACGATGCACTCCTGCTCTGACCAGGACATTTAGCATACCTTCTGGCCAATTGGTTATGTCACTCCATACCTCAGCGCTCTCTCCAATTTTTTTGACAGTGAACCTCTCAACAACTTCAGAACCCCCCATTCTAGTTGACGTCATGGAAGATGAGGCTGTTGTTTCCATTTTGCAGGATGATGGCACGCTCATAAAGGAAGAAGGTGATGCACGCACAGGATACCACCACGCTAAATTTTCCAAACTAAAATAAAAATAACAAATGTGTTCAGATGTTTCCAAACTATAATAAAAGTTACAAATGTGTTCTAAATTTTGCAAACTATAATAAAAAAATACAAATGTGTTATGACTTTTCCAAACTATAATAAAAATTAGAAATGTTTTTCAAGTCAACTATACACAACTTACATTTTCAATTTCAGTATAGTTAAATTTCTAGCATGTTAAGTATACTTATTGAAAATAAGAAAGTAAGAGTAAACAATAGAGTAAAAATTTGGCATTCTAACTATTCTTGAAAAATAAGAGTAATAGAGTGAGTAATATAATAATAGAGTAATATTCTTCTCTACATGTTTTGATGTACTCTCAAACCAAACCCTCCTATTAAATGTTTATAGTAAAGGTTGGAAATTGGATGGCTAGATATATTGAGAATACTATCCTTGTGTTAATTTTATATAACCTAACCTCGTATGCTCACAGTCGACCTATGAAAGGTGCAATTTTAACCTTTTTTTACTGTTATGGAAACTTGGTGTAAAATGCAAGCTAGGGATGCATAAAAGTTAAATTGAACATGACTGACTAAAATTTCAAGTATCTTTGCCAAATTCTAAACAAAATGACTAAAATTCTAAGTTTCGTAAAAAATAGTGTGTAAATATTCAAAAATGGGCTTAGGAAAATGCACGCCACAATCCGTACAATTGTCATAAGTTGAAATTAACACCATGGGGTTGAAGATATATATATTTTTGACAAAATCCTCTTTCCGTATTTTAAAATTATGTTTCATTTGTACAGAGTTAAATTGACAAAATGATAACTTTTGTGTTTTCAACCCAGTTTTACCGAGATCACAAATTTCCCGCCTAGCCCTAAGTATTGGGTATTTTTGAGTGATTTTAGTTCCAAATGGTACGTTTTACTATTTTCCACATTATTATACCTTAATTTTTTCAATTTTGGTTCAGAAAGTGCCTGTTGTGCAAAAACACTACATGGTTGTCTTGTATTTATGAAAATCCACCTACATTAATAAAAATGCAAGCCAAACCATCCTATTAAATGTTTATAGTAAATGGTTTTGGAAATTGGATGGATAGATATATTTAGAAGACTATCCTTGTGTTAATTTTATATAAGCTAACCTCGTATGCTCACAGTCGACCTATGAAAGGTGCAATTTTAATCTTTTTTTACTGTTATGGACACTTGGTGTAAAATGAAAGCCATACGCATAGAAATGCAAGCTAGGAATGCATAGCAGTCAAATTGAACATGAATGACTAAAATTGGAAGTATCTTGGACAAATTCAAAATTAATGACTGAAATTATTAGTTGTTACGTAAAAAACAGTATGTAAATATTCAAAACTGGGCTTAGGAAAATGCACGCCATAGTCTGTACAATTGTCATAAGTTGAGAATAATACCATGGGGTTGAATCTAGATATATTTACATGTATTAATAAAATTTTATACTGTTAGGTGTAATCTACATGGTGAATTCTACTATTTAATGCATATGAATTATGTATTTGTTCCATTCAATTATGTCTAGTATATTATTGTTTTGTTATAATTGGTTTTTCTTTTCTAATAATTTTTTCATTATATATGAAATTTGTAAGTTTGAAACGATAATATACATTTCCTAGCATGTGGGTTATTGTCAATATTCTTTTATACTGTCTTCAAACTGTCCGAAAAACCTCGTATTATAGCCTTCTAGATATGGTTGGATTCACCATACAACACTCTAGAGATCCACACTCTCAGAATATTTTTATCATCATCCTATGAGCCGTGGCAGGAATTTCCCTAAGGCAAGTTATGCATATTTTACCTATAATTCCATACTGGGACAATTTTTTATCTTCTCCTAGGCTCAGTATAATTTCCCTAAACCACATTTTCCAGGCTACTTGGACCAATATTCCCAAACTTATCCAATTTCTTGATTTTAACTAATTTGCCGTATTTCTCCAGAACGATGCCATAATGCAACAATGATTTCAACTTCATTTCACATCATCATCTATGCCATGCCATGTGGGCATCATCCTTAGTGTGGGAATCAAACTTAATGCGGGCATCACTTATCCCCTTTAAAATACTTAGCCAATTTTTCTTTTTCTTTAGTATGCAAATTAACATTTTTCTTCTATTTTCACAGGTTGATATTTTCCTTATCTCACCACCATAAGAAAAACCAATAGCATGGATAGATATCCATTTCAACAATGAACAAGACCATATCATCTGATGAATTTTATCATCAAAGGAACACCCCCTTTCAGTCATTTCGAAATGGTCTCTCAAACTTTTTGTCTAACACTTGAGCAGTTCTCTCTAAACCCTAGGTCACCAAGGTAATTTAATTTTTCCTTCAAATTTGGAAAGTGATATTCTCAATGCGTATAGTTCAACAAAATGAGTCCATAAAAACCGCTTTCATGTTCTGTAGCTTATTTCTCTCTCCTAGGCAGGCATTTTTCAGGGGTAGTGAAAATATGGCTCAGATGCACTTTTGGCAGATTGATATCTTCTTCCTGAAAGACTTTTTGGTTAGGATAATTATATGGTTGGATGAACCATAAAAGTTTCTATAGATATACACTCTCATAATATTTTTATCATCAACCCATGAGCTGTGGTGGTAATTTCCCTAAGGCCTATTAGGCATATTTTACCAATAATTCATACTTGGACAATTTTTTATCTTCTCCTAGGCTTGGTCTAATTTCCCTAAACCATAGTTTTGGCAGGTCCATAAATTTTTCTTCAGTGTCTCTTTGGACAAACTGAGATCATGGTTGAGTAGAAGAAACATTAGCCTACAATATCCCCATGTGGTGCAGGTAGTTTCTTCAACAAACCATTTGTGGTGGGCATCCTCTTAAGGCTACTTGGACCGATATTCCCACACTTGGCCAATTTCCTGATTTTCACTAATTTTTCGTATTTCTCTAGAACAATGTCATAATGCAACACTGATTTCAACTTCATTCCACATAGTCATCTATTCCATGCCATGCCATGAGGGAATCATCCTTAGTGCAAGAATAAACCTTAATGTGGGCATCACTTAGCCCCTTTACAACACTTAGCCATTTTTTCTGTCTTTAGTGTGCAAAATAAGATTTTTCTTCTATTTTGTGAGGTTGATATTTTCCTTATCTGGTCACCATAAAAAAACCAAGAACATGGATAGATATCCATTTCAACAATGAACATGACCATATCATCTGATGATTTTTATCATCAATGGAACACCCCCTTGCGAGCATTGATAAGTGGTCTCTCAAACACTTTGTCTAACACTTAACCAGTTCTCTCCAAACCCTAGGTCACCATGGTGTTTTCATGTTTCCTTCAAACTTGGCAAGTGAGATTCCCAATGGGTATATTTCAACAAGGTGAGTCTAGAAAAAACACTTTCATCTTCTATAGCTTCTTTCTCTCTCCTCGGTGGGAATTTTTTTGGAGCAGTGCAAATATGGATGAGAGGGACTTTTTGCAGATTGATATCTTCTTCTTGAAAGAATTTTTGGTCATGATCATTATATGGTTGGATGCACCATACAAGTTTCTAGAGACATACACTCTCATAATATTTTTATCATCAACCCTTGAGGTGTGGTGAGAATTTCCCTAAGGCCCATTAGGCATATTTTACTAATAATTCATACTTTGGACATTTTTTGATCTTCTCCTAGGCTTGGTCTAATTTCCCTAAACCATAGTTTTGGCAGGTCCATAAATTGTTCTTCAGTGTCTCTTTCGACAAAATGAGACCATGGTTGAGTAGACAAAACAACAGCCTACAATATCTCCATGTGGTGTGGGTATTTTCTTCAATAAACCATTTGTGGCAGGCATCCTCTTAAGGTTACTTGGACCAATATTCCCACACTTGGCCAATTTCCTGATTTTCACTTATTTGTCGTATTTCTCCAGAACGATGTCATAATACAACAATGATTTCAAATTCATGTAACATAATCATCTACTCCATGCCATGACATGCGAGAATCATCCTTAGTGCAGACATCAACCTTAATGTGGGCATCACTTTTCCCCTTTACAACACTTAGCCATTTTTTATGTCTTCAGTATGCAAAATAATATTATTCTTCTATTTTGTGAGGTTGATATTTTCCTTATCTGGTTACCATAAGAAAAACAAAGAGCATGTATAGATACCCATTTCAACAATGAACAGGACCGTATCATCTGATGACTTTTATCATCAATGGAACATCCCCTTGCGAGCATTTCCAAGTGGTCTCTCAAAATCTTTGTCTAACACTTAACTAGTTCTCCTCAAACGCTAGGTCACCAAGGTCATTTCATTTTTCCTTCACACTTAGAAAGTGAGATTCAGAATGGGTAGAGGCCAACAAGGTTAATCCATCATGACCAATTTCATCTTCTGGAGCTTCGTTCTCTCTCCTCGGCGGGAATTTTTATGGAGCAGTGCAAATATGGCTGAGAGGAAGTTTTTGCGGATAGATATCTTTGTATTGAAATACTTTTTGGTCAAGCTATTCATATGGTTGGATGCACCATACAAGAATCTACAGATCTACACTCTCATAATATTTTTATCATCATCCTATGAGTTGTGGCATGCATTTCCCTAAGGCCAGTTAGGCATATTTTACCAATAATTACATACTTGGACAATTTTTTATCTTCTCCTAGGCTTGGTCTAATTTCCCTAAACAACAGTTTTTGCAGTTTTTGCATGTTTTGCAGGTCTAATTTCCCTAAACCACCATTTTTCATGTTGGACGTGCATTTGAGTAAAGAAATCGAAAATTGACTTGCTTCAGTAAAATCCATGCACATGCCTGATTTCCTTTTCCCATACCTCAACCTGTCATACACATGTTGAATGTATTGAGTGTAAAATATGTCATATAATTGTCTAAACCTGTAAATGGAAGCTTTTGCTTTTCCCTACCTGTCATATTTTGAACTTTCAATCGACTGTCAAATACGTCACTTAACAAACCATCAAATTCTATGATTCGATGAACCTAAATCAAGTCAGATTCTGATGGCATTGAGAATGATTGCATCACCCAGACGTGAACTCAACATTTCATCGTGATTATTTTTTTTTTCCACCTTTCAATTATTCCAAGGGCCAACACAGTACATATATCCATATTTGGCCTGACCCCATGGATTCTTTCCGAGCAGTTGCAGTCAATTACTAATCATGTTGCTTATTATGTAATATTGATAAATAGGGGCCACCATTATCATTAGGCTATGAAGTATTCAATCCATTCTCTATGTTTGTTAAGTTTTTTCCAGTATGGCCGCAAATGTGTGCAAATTTTAATTCACTGATAGTATGAGTGAAATGGGTAGATTTGGAAAGAATCGTAGATAGTCTCATCTCGGTTCAATGGCTTTCATTGGGAATTCCATTCCATCTTATTGTTTTTATGTTCTTTTGACATTCCTTTCCCATCACTCAGTGAAGTGTTTCCTGCCCTGAGTTAGCACACTATCCCTCTTCAACAACCCAAGCATTCCCTCTTGGTGGCATATCAGGATTGAGTTCTTCAATTCCATCCCTTAATTTGTCCACATCAGATGGGTATTGCATGTTGTTTTCTGCTGAGCCATATTTGTCGGTGGAATTTTTCTCTTCCTTACCATTTTCTTCTTTCATTGGTATTTCCCTTTTCTCCTTAGATACCTCTCATGCACTGTTCATATCTATTATAATTCTTCTCTACTCGCATCTCCCATCCAGACAAATGGAATTCAACTTCCTCTTCTATTCCCTTTCTACCCTTGGTGTTGAAACATGTCCACTTCATCCATGTTTTCCCCCCTATGTTGCACTGGCATGTTTTGCTGGTTCCATAGTAGTCGGTATCTTCGTTTAAAGCCAAGAAAGTACAACAGAGGACAGGTTGGCTCATGGGTGAATCCACATTTCAGTGTCACTCAAATGAAATCCACTTGTAACATGGTCAATCCAACTCTTGAGGTCTATAAATAGAATTTAATAGGAAGTAGGTACAATTATTATTGTGGTTGTTTGATGTTATTGATTGAACTGTAAACTATCCCTCTACTCTGTAATGAATGCATAATATAATAAAAAATGGTCTTGGGCCCCTTTTAAAACTTTCTTGAGTATCAATCTTGTTATATTTTTGCATTATCTTTGTTTTTTTTCCTCGAAATGTATTATATATGTTATGTTCTCATTTATTAATTTCTGCAAGGAACGATCATAATTTATATTATAATAAAAAGGAAACAGACCATACAAACTTGTAGAGCCATGAGATTGGTTTCCAAACTATGATTCTCGTCAACAAGAAACCAACATTTATAGTTGTTCTATTCTCATTTCAAATGTTGGATGCATTCTTATTTCACAATAGAAGTTTACTTTATGTCTGAAAATAAAACTAAACTAGTATAATTAGGTTTTTGTATGCAAAATTCCAAATTTCATACCTACAGTGTACTTCGATTGGAATTGGTGTGCATTTTTAGTTCTGGGCATGAAAAATTGGAAAATACTATCAACTGTGTTTTGGATGACTTGGATTTTATTGTAGATCTTACAATTTACAGAAATGAGTACAAGAGTCTGTAGAAAAGGTTGGTATGTTTATTTTATACTGCAATTTATTCAATATAGCATGAAATGATGATCTGTCAATTCATTTGTAGAATATATTTCAAGAATATTTCATATGTCAATTCATTTGTAGAATATATTACGAAGAATATATTTCATCATTTGTACTTTCATACACACTTCTTAGTATGGGTTGCACATTAAACTCTCTTAGACATAGGAAAAATACACATATGGATTACACCTTACACTTGTATTACACATTAGAAACACATTAACTATATCAAAATATATTCATTGCCAAGAAATACTGACAATTTATATTACAACAATATTAGTATGTAAATAGACATCAAATGTACACCATATTATTTTAGAAATCTAGGCTGCTTGGAAGTTGGGAGGTGTTTGCAATTCCTCCTTTTTAGAATAAGAAAATTTGCTATAGCTTCTCTTGCCTTTTATAGAACCCTCCAGTTCTACAGAAGCTTCATATGTTTTAATTGTTTTTCTTTCTCTTTCACTTTGTTTGCAAGATTTATCACTTTTGTATGCAGTCTATCTTTTTCTTCTAGGGATTTCTTCAACATCTCTACATTATTATTTTTCTTATTTGAGTGATCATCTTCATTTCTTTTAAGATCATCATCTGTCCACTTTAGGTCAGATTGAACTGCACTTATTTTTCTATTGACCTATTGTACCTCCTTCTTGAGCTCTTGTTCCCTCAAATTGCTATCAGATGGAGTATACAAAATTGCTTCTACCACAGGTTTATTCTATAAATATTTAATTTGGGATTTCAAATCTTGTATTTCACTATCACATCCCAAATGTAGTGCTTTTCCCTTCTCCAATAGTTTTTGGTGAAGGTCTCTAATTTCGGCCTCCTTCTCCTCTATCTTCTTCTTCAATGTTGGATATGATGAGCAAAATGTAAACTCTACAACATTAATTGGTGAAGCAAATTCATTCAAGGTCTTTTCTCATTGTTGCAAGGATTTATGAAACTGGAGTAAGCACTCGATAGTTACTGTTGGAACCGGAATTTGAGCCCCCAAGGTCGAGTGAGGGGAGGCCGCTACTGGGAAATAGCAGAACCATTTTAGACTGCGCCTTCATCCTTGCACAGTCAGAGAGGGATTTCTTGTTTGTCACCGAAGTTTACTCCACATAATCTTGTCAATATTGTGTGTCACCAGAATCTACTCCGCATAGGATTTTCAATTAGCATGATCAGGGGGATAGGATCTTTAATGGGGAAAAGTATGTTGAGGAGAGGTGCATGGTGGGATTATCGGGGGTAAAACACCATGGGAAAATGGAGTTGAAACCTATGTAAGAAATTATTACAAAGGGAAAGAATGATGTGGGATTGCAAAAAGAGGCAATATAGCTGCTGATTTCCCAATCAGGAAATATCTAGCGAATGATTAGAGGACAAGAAGGGACAGTCCATCGCATGGAGCACCAGTGAGATGAATTCCATGCAACTTTAGAAGAAACATTGATAAATGCCAGGAACAACAGTAGGAGCATAGTGAGTATGAATTCCTAACCGTTATACACTAAGTTGTAGACATGAGAGAAATCAACAAACTGGAATGGAAACAAGAAACACATTTACACCTAAAGGAAAATACATATTGGGAAAAATAACAACACATGAATCTCTTCCATGAGAAACAGTTCTTTCACTACAATTTATTCATACATAGGTATCAAGTTTTACAAATGGGGAGCCTTAGCCAAGGAATGTTTCCCAATCCAATTCACTAACTCCTTTCTCCCTCTATTGGGAGCATTTTTATACAATCCTATTGCTGACACTATCAAATTAAAGCTGTTACAAGTTGCCATCGGGCATTAATAGTGCAAGGAGTGGACTATCACTACGTTTTACAAATATAAACAAACATTATGGCACTAGTGGCCGCATTCAAGCTGGGTAACAGCTTGACGTGTCCTACTGTCATGACAGATGATGAATATGATGCCTCCCTCTCTTCCCAAAACGTGTGCTTCCACCATGTTCAAATGCATCTTTCCACATGGTCACACGCTAGAAAAGTGGTTGGCCTCCTTCGCTGGTCCCGCCGCATCCACCACCTCCTTCCTCTCCGGGTAACACTGCTACCTATGGGATTTGGAAGAAGTGTTGCATCGCTTCTGGTTGAGACTGACATGTGGGGTGGTTTTTCATCCTTGTACTCCTCACCTCTAGTGAGGTGAGCTCTCCCACAGGCACAAGGGTGTAGTGTATCTACACCAGAAACATCACCCCTGGCAGGTGGGCTTCACAAATCGAGCTGTTAAGGCTTTAAACACCTGAAGCTCCCATCCAAAAAAGAATTTATACATGGTTTTAACACTCAAAATGTACCCAAGTTGCAAAAGGTAAATCCCAGAGGTAATAGCAAAAACCACTTCAGAAAGAAACTGGCTTTCCTTTCCAGAGAGGGATCTCTCAAATATAAATTTAACAAGGCCAGATATAAAATCAACACTTAAACATCATATGGATGGGTGAAACGATACACATAATCATTGGGCAATGGATTCAAAATACATAAATATATCACAAGGTCGCATGCATAAGAGTTCATCAAAGGCAAGATAACCACTTAATTACAGTCATTCATTGAGTTCAGGTTGAAAAGGAGGAAATATGAACAGTCCATCAATATAGAGAATCATAAGATGAATTCCATATTAACTTTAGCAGAAACATTTATTAAATATCTGAAACAATAGTCAGAGCACAACAAGTATGAATTCCAACCATTCAACACTACGCTTCAGATACGAGGAAAACAAAATGGAATGTAACACTGGCAAAACGATCACATAGGAAAGAAAACACAGACTGTAATGTAAATAGCACAAGAATCTCTGATAACCCACACACATTCAACTTTTTTATTTCAAAAATTATATGTCCTAAAAAAAACATTGATCCAACTAATGGGTTCCAACCCCCAATACATCAAGTAAATGCAAACATATAGATAAATGATTTCTTCCCAAGAAGATTTAATAACTGAATAATATGTTTAATCAAAGTCTTTGTAACTATATCCCTAACAACTAGGAATAAACTACTTGCTTTGATCCTGATAACAAATCATTTAATTAAAATAAACTTGGTGACAACAAGGCTCGAACAAGCAGCTGCATAGTGCGCAACACTTGTTTTCACGGATGAAGAATATACTTTGTTTTTTTTAATCTTTCCATGAATCTCCATTGTTCTACACTTGGCATATTGTACTCAATCATTTCTTATATAGACACTTCCAAATCCATATAGGTTTCATAAGACATAGTAGGCAACCCTCCTCTGATGATAAGAAATTTCTGCAATATCTCGAAGTCTTCTATCAATTTGTCCATGATGACTTTTCCCGTCAATCCCTTTACCAAATCATCAATCTTGGAGTGATCCATACGGCTTTGTACTAGCAGGATATAATAATGTTCTTGAGAAAAAAGTCTTCCTTCTTCGTCCCAGAAAGAAGGAAGGCCATCTTCAAACAATTCTTTAAAAGCATGCCTAAAATCATTAATATGAGAAGTCATCTCATTAGCCTTATCGTGTACTATCTTCATAAGATGATGTTTGTGAATGAACCTTTTCAACCACAGTACCATAGCCACTCTGTCTTTGATTCCTATATCTTGTAATTTTTTATAAGTTAATGAATTCAAGAAATTCAATGCATTCTGAGCTGTATTTAGGGGTTTCCTCTCCATGGTCTCATTTACTAGTTTTAATCTCTGATTGGATAAATTAACCAATGTACTTTTATCATCAATGAAATTCAAATAATGTATGAACTTAGTAATCTCCATAGACAATGTATCCCAGATTATATTCTTGGCTCCCTGATGAGGACCCTTTCCTGTATTCCTTTCTCTTAATTCATTAAGCTTCTTTTGTAATTGACCTTTATCCTGTAATATTTTATTCTTGTTTTCAGCCATTTTAGTCAGCTCGGATTTGATTTTCTCATTTTCTCCTTTAGTTCCCTTATCTCTACATCCTTCAAGCTTACTTGTGACATGGGTACTAGTAAGTCATCAGCAGAAAAAGCATTTAAAGGATTTTCAATATTTACAATCGTCAAATCTTCATCAGTAGGAGTCTGGCTCATTAATTCTTCCATAATCTCTTTTTCATCATTTTGGTCTTTCTTTAACCGTGAAATTTGTGCCATTAATTCATTTTGCTCTGTTTCCCATTTATTATTTTCTTCTTGCAACTTCACAGTTTTGCCTTTGTACTCCATCATTTCCTGATGAATCTTATCTTTCTCCTCCTACAATGCTAACAAATCTGATGACTGAACATGTTCAGAACTTGGGATTTTCCACTTCTTCTTTAGTACCTGGAGGGCATTATCTTTTTCTTCTAAAAGTCTTCTGATGGCTTATGTGTTTCCTGTTTCATCCCCTGAGCTTACGATATCTGCTTGCAATTTCTTTATTTGAATAGAATTCGCCTTGTTCTCAACTTTCTCGTGCTTTAATTGGACCTCTAATTTATCAACCAAAACTTGCAACTTGTTAATTTTCACCATGGCATGTAATAAATATGAATAAATAATATCTCCTGTCTATTTATGCAGCTGTATTTTGTCAGGTACACTGATTTTATTCAATCTTACTTCCATCTCGACGAATTTTTTGTCACTTACCATAGCTAATTTTAAAGTGTTTCTCTCTATGTCCCGAGTGGAAATCAGGGTAGTCTTTGGCTTATTCAGACTTCTCACTTGGGGGAGTAGATTCTTAGTTTCTTCTAGGGACTGTCACTGCTTTTCTACATAGCTAGTCATGAATTCTGCTTTAGATTTAAAAACTGAACTAGACTTTGCATTATTTTCACTTTCAAAAGAAAACGGATTCATCTGCACTGACTTATTAGTAATCAAAATTACTTTTTTCAACTCATCTGAAACTACTTCACTTGAAATTTTCTCATCTTTAGATGTTTTGGTCTTCTTATGTGAACTGTCTTCATCTATTTCCATATTTTCAATCTTAGAAAAAATTCTCTTAATTAAAACATTAGAACTTTTTGGCATTTGAGACACTGTAATTGATCCACTACTTGTATTCTCATTGCTTCCTGGATTTTCCACAAAGTGAAACAAATTGGCTACTTCCTTCAAACCCTCAACAACCTGGTGATCAAATTGTTTATTTTTATTTTCTTGTTTTCTTAGAGAAATTATATGATAAGGATCATAATTGACCTTTTTTCCCTTTTGAAAATCCATATTTTCCAATAATTTCTCCATAATCACCAGGGCACCCTTGTTTTTAAAGATGAATGAACCAACTTTAAGGGGGAATTTGATATTGGAGGATTTTTTGAAAGCTCCAAAATGTTCCTCTTTTGCATGTAATATTTGTCTTATGTATTCTAATGCAAAGATCCTAGGGGTAACGAAAGTAGGTAGCTTGTAAGGCTCTCCGGTGAAACCATATACTCTCAAAACTGTAAAGTCTTTATACAAAAACCAGTCCCTAATACTGTCTTCTGGTGACGATTACATCATAATCTTCATTTCTTCAAACACTCTGGGTAATACTTCATCAAACAGCAACTTATATATCTCTGACATAATGGAATTTACAAATTCAAACATATTGATTTGCTTTGGCAGATCCGAAGAGAATATAGTATTCAAGAATTGCAATTCAGTTACATTTGAACATAATAACATGTTCAACAAATATGATTGATACTTGAAAAATATGACCTTTGAGAACTTGACTAATTGGATATGGATAGCATCTACTAAATATTCATCCAAACTGAAGACATGGACCAGATGGGACTCAGACTCAAGAGTAACTAAACTCATTTGCAATAAGAAACCAAAGACAACCTCACTGACATGAAAGTCATCATCTATACCTAAAACCTAACAGACCAAAGACACAACTAATTGGACCTCCTCTTTGAATATGTGAATATGATATGGCAAAAAGAGACCTTCTAATGACTGACCTTCATTAAGAATACTAGACAAAAATTCACATCGAACTTCAATTTTACAACCTCTATATACTTCAGCCAAAACAGACTCATTCATAAACTCACCACTATCAGGGTAATTATCAGGCAAATTCAGGAATCCATGAATAGATTTTGCATCAATTCTACACAATATCTTGGATTTAGAACAAATCATAATGACTCTCTCAAAAGACGAGTAATTACTTGCACACCACTCAGCAAATTCAGGAAAGGGTAAGGTCTGCTCAATGGAAAAATAATACAAAAATGACTTGTAGGCATTCAAAATGTCGTTTCCTTGTGAATTATATCACCGCAATCTTTACTTAATAACCGATACATTTCCCATTGACAAGAATGGGTCATATACGCCTCTATCTCTATCAACCAAGAATTCTCCTCTTTCATCTAGGACTCGGGTAAGACCTTCTAACCCTTTCTATTTCTCCATAATAGAAAAACAACAATAATTCTATGAATAAAGCTCGAGTGTTCGAAGCTTACCTGTGACTATAACTGTATGTACCTGAATTTGACTGCAAAAGGATGGTGGCTGGTCCCTTTCATTCATCCTAGCATGTAAAATAAAAAAATGATTTTTTAAAATAAGTCAACTTCACTTTATATAGAATTCCATTCCGAAGGATCCTTCTAGTGGTTTTTCTTAAACCATTTTTCTCCACGGAATGTACCATAAGCTGCCACGTGTATCGTGGTTTTTATTTCGCTACCACTTTTCTATTTCAACTACCGTGCAACTCTATCCTCCGGATCTGATGATAACTGTTGATGAATATTCACTTTATTTTTAAGCTGTTGGATTAACTTGCACGTACACATTTCGCTGGGCCTTTTTGTTTTTAACAACGTGCAACTTTATGGAGCGGAATTCTTATAAACCGTATATTTTTCCGACCCGATCCCATAACCGGCAATCTTCATGCCTTGTTAATTATCTTCACATACCTTTATCTCCCATGCATCTTCACAGAGCGGATCCATTCTAAACCATTGATTTTCACATCCTTGTTCTATACCATTGGATTATGAGATAATTTCATTATTTATGCGCCCTCTATCATACATTCACATTGTCATATTTAACCAAAGTCCAAATAACCATCATTTTTCTTCACCATGTTTCCTTCGATACTCTGCAAGTTAGAAGCTGTTAACAACTGGCTCCATCTGGGGATGATATCCTCCCTGTGAGGTATCAAAGAACTTGTAGACCAGGTGCCTGTCTTTAATCTTTACATGACAGCTTCCAAAAAATTTACCTTTCTTATTGATATATTTACTAGAAAGAAATGGCATGCCTCCTAAATCTTAGGGCTTTCACTGTAAGCTTCAAAAGCATTCAGCTCACCATCTGTAATTATTTCTAAAGAAAATAAATATTTACAAACTTATGGTACAACTTTTACCTTCCTTCTTAGGATAGGTAATGTTTCATAAATCTCCCGTTGACAGGGTTACTATCCAGAGAAACCCCGTTCAGATATTCCAAAAGAAATGCATTTTTCCCTCTATGTCCAGCAATAACATAAGGACCTACCCACATATGATCAAATTTTCCATGTTTATCTTCTTTGGGAGCATTCCACTTTAAGACCAAGTCATCAATCTGAAACTGTTCTTCTTTCACCTTTCTGTCAAAAGTATTTTTTATTTTTTCCTGA
The DNA here is from genome assembly GCA_001517045.1 of Pseudotsuga menziesii. Lineage (NCBI taxonomy): Eukaryota > Viridiplantae > Streptophyta > Pinopsida > Pinales > Pinaceae > Pseudotsuga > Pseudotsuga menziesii. The sequence goes on from LPNX010116206.1 coordinate 15,072, forward strand.
TGCAATTGCAATTTATCATAAGCCTTATTCCTTTGCTCTTCCAGCTCAATAATCTGATTTATCCTCCTTTGCATGTGGTTTGGTTCTTGTTGCTACTCTTGGAAATACCTCATAATTGGAACACCTAATGATGCTGGGAAAACAACTTCAGTTCCATACACCAATTGGAAAGGAGACATTCCAATCGCCTTTTTGGTACTAATCCTGTTAGCCCATAAAGCATATTTGAGCTTGGTATGCCATGATCTTTTACTATCTTCCAACAACTTCCTGATGATCCTTACTAAGCTTTTATTTGAAGATTCGGCTAACCCATTTCCTTGCAGATAATAGGCAGTCGAATGATTCAGACTGATATCATATTTGTGATAGAAATCAATCATTTTCTTGGATTTAAAAGTGGCTGCATTATCTGTTACTATTATTTTGGGGAATCCAAATCTAGCCAATATGTTCTCCCCAAGAAAATCCATGATTACAGTTTCAGTGGCTTTCCTGGTAGGAATCGCCTCAATCCATTTTGTAAAATAATCCGTAGTTGTTAAAATCCATTTGTGTTGTCTTGAAGAATTGGGATTTATTTCTCCATTGAAATCCAAACCCCACTGTTGGAAAGGAGCTTCTATTGTTATTGGATTTAAAGGGAGAGGAATTACCTTTCTTTTACCATAAAAAATTTGACACTGATGACACATGTTGGTTTCTTTATATACATCTGAAAACAATGTTGGCCAATAGTAGCCTGCTCTTACAATTTTATTTGCAGTCACCTTCCAGGAATGATGCCCTCAACAATCTCCTTTATGGAATTCTTTAACCGTATGTTGAGTTTCATTTTTCAAAAGACAGTTCAGTAATACACCTCCAAGATCTTTCCAATAAAGATATCAATTTATAATACAAAACTTGGAAGCTTTCAATTTTACTAACCTTGCCCTTGACTTACTCAATCCTACCGGTGCTTGTAAATTTCGAAGGATGTAAACAAAAGTCAGAGTACCATGGAGACGCCACAAAATCAATCATTACTTCCACCTCTGTATCCAACTGATTAAACTGATGGGATAAGAAATTGATTTGTAAAGATTCACAATTTGAATTTGTCATTATTTTCACTAATCCTTGTCCCTTAATCAGCTTAGTAGGCTTTATCTCTATGTCGTACTCCAGTAATGTAGCTATCCATTTTGCCCTTCTACCCTCTAGATCAGGTTGTGTCAAAATTCCTTTCATAGTCGTAGTTGGAACATGCGCGATTACATGTGAGTGTAGAATATATACTCTGAAATCTCTCAATGCCTTGACTAAACCATATTCCTGTTTCTCCATGATATCATATTTCAATTCTCCATCCCTCAACATCTTGCTGAAAAATGCTATGGGTTGCTCCATGTTCTCATCATTCTTCTGCAATAAAACTGCTACAATGGTATGCTCTAAAGCATACAAAAATATTAAGAAATCTTTGGTAAAATATGGACACACCAACATCGGAGCCTCTAATATTGCTTGTTTGATTTCCAAAAATGACCTCCTAGCCTTCGCATTCCATTTTATCTCATGACCCTTTTTTAGCATATTTGTAATATTCATTAAGATTTCAGCAAAACTAGGCACAAACCTTCTTAAAAAATTCACCTGTCCGAAAAATGATTGTATTTCCTTTTTACTCCTGGGTTCTCCTACCTTTAAAATTGCACTCACCCTTTCAGGATCAATTTTTATTCCGTATTTATATATTATATGACCCAATAATTTTCCTTCTTCCAACGCAAAATTGGACTTCTTTGGGTTCAATGATCTACCAAATTTCTTGCACTTCATGAAGATTTTTTCTAAATGATGAGTATGTTCTCTGTCAGATCTTGAATAAATTGTGATGTCATCCATGTAAATTACCACAAATTTTCCAATTTCTCTTGCAAAAGCAATGTCCATGGCCCGCTAGAAAGTAGCTCCTGCATTCATTAAGACAAAAGGCATCTTTCCATACATAAAAGTGCCCCAAGGTGTAGTAAATGTAGTTTTTTCTTGATCTTCAAGTAATACTTTAATTTGATTGTAACCAGAAAAACCGTCCACCATCGAAATTATTTCAGATCCAACTACCTTCTGCAGTATATGATCCATCTTCGGCAAGGGATAATTGTCCTTCATAGAAACTTTATTTAAATTCCGGAAATCTATACACAATCTTATTTCTCCATTCTTTTTTCTAACAAGAACTAAATTTGCAACCCACTTTGAAAATCTTAGAGTCACGATGATTTTGGCGTCAAATAGTTTTTTAATTTCCTTCTCAATAATGGGAAGCAATTTAGGATTTATCCTTCTAATTTTCTACCTGATAGGTTTCTCCCCAGGTTTTATAGGAATAGTATGTTGTATTATAGATGTATCATACTCCTTAAGATATTCATAACTCCAAGCAAACACATACGTATACTTCTTCATTAAATTCACATATTCCTCTTTTTATTTTACAGGCAAATTTTTGGATAATTTTATAATCTTAGGATTTTCCTCGATACCAATATTCCTATCTTCAACAGCATTCTCAATGGGCTTCACTTTAGTATTCTTAGCAACATCATTCTAATAAAAAAATATTTCCAAAGGAATCAAACCTCTTGGTATAAAATTAGTTTTTTAATTCAATAATATTTTTTCCTCCTAAGGTTCCCTTTAATTTTCCAGCACCATCCTTTTCCTTTTCAAGCTCTTCATCATCCTGAAAATTCTCACCATTGTCATTTTCGGTATCAATATGAGTATTTACAAATTCTCTCGATAGTTCTAAAAACCTTCTTATCTGCATGTCATCTTCAAATACCTGCCAATATTTAGAATTATCAGGAATAGATGGTATGTTCACAATGTCCACTTGATATTCTTTCTGACCAGCAATAGGGGTTTTTAATTTTCCATCAGCTACTACCAAAGAATCTGCTACAGTATTTTCATGTCTGGAAACCACCTGAATCGTATGCTCTGTAAGAAAGTTTACAATCATATCCCATACTTTGTTCCTATAAGCCCTCATTCGGGGATGCCTGGTTTGATAACTATCATTCACCTGGTTTATCACCAATTCTGAATCCCCTAAAACTTTTATCCTATGTGCTCCCAAATCTTTCAAAGCATGCAACCTAAGTAATAAAGCTTCATATTCAGCTACATTATTTTTGCATTCAAATGTTAATTTATATTATAAATATTTAAAATCTCTGATAGGATAAATTATGTACACACCAGCTCCAATGCCTATTTTTGCCACAGATCCATCAAAATACATAGTCCACAAACCTTCTCTTTTTTGTTTTGCTTCCAAAGCATCTTGTTCCATCACCTCTTCCTTTTTATTTTCTTCAGGCTTCATCTGCAATGTAGCTTCCAAATCATATGGAACAGTTTCATTAAAGAAAATGGAATACCCCAAATTAGTATCAACAGCATATATATGATGAACTTCAGGCTTATCTTGACTACTCACTACATAAGGAGTTCGTTTCTCACTATACAACCTCTTACTTCCATCTTGAACCAGAATAGTCGCACATGACATATCCATTTGTAAACTACCCTTCAACTTTGAAGTCCAAGATCTTGATAACAATACTCCAAACTTAGGTGGGATATCTGCTACTACCACATCCATTACTATAGTTTTAGATGGTAATTTATTCAGAATTACTACCATATCTTTAATCAAACCAAGACATTTCACTCTCCTGGAATTAAAAGAATACAAATCTTTATATGGTCTTGTCACTTCCAATCCTATACTTTCAACTACTCCTTTAGGCATTAAATTATGCGATGCACCCGAATCTAACATAGCATTATGGACCACCATATCATGTACATTCAAACTCAAATGAAAAGGAGGGACTTCTTCATTTTCTATATTTTCAACTTTTGACCCAAATGAAATAGTAGGATTATCATCATTCAATTCCAAAATATCAGATTGCAATTCTCCTTGACCTTTGACCATTTTTGTTATGGTATTTCTATATTCATTGTTTCTCAACACTACATTAAATGGAACAGAAATTTTCAACTTGGAAAGTTCATTTTGCAAATTGAAACTAGAACTAATTCTTTCTACATCAATTGGGGTTACCTGCTTCATTCCTTTGTTTTTTTGTATCTCATTCTCAACTTCTTTATTTACAATAGGCTCTTTTTGTATTTCTTTTCCCCTTTCTATATTTAAAAAACTAGTGGAAGGATGATTTGGATTTACCTTCCCTTTATTTATAAAGAATTCTCTGTTTCTCAATCTAATCTTCCTATGTACATCATCCATAGCATGCAGATAACCTCTTTGATACTGTTCTGTCTCCCTTTCAAATTCTTCATTCCCATCCTCCTGTGCAAACATGTTATGTTCTTCTTTAGTAAGATATATCTTTGAATCTAGTTCTCCAAAAAGATGAATTTTATTTTCAGTAGGGTCTTCTTCATCAGTGACATAATTCTCGAGAAATAGTGGTCGAATTTGTTGTTCTTCTTGATTTCTTGGGTTTCTCCACTCTCTTCCTATTTTGTGGAAGTATAGGAGGATTTGGTCTTCTAAAATTAGGATTCCTGATTTGAGGATTGACTTGTTCTCTGTTGAACGCCCTACTATCCATAGTCAATATGTCCATCAATTTATCCATTGTCTTCAACATCATTTCAAACTTTATATCAGTGGTAGAAGAGGAATTAGAAGGAAAATTTTATTCCTTTTTCCTCCTATCCATGTCTCTTTGTTTCATTTTTCCACTTGTCATCATATTTGCTTCCACTTCTAAAGAATCTGTAAACATTGCGGTAAGAGTTGTTGATTTTATTTCTCTCAATGAAAATGCAAAGTCATTATCAAAGGCTCTAGCATAATGCAATTTAGCAGCGGCTGCAGAAGGTTTTATATCTTCTGGAATAGAATTATAAACCATCATAAACCTACTTGAAAATTCATGAACAGATTCAAAACCCCCCTTTTTGAGACTGTTATACTGAGACAAGAGATGTAAAGGATTCTGTTTGTCATCCCATCTCTCTAGGAATGCATTCTGGAAATCTTGGAAATTCAATATAGATCCATCTGGCAAGTCTTTAAACCATTTCTTCGCTTCACATGATAAACTTTGAGCAAATAACCGCATTTTAACATCTGCATAATCGACTTCCTCCAAGTCAACAAAATCTTCAAACTTAGCCACATGTTGTTTTGCGGTTATGTCTCCTTCTCCATCAAATAAGGAAATTATTTGGGAATAATTTTGAGGAAGGTCTCATAATAAAGCAGGGAAATGCAAGGGAGAAAATCTAGCTGCCATTGGTCTAGGTGGATTCAGAGGTACTGAGAACTTTTGAGTGTTTTGAACAACAAGTGTTTCAACTTTTGCAGACTATTGTAAATCTCTCCAAAGGGAATCCAGCAAATAAGATTCTAATCTATGAGAATTAAATTCAGTATTCTTAAGATCAGAGTCATACTTATTTTTCAACAAACTTCTTCCAACATTAAATTCCCATTCTGGGTCAAAAATATTAGGAGAATCTTGAGAAGATGACGCACCAAACAAAGGAAAATCTATTTTTTCTTTATCCTTTTTCTTAAATAACCTTTCTGAATCTTCCAAACTCTTTAAAATTTCAGTGTCAGAATTACCTCGTGTATGTCTTCTCAAATCCATAATGACTTTTTAAATTTTGAAAGATTTTACAATGGAATCGCCAGGGCAAATATACAACCTTCTCTACTGACAAAAATTCTTGTTTACCCATAGAAATCTTTTCTTGATCTTTAAAAATCTGCCGTTCTTCCCAGGGCAGATTTGCACTTTCGTTCCCCAGCAACGACGTCAATTTGTTAACACTCAGAACATACCCAGGTTGCAAAAGGTAAATCCCAGAGGTAACAACAAAAACCACTTCAGAAAGAAACCAGCTTTCCTTTCCAGAGAGGGATCTCTCAAATATAAATTAATAAATTTAACAAGGCCAGATATAAAATCAACACTTAAACATCATATGGACGGTTGAAATGATACACATAATCATTGGGTAATGGATTCAAAATCCATAAAGATATCACAAGGTTGCATGCATGAGATTTCATCAAAGGCAAGATAACCACTTAATTACAGTCATTCATTGAGTTCAGGTGGAAAAGGAGGAAATATGAACAGTCCATCAATATAGAGCATCATAAGATGAATTTCATATTAAATTTAGAGAAAACATTTATGAAATATCTGAAACAATAGTCAGAGCACGACAAGTATGAATTCCAACCATTCAACACTATGCTTCAGATATGAGGAAAACAAAATGGAATGTAACACTGGCAAAACGATCACATAGGAAAGAAAATACAGATTGTAATGTAAACAACACAAGAATCTATGATAACCCACACACATTCAACTTTGTTATTTCAAAAATGATATGTCCTCAAAAAAAAAACATTGATCCAACTAATGGGTTCCAACCCCCAATACATCAAGTAAATGCAAATATATACATAAATGATTTCTTCCCAAGAAGATTTAATAACTGAATAATATGTTTAATCAAAGTCTTTGTAACTATATTGCTAACAACTAGGAATAAACTAATTGCTTTGATCCTGATAACATATCATTTAATTCAAATCAACTTGGTGACAACAAGGCTCGAACAAGTAGCTCCATAGCGCGCAACACCTGTTTTCACGGATGAAGAATATACTTTGTTTTTCCGAATCTTTCCACAGCTCTCCATTGTTTTTCGTTTGGGATGTCGTATTAAATCATTTCTCGGATAGACACTTCCAAATCCATATAGGTTTCATAAGACATAGTAGGAAGCCCTCCTCTGATGATCAGAAATTTCTGCAATATCTCGAAGTCTTCTGTCAATTTGTCCACGATGACTTTTCATGTCTATCCCTTTACCAAATCATCAAACTTGGAGTGATCCATACGGATTTGTACTAGCAGGTTATGATAATGTTCTTGAGAAAGAAGTATTCCTTATTTGTACCAGAAATAAGGAAGGCCATCATCAAACAATTCTTTAAATGTTAGAATAATGAACCCATAGTTAACCACCTTAGACATTAATTAATCCAATTTTTGTCTTATTTTCCTAGTTTCCATATTCCACCTTATGCAATTTGTCCTCGACACATCCAAAGTGGCCAAACTTGCTAAAATTGAGTCATGGAGCACTTGGTAAACCACTTAGAATCAAATCTTCTTTATTCCTAGCCTTCCTAGTGCATGTCTACTTTTTCTGCCTTATTGCCTGCTTTTGCTAAGTTTTAAGGCAATGGGGAAAGTTTGACTAGGTGAAGTTAACTTGTTTTTTGTCCTCATCATCCTCCACTCTTTTCTCCTAATAAAAGCATGTATCATTTGTCCTTCCATCATCTATTAGCTTGCCTAATTGGTTTTTCCAATTCGTGAGGTCCTAGACATTTTTGGAAACTGCTTTATGCACCTATGGGGGATTTTCTTAGATTTAGTAAGCCTTCTTTTGATCAAATTCAAATGGCATCCTTATGCATTCGAATCTCTCATGTAATTATTTATTATGGCAGCCTATGACTTCATAGGGTTGGCTATTGTACACTTATTCAATACAGATTAGTGTTCTGCTCCATATTCAGTCTCCTTTGTGTGTAATTTGCATGTGTAATTGGCAATTTTTGTGAGTGTAATTATTCTAACACCTGGGTTCAAGTTCCACATGGTATCAGAGCCTTTGAATATCGATTTCTCTCCTTCCAATTTGTTATTGCAGGTTCGACATCATTGACTGGGAGCATTCTGCTGACTGAAGGGACAATTTTTGAGCTATGGATCAATCTTAGAAGATCATCTTGACTCCATTTAATTTCTTTGAATGGAAAGCAGAGATGGAGATACTGTTGAGAGTGAAAGGCCTCTATATACTACAACTCTATCCTCCAGATCTGATGATAACTGTTGATGAATATTCACTTTATTTTTAAGCCGTTGGATTAACTTGCACGTACACATTTCGCTGGGCCTTTTTGTTTTTAACAACGCGCAACTTTATGGAGCACACTTCTTATCAACCGTAGATTTTGCCGACCCGATCCCATAACCGTCGATCCTCATGCCTTGTTAATTATCTCCACATACCTTTATCTTCCTTGCATCTTCACAGAGCGGATCCATTCTAAACCATTGATTTTCACATCCTTGTTCTATACCATTGGATTATGAGATAATTTCATTATTTATGCGCCCTCTATCATACATTCACATTGTCATATTTAGCCAAAGTCCAAATAACCATCATTTTTATTCACCATGTTTCCTTCAATACTTTGCAAGTTAGAAGTTGTTAACACATGGAATAGTCAATGACTGTCCCCTTCTATGGAGGGTTTGGTGGGCGCGATGCTATCAGGGGTTCCTGAAAAAACACTTACGGGAAGTAAGTGTCCAGACCTCGTGTAATTGGAGACGCGGGTATCATGTCTAGGCCCCGATGGCTGGTGTCATCATTGGCATGCAAATACCAAGGTGATAAGTGAATATGGAACCTTCTCACCAACCATCAATGCCCCCAGATGGACAAGCTTCTCAAACCATATCTTCATTGTCAAACTCTATCAGGCCTTTGCAGATTCATGGAGAAATAGAACTCAGGCTCTGGAGATATGTTAGTTCACTCTTGTTGAACTAAAGGTAGTGTTTATAGTGCTTCAGGAGTGATCTTTGCAAAGGTTGTTCAACATTCCTACACATTCTGTCATAGAGTGTATTTGGTCTCAACATGTGCAAAGGCGCGAGCAGAGTGATCCTTTACTTGCTAGGGATCTAGTCATTTGGTTTCATCGGTCCTGGTGCCTTACTGTCTGCTTTGGGAAGCAGTTGTGGACGCCACCTGGTATAGTAGATACATGCTACAAATTTCATGAAGTGGACGCTCCCACGTTTCCTTGTTCCTTTGAAGTGGGAAACTGAATGGTCCACTGTGTCACATTGGATTTGCCTTGTCTGAGCAGTGGATTTGCTGGATACTTTCCTCATTTCCATAGGCCAGCTCACACAAAAGGCGCGTATCCTTTCGTGATATGACTCTACCATAGGGATGATTCCACTGCTGAGCATGCTAGTCATCACCACACTGGATGGGAAATCTGTACCTAGGGAGTCTTCTTAGTCGTTTGATCAAAGGAATATTTTATGTCCACCATCCACGTTCCATTCATCCTACCGCCGCCTCTTCTCTTCTGAACACCATGAGCAGTTCTGGATTGTGACACATTTTTAACCGTCGATCAAGATCGACCTTTCATGCAACCATCGATCCGAGTGGGCCCAACCATATTTCACAATGGGAAACTTGGATATTTGTCTGTGCTAGTTCACATTGTGAAATGAACCATAGCCATAGATTTATCCCTTTTCTCATTGCGGCCGTCGATCTTCGTGACCTCTCCCACTTTTTTGTGATTTGAGATTATGGTTTTACCCACACAAGTATAGATCGTGAAATTAATTTGGGCCGTAGATCTTCCCCGGATCTCATCTCAACCGTCGAAGGCCTCCGATCATTAGCACGTTTTGCAATGCGGGATGAAAGTCTTGATCGTGCATATTTGCTCACACGAAGCGGTTTGGAGCTGTTGATCCACCTCTAATCAATCATAACCTTTGATTATGAACCATGCCCAATGTTAATAGCACACCTACCGCCTTCCTCATTGAAGCGTGGTCACATGAAATTCGAGGGACTAGGACCCCTATCAAACCTCCGTCAAGCCCGTATATCAATCTGTTAAAAACAAAGTGTCAACAACTAGATCCACGAGGGATGCTATCATCCCAGCGAGGTAGCAAAGAAACCTTGTAGACCAAGTGCCGAAACCATTAAGCCGCCTTCAGTCTTTCTTTGACATCTCCATTCTGCTCCATGCCACTACTTTAGCGAATTCATTCCACTCTTGCAAATCATGCTGGTAACTGAAAATGAAAACAAACTGAAAACAATAATGAAGGAAATGCTTGATAACAGCTGAGCTTATTTTCTCCTACCTACTCTACCTAAGTTTGTACACAATTTCGAATAAATGAAATCAGACTTCCAATGAAGCTAATCAAGCAAATTTCCTAATATTATTGTTCTTGTATGGTGCTTGATGGACAAAAATGAAACAGATAATGGGGGAAGGAAATGATAAACAAAATGATCTTTAAGGTAGAGATGCGACCAATCATTGCCTTCACCCAGACCTTCCATGTATTCGGCCACGGGGTCATAGAAATCACGGCAACCTCCAGCATGCTCTAACACCTCCTCCTAGGAAAGCTGTCTGGGGCTTCCTTCTTCTAGGGAGTCTTTAGGATGACACTTGGAAGATTGCAAACGAGGACCTACAGAATCTCTCTCGAACACAATATCCCTCTCTCCACTCGAAATTTATGTAACAAGGGCCTGATGTGCTTCGAGAGGGAGGTCTTCAACTTCTACAATGGAACCGAGTAGGCATATTCCTTCTGTGTGAGGCGATGTTCTTGAAGGCAGAGTATCAAAAAAAGTGTTTATAAGTAAGCTGTTGCATCCTTCTTCATTTTTGTACAAGCTTCTGGCCTGCATCACCTCCATTTCTTTATGATTTTGCTTGGATGCCTTAACCATGTGTCGTATCAATTCAAAAGAGGCATAACACAAGGGTAGGCTATCACCTGTAGTGACCTCATCATCTTTTCCCGCTTTGACCTCCTGATTTTCCACTGCACTTTGATTTCTTTTATCAGAAGGTGTTGTTTCAATAGCTGGCTCATCAGGTATATTCTATAGGTACTCTTCTTCATATTTTTCGTACACAGGAACACCAAACGCCTTCTTAAAATCATCCCTAGTTGACCAGGGACAGGGCGGGTCACCATCTTCAGAGAATAATCCTATAGGACTGCCTAATCCAGCCTTCGGCCGATCATCTTTCTGCATACCATGAGAGATCTTTGACGGGCCAGAGGATTCCTCCTTCTACTTGTAGGGCCCAACCAATTTGTATGTATATTTTCTTTCACCACCACCGTCCTGACCTAACGATTTCTCAGACATATCAAGGTTTTCCTCAACCTCCAAACAATCAGTGAACATCTGTTGTAGGGTGGTTGATTTTCTCTCCAAAAGAAGTAAGGATAGGTCAGGGGAAAAGGCGGATGTGTAATAGATCTTAGCATCATTTTCAAGAGGTTGAATTCCCTTAGGCATGTTATAATAAAATATTGTGAATCTTCTGTTAAAACTGGATATGGTCTCCCCCTCATGCCTCCTCAGGGAATAAAACTCTGAAAGTATTTTCTCCAGTGGCCTTATCCTACCCCAAAACCTCAAGAATGTGCAAGAAAGCTCTTCCCAAGTGTTGATGGAATTAGGATGCAAGTGTTTAAACCAAACTTTGGCATCTCCTTGCAAGGATAGAGTGAATGCCACATGCATACATCATCATGTTCTATCTCAAAAAGGTCAGAGAAATGCTCAAAGGCTTGTACGTGTTTCTCAGCAGTCAAGTTTTCAGATTCTTCGTTGAACTTGGGGAGGTACTTGTAATATTTTGTGGGAAAATAATGGAGGATAGGAGGCAATTGTAGCATTTTATATCGGCTTGGAGAAATGGGGGAGACAAGGTTAGGTATGATAGCTAAACCATCATCCGAGGTTTCATGAATTTCACAGGGGTGTCCTTTGACATCAGGCGCCCCGAGATAAAGATCTAGGCCAAAATCAAATGTACAAGCTGACACAACGCTTTTGGTTCGTAAAGAAGGATAAACAAGAACATATTCATGGCTCTGCTCAGGATGAGCTGGGCTATAGAAGGCTGTTTTGATAAATCTAAGAAAAGCTAAGAGAAAACTTAGAAGATATGATAAGGCATCTGGGAAGAAATGCGGACTCGAGTGCTTGGAGCTTCTGCCATGCATTTCTAAGCTTTATGAGGGGTCCATTTTCCAGGTGGGATCTGCCAGCCTTCCTCGGTCATTAGATTTCTTGGTCACATCACCAACGGAGTCACTGAAGTCTGAATCGTTCAAGAGTGGAGTCACTAGGTGAAAAGTTCTCAACCTTCTTAATGTCTGGAAGATTGTTCACCATCAACATCCAGATCTAAATCCTTGTCATTCTTCCTAGGGAGGATCTTCAAGTTCATCCCTGGCAATGACGCCAGTTTTTTGGCACCGGGATTTGAGCCCCCAAGGTCGAGCGAGGGGAGGCCACTCCCAAGAAATTGCAGAACCGCTTTGGACTGCACCTTCAGCCTTGCGTAGTTAGAGAGGAATCTCTCGTTTGTCACCAAATTTTACTCCACATAAGGTTGTCAATATTATGTGTCACCAGAGTCTACTCTACATAGGATTTTCAATTGGCATGATCAGGGGGCTAGGATCCTGAATGGGGCAAAATATGTTGAGGAGAGGTGCATGGTGAGATTACTGGGGGTAAGGAACCATGGGTAAATGGAGTCGAAACCTGTGTAAGAAATGATTACAAAGGGAAATAATGACGTGGGATTGCAAACAGAGGCAAGATAGCCGCTGATTTCCCAATCAGGAGATATCTAGCGAGCGATTAGAGGACAAGAAGGGACAGTCCATCGCATGGAGTACCAGCAAGATGAATTCCATCAACTTTAGAAGAAACATTGATAAATGCCTGGAACAACAGCAGGAGCATAGCGAGTATGAATTCCTAACCGTTATACACTAAGTTGGAGACATGAGAGCAATCAAAAAACTAGAATGGAAATAGGAAACACATTTACACGTAAATGAAAATACATTTTGGGAAAAACAACGACACATGAATGTCTGCCATGAGAAAGAGTTCTTTCACTACAATTTATTCATACACAGGTATCAAGTTTTACAAATGGGGAGCCTCATCCTGGGAATGTTTCCCAATCCAATTCACTAACTCCTTTCTCTATCTATCAAGAGCATTTTTATACAATCCTATTGCTAAGACTACCGAATTAAAGCTGTTACAAGTCACCATCAGGCGTTGACAGTGCAAGGAGTGGACTATCGCCACGTTTTCCAAATATAAAAAAACATTATGGTGCTAGTGGCCACATTCGGTCTGGGTAACATCTTGACATGTTCGGCCATCATGATGGATGATGAGTATGATGCCTCCCTCTCTGCCTAAAACATGTGCTTCCACCATGTTCAAATGCAACTTTCCCCATGGTCACACGCTGGCAAAGTGGTTGGCCTCCTTCGCTGGTCCCCTCGCATCCGCCACCTCCTTCCTCTCCAGGTAACACTGTTACCTATGGGATTTGGAAGAAGTGTCACATGGCTTCTGGTTGAGACAGACCTATGGGGTGGTTTGTCATCCTTGTACTCCTCACCTCTAGTGAGGTGAGCTCTCCCACAAGCACAAGGGTGTAGCGTATCTACACCAACCCCATCACCCCTCGCAGATGGAATTCACAAACCGGGATGTTAGAGCTTTAAACCCCTCACTCTCCCATCTGAACAAGCATTTATACATGGAACAGTCAATGACCGTCCCCTTTTGTGGAGGATTTGGTGGGAGCGATGCTATCAGGGGTTCCTGAAAAATCACTTACGGGAAGTAAGTGTCTAGACCTCGCATCATTGGAGACGCGGGTATCACGTCTAGGCCCCGATGGATGGTTTCATCATTGGCATTCAAATACCAAGGATACAAGTGAGTATGGAACCTTCTCACCATCCATCAATTCCCCCAGATGGACAAGCTTCTCAAACCATATCTTCATCGTCAAACTCTATCAAGCCTTTGTGGATTCGTGGAGAAATAGAACTCGAGCTCTGGAGATATGTTAGTTCACTCTTGTTGAACCGAAGGCAGTGTTTATAAGGCTTCAGTACTGATCTTCACAAAAGCTGGTCAACATTCCTGCACATTCTGTCATCTAGTGTATCTGGTCTCAGCATGTGAGAAGGCGCGAGCAGAGTGATCCTTTACTTGCTGGGGATCTAGTCATTTGGTTTCATCAACCGTGGTGCCTTACTGTCTACTGTGGGAAGCAGTTGTAGATGCCACCTGGTACAATATATCCATGCTATAAATTTCATGAAGTGGGCGCTCCCACATCTCCTTGTTCCTTTGAAGTGGGAAACATAATGGTCCCCTGCGTCACGTTGGATTTGCCTCGTGTGAGCAGTAGATTTACTGGATACTTTCCTCATTTCTATAGGCCAGTTCACACAAAATCCACCTATCATTTTGTGATATGACTCTTCCACAGGGATGATTCCACCATTGCGCGTGCTATTCATCACCACACTGGATAGGAAATCTGTACCTCGGGAGTCTTCTTAGTCGTTCGATCAAAGGAATATTTTATGTCCACCATCCACATCCCATTCATCCTGCTGCCACCTCTTCTCTTCTGAACACTGCGGGCATTTCTGGATCATGACATGTTCTTAAATTTCAATCGAGATCGACCTTTTATGTAGCCGTTGATCCGAGTGGGCCCCACCATATTTCGCAATGGGAAACTGAGATATTTTTCCATGCTAGTTCACATTGCGAAATGAACCGTAGTCGTAGATTTATCTCTTTTCTCATTGTGGTCATCGATCTTTGCGACCTCTACTACTTTTTCACGATTTGAGATTGCGGTTTTACCCACACAAGTATAGATTGCGAAATTAATTTGGGCCGTAGATCTGCCCTGGATCTCATCTCAACCGTCGAAGGCCTCCGATCATTAGCACGTTTTGCAATTCGGGATGGAAGTCTTTATCGTGCATATTTGCTCGCATGAAGTGGTTTTGAGCCGTTGATCCACCTCCTATCAATCGCTGTCTCTGATTATGAACCTTGCCCAATGTTAACAGCACACCTGCCGCTTTCGTCATTGAAGGGTGGTCACATGAAATTTGAGGGACTGGGACCCCTACTAAACCTCCATCAAGCCCTTATATCAATCTATTAAAAATGGAGTGTTTATAGTTAAATCACCTAGTTTTGTACTACCAAAAAGTTTTGGTGTGATGGCCTTTTTAACTTCCACTTTGGTTTCTTTTGTTTTGCTGACCTTTTTTCCCTTGACTATTTATTCTTTTGGTGTGCATAATTGTTTACCCTTGACTGTTGATTCTTCTGGTGTGCAAACTTGTTTACCCTTGACTGTTGATTTTTTTGTTGCGCAGACATATTTACGCTTGACTATTGATTCTTCTGGTGTGCAAACATGTTTACCCTTGACTGTTGATTCTTCTGGAGTGGAGACTTGTTTACCCTTGACTGTTGATTTTTTCCCTCTTCCATAACTTTTAGCCTCGAGAGTTGTTGAAATCCTTTCAATTCTCTTTTTTTGTAGAAACCCATTTTTGTTTTTAATTATTTTATTCAATTTTTCCAATCTTGATTCATATTCGGTAGTCTCATTTTGTTGTTTAATTATCATTTCTCTCAATGCCCTTTGAAACTAAACCTTCAAACCTGCAATAAATGTTTATTTTTGCTTCAATTCTTGCCGAAGTTCTGCTTCCTTACCAAATACAGTTTTCAGTGGTGGCATGTTCAAAACTCGAGGCCTATTGTTCAGCTCATTTTCAAGTCTCCCTATAGTTTCCTCATCTTTTTTCTTTTGATCCCGATACATGTCTTTCAGTCTGTCAAGGTCAGAAATTGATTATGCTAGAACTACGGTAAATTTAGAACATTGATCCTTAATAAGTTAATCCTTCTAGATAATTATTTTTTCAGTTTCCATAATTATTTTCTCTAAGCCTGTAACATGATGTACCAAATAAAGAATTTGGACATCCTTAGTTCTGCACAATTCATCGCTAGATTTGAAGGAATCCTCCCACAAGGTTGATTGTTCTTTGAAATGTACCATTTTATCAAATAAAGAAAAAAAAATCTACCATCAAAAGAATATTTGGCATGAATTAGGTCTTCATCACTCATTGGTAAATGGTCCATATCATTGTTGACAAATTCCTCCCATTGATCTACATTTTCATTTCCATGCATTCCAACCAAATTTGTGACAACAACATCTTCTTCAAGGGAAAGTGAAGGCATGTCATTTTCCACAGGTTCCATATTGTCATCTAAAGGTTGGACGATATTCTTTTTCCGGTTGAGTCACCCATTGAAAAGGCGGAGTATGACTGATCTCTCTAGTTTTGCATATGGTTGATAAAGAAATCCGACCTCAATCTGCACTCAATCAATCACCAATAACCTTGTCGCAACTATAGAAAATGTGTCGAAAATGCATGAGTTGACCCACGCATTGAAAGTTGGCATTGGTTTGGCGGGTGTGAAAAGATACCCATATATCATCGATATAGAGATGAAAGTTCCTCTAAAATTAAAAATGTCAATATTTCCACGGTTTTTCTGCCATGCTAAAAAAAATGAATTATTAATCCACGAATGTTCAAAACATGGAAATATTTTGTGGAAAAATCCGACCAAATGTATTAGTGATTACATACCATACAATATCATTCCATATAACTAATTAAACACTCTATCGAATACAGGAATATTTTCCATATTAAATAAACCATAATGAAATCGGATCACAGTTCCACATAATTACAAATGGGGACACAAATTGAATCTTATGGGAATACAAGCCCAACCCTTGTCCAAATAAAATACAACGTATTACAATTATCCATGAACATGATTCAAACCCTGTGGCTATTATTTATTAAGGCCATGCTATACATTAAAATATGCGAGTTACATCAAATAAAATCAACGCTATTAAATAAACAACCCAATACTTCACTACAACAAGTCGTGAGGGTTATGCTTTTTTCCTTGCTCTGTAAGAACGACCTCGACCTTAACCATCTAGAATACATAGAATCCATTTAAAATTCTCACTACAGTGGAGAAGGCCATCATGGGCTTGCACCCCTGGCATATTTATATAATCCACATTATATACTAAATCCATGAAATCATAACAGTAAACAATCATCTGAAGCTGTGCAACATTCACCCAAGCCATATATGGCATACCAAATATAAATACTCAACACATAGACCACAATGAAGGCATAAGCATGTTTATAAACCCTGATAATAAACCATTAACGTAGCATAAATTCCATCCACACAAAGAGTAAGCATAATAACCATGGCCATTCACAAAACACAGAGTAATTACATTATGCACAGTAATTCCATAATCATAGTCAAGTAGACACATTCATGCTAATGGGATATGGCATCATTGCAAGAAATGGTGCAGACCATGGCTCAAAATCCCAAATCCAGATATGATTTACAAAACCCAAAATTTAATACACTGAGCTTGTGAGAAAAAAAGTATGCTCCATGGCCAATACACCACCCAATAATTTAAAAACCCAAGTCTGTGCATTACAAGCCCGAAGGAAAATTCGAACCCCACAGAGAACCCCACAACCAAACTATGAAACACAATACAGAAAAGGTGTGAGATAGCAAGCGTAATCTTGTCAGAAAGGCTTAACTTGCATTTTGCTCACAGTCAAAACCCTGACAGAGCTTGAGCCATGCTTCTCTTTCTCATACCTCAACACCTGCAATCAACCAGAGAAACCCTAAGTTAGAAGTATGGCAATGAAGGAAGATTCAAAACAACACAAAATAGCAAGAAAGAAGACCCCAAGCGAAGCTTACCTTCCAAATATGGATGTCACTTCCATTACCTCTGCGGAGAGCCAAGACCAAACACCAATTGACAAACGAAATAACCAAACCATCGTGAGCCAAGCCTAAGTGTGGGATTCCACAAACACCAAGGTGCATTAATGGCACCAATTAGTTTCCAACATCAAATCCAAAAACCCACTTTGCCACAGTTTGGTAACATTACCAAACAATAATCCCCATGACCATGCAATTCATTAAACCCCAATGTATATGGGTCAAACCATATGATATGTTGCCACCCCAAATCATATCACAAGGTAACATATTACAAGGTTTTTTGTATAGCAAGGTTATTATGGGTACATAGTTCATATATAGCATGCGCTAGACCAAGCTTCAAGCCATAAGACATAAAACAAAAATAACATATAAACCATAGGATTAAAGTCTTAACTTAATACATTGTGATTGTCCTAAGATTAATGCTTAGTGAACATGGCATATGGAATATGCCATGTTAACATTTAACTCCCTTAAAAATAAAAGGTATGGTTTTAAAGCCAAGATCATAGCCTGCAATAAGAAAACATAGGGGATGTTAATAGTTTTTAATAAAATAAACATAGAATGAGATTATATTAAGTATGAAAAGACGAAACATAAACCATAAGGAAGTATAAGTAATGAATAGGAAATTTAGTTGTGATAGCTAAATTGATGAAACAACACTTAGCATGTTATGAATATGAGTCGTTAATGAACCATAACAACTAGTAGTAGGTCCTTTAGGATAAAGAAACTCAGTACTCTTTAAATAAGACCCCGTCGCCAAAGTATGAACTACATATGAAATAAAATAGGTTCCTTAGTTCAGATAACTAAGTAAGCCTGTGAACATGTAAACACCTTTACCTCTCAAACCGTCATGGGAGAACGAGTCCCGCCACTATGCCCAATTTGTTTCCACAAACAAAGTTAAGTTAGGGATTTATAAATAAAAAGTACGACTAGGCAGAAATGACAAAAGCACTTAAATCCAGTAGCGACACATACACGACATATGTATAAACATAAGACTAAGTATTAAACAACAGTACTGCATCGAAATTAAAATACATTAATAATAATGATTGAAATTAAATGACAAGATGTAAGAACAACTTATGAGTAAACAGCGGTACATGAAGTGTGCGATATAGTTCTGCAAGTCAATAATGTTCCATCAAGGTAGTTTTTACTAGCCTATATTTTTTTTTTTCAATTTGTGGGGACATTACAAGTGGTATCAGAGTCTGGTTTCAATACTAAGAGACCTATGGGCACACTAAGAACTTACTGCCAGGGAAATAAAGTATGTTATTAAATTTGTTACTAACAGGCAATTTTTTTGTTATATAAAATTTTTGAAATAACAGGAAACGTTTTCTAAACAGTTCAATTTATGAACACTGAGGAAGATAATAGCCGGTAAGAAAGAATGAACACCCGCACCGTAGAAGAATAAATGGTGGTGGAGATGAATTCTAACACTTTGAAGACTATACACAGTCTTCAAGCAGAATTGCAAAGTCTCAAAGAAGACAGTTTGAATGAAAGAAAAGAAAAACAAGATATAAATGAAGTATTACTAAGAAATATTATGGGGGGAATCCTGCAGGGTAAACCTACCCAGTCCACAAATAGTTCTAAAAGAGAACCTTACCATAAATGGGCCGGTAGCCCAAGAGAAGGAGAAAAAGGGAAATGTACCCCTGAAGCATCGAAAGGAGATCATGAAAGTCCTTTTAGTGATGAATCTCTTTATCCTCAAAGAGAGAAACAAAGAAGCAATGATAGTCTTCAAGGGGAGTTTTTAAAAATAAGAGCCCCGACCTATGACGGTGAAGTTAACACTGGGAAAAAGGATGAAGAGTGGCTGCTTGGCATGAGTAAGTATTTCCAGGTTCATAACTATTCAAGTGAGATGAAGGTTCATCTTTCCATCTATAACTTGAATGGAAAGGCATCAATATGGTGGAGAGATTTAAAACACACCAAGAAAGATGAGCTAAGAGTAATACGTTGGGATACCTTCTGGAAACTTTTCCAAGAGAAATATACAATAGAAAGGTTCTTTGATAGAAAAGTGAAAGATTTTCACGAGCTTCGGATGGGATCCATGACTATGGATGCGTTTATTAACAGATTTTTAGATCTCTTGCATTATGTACCATATATCAAAGAATAAAAGGTAAAGATCCTGCAGTTCCTAGGATGTCTCCCTCCCAGTTTTCAAGACAAGATTGAATTCGACATGCCTAAGACCTTGGATAACACACTGCATAAATCTAGGCTCTGTTATGAGCATGGATAGCTAAGGAAGAAGAACATGAACCCAAACCAAGACAAGTCTAAAAAATTCTCTGATAATCGCAAACCTGGGTCCAACCCATAGCCATACAGAAAGCAGAATAACATTTTTCAAGTGAACCCGAACTTTAATAAATCTGGTATGAAGCCTTATGTACCAGCTGCTAATGTTAACAAGCTAGTAGTAAGTGGATCCAATGCTACCCCACTACAGATCAAGTGTTGGAAATGTGGCAGGCCTCATTATGCCCAAGATTGTAAGAACAAGATCAGTGGGGTCTTGCATAACTTACAGGAAGAACCAACTGTTGAGGACATAGCTGGAACACCGTGGATCTATGCAACATAGGATGGCCACCAGGAATAACATTAAGCTACAATGGTTGAAATAGAAGGCAAGATATTGAACACTTATATTTCAATACTTATTGATCCCAGTGCTTTTTGGACCTATGTTTTTCCTAAAATTGTTGATGAATGCAAGCTAGGAAAAGTAAAACATGATAAACCTTGGCTGGTTTAGTTAGCCATAGGTACAAAACGAAAAGTTTTGAAAATTGTTAAAGAATGTGAGGTAAACCTGAATGGTTTTCGTACGAAAGTAAACCTGAACATCCAACCTTTATGATCGTACGATGTACTTATCGACATGGAATAGCTGTAACAACACCATGTCATACTCGATTGTTTGCACAAGTCTATCTTGTCTACTGATAGCCTAGGGAGCCAAGTGAAGGTTTAGGGCATTCCAAAGAAATTTTCAGTAAGACAAATATCTGCCTTACAAGCAAAGAAATGCGTCAGGAAGGGTTTCCAGTTGTTTGCAGTGAACATCCGAGACATAGAGTCTGATAAAGAGAAACACATAGAATACTTCCCCATTCTTGAATAATTCAAGGATGTGTTTCCCGGCAAAATCCCAGAATTACCTTTGAAATGAGACATAGACTTTTCCATCGAACTGACCTCCTAATCAGTTCCGAATTCCAAAGCCCCTTATCGCATGAGTGCACCTGAGTTGGTGGAGCTCAAAATGTAGCTACAGGAATTGATAGAGAAAGGGTATATATGACCCAGTGTGTCTCCTTGGGGAGCACTGATATCATTCATAAAAAATAAGGACGGTACAATGTGGATGTGCATCAATTACCATCAGTTGAACAAAATGACTATCGAAAAATATTATCCACTCCCTAGGATCGATGACTTGTTCGATTAGGTGGGAGGAGCCAGAATATTTTCAAATATTGACCTGTGATTTGG
Organism: Pseudotsuga menziesii; assembly: GCA_001517045.1. Classification (NCBI taxonomy): domain Eukaryota; kingdom Viridiplantae; phylum Streptophyta; class Pinopsida; order Pinales; family Pinaceae; genus Pseudotsuga; species Pseudotsuga menziesii. Next base: position 36,321 of record LPNX010116206.1, read on the forward strand.
GTACCATCAGGTACGGATTCATGATGAGGATATTCACAAAACTTCCTTTAATACAAGGTACAGGCACTATGAGTTTGTAGTGATGCCATTTGGGTTGACCAATGCACCTGCGAACTTTATGTGTATGATGAACAACATATTCAATAGGTATATGGATAAGTTTGTCTTGGTCTTTATAGAAGACATACTAGTTTATTCAAAGAATAAATAAGAACACGAAGAAGACCTTCGCATAGTACTACAATTGTTGAGAGAACACCAGATTTATGCTAAGTTTAGTAAATGTGATTTTTACAAACCACAGATACAGTATTTAGGTCACATTATCTTCGAGATAGGAATAGTTGTGGACCCAGAAAATATTAAAGCCATAAAGGATTGGCCTACCACTACTAGTGTCACTGACATTAGGTCCTTCTTGGGATTATCCAGATATTATTAAAAGTTCATTGAGAACTTTTTGAGAATTTCTTTCACCATGACCGCTTTGCAGAAGAAAGAAAGTAAGTTCATATGGATTGCTAACTGTGAAGAAAGTTTTCAAAATCTTAAGTAGCTTTTGATGACTACATTGCTGTTACTAAATTGCGGATCTCGATGGGAATTTCATTGTTTGCATAGATGCAAGAAAGGGATTACTTGGAGGAGTCCTGTTGCAGAATGATCACATGATCTGTTATGAATCGTGGAAGTTAAAAGAACATCAACAAAATTAGCCTACGCACATAGCTTCCATCATCCATGGTTTGAGGATGTGGAGGCACTATGTCATGGGAAAGAAGTTCCTTCTAAAGATAGACAATATGAGTCTCAAGTATTTATTTGATCAACCGGATCTAAATGTGAGGAAAGCCAGATGGTTGAATTTCCTTAGCGAGTACCATTTTGAGATAAAGAACATTAAGGGAAAAGAGAATAAGGTTTCCGATGCTTTGAGCTGACGAACTCATATGATCTATGAGGTGACCTTGAGTCAAATCGATGCAGATTTGCATGAGAGGATTAGAGCGGCCAACGGATTTGACCCCTTCTATGTGGAAATCCTCAAGAAAGTCCAGGAGGACAGGTTGTTTCAACAACAAAAAGAATTCAAGGTAGACGAATATGGATTGTTATGGTCCAAGGATTGTTTCTACGTTCTAGAAGGAGGGGACCTTTGGTCCAGATCCTCTTGGAATTTCATTGAGCACCCTACTCAGGGCACCCGGGATATCAAAAGATGATATTCACCATCAAGAGACACTTATTATATCCTAATTTAAAGGCCTAAATTGCAATTTTTATTGTGAAATGTATAGAATGTCAGCTAGTCAAAGCTAAGCATCAGCATCCCGTGGGATTGCTGTAGTCGTTACCCATTTCGGAATGGAAGTGGGAGGTCATTATTATGGATTTCATCACCAATTTACCAAAAAGTAAGAAGCAAAATGATTGTATTTTTGTGGTCATCGATAAGTTGTCGAAAGAAACACACTTCATTCCTGTGAAGTTGACCTACAAAGTCATGAACATTGCTGATACCTTCGTGAAACAAATATTTAGATTGCATGGCATACCCAAAGCAATTATCTTGGATCAAGATGTTAAGTTTCCAGGAAACGTTTGGAGATATTTATTCTACAGATTGGATACATAGTTGAACTTTAGAATTGCATATCGCCCCCAGACAGAAGGGAAGACAAAGAGAGTAAACCAAATTGTTGAGGACATGCTTTGAATGTATGTCATGAACAACCCCCCGAAGTGGGAGGATTACTTGCACCTCTTAGAATTTGCGTATAACAATGGTTATCATACTTCAGCCAAGATGAGACCCTTTGACGTACTATATGGATGGAAGTGTAAAACGCCAATTACTTGGGATAGCCTAGTCGATCACCTCATGTTAGGGCCTTATTTGTTGATGGAATTGGAACAGTTGGTTACCAAGGTCTGGGTGAATCTTAAAGAAGCACAAGACTGCTAGAGATGTTATGCGGATCAGAAAATAAAAGATAACAAATTTCAAATAGGTGATCATGTTTAATTTAAAGTAAAATCCAAATGAAGCTCATTAATCTTGGGTAGGTGCGATAAGTTATCACGTAGATTTTGAGGACCTTTTGAAATATTGGCAGAAAAAGGGCTAGTGGCATATGAACTAGTGTTACCCGCACATGTAAGAGTTCATAATGTTTTCCATGCATCATTGTTAAAGAAATATGTTTATTATATTGGACATACTGTTGATTGGTCCCTATTACAGGTGGAACCTGAAGAGGAGTTTTCCCCTGAGCCTACTCATATACTATACAATAGAGAGGTGCAGCTTTGGAAGCACACCATAGTCCAATTAAAAGTGCAATGGAAGCACTTTGAGGTTGATGAGGCTACTTGGGAGAATGAATCCACCATGAGAAAGTCTTACCTTGCCTTGTTTCATGATGTCATTCTAAGTCCCTATAACACTAGGGGCGGTGTTGTTCTAAGCAGGGAGGGATGTAATATCCTGAATTTTGGACCTAACACTTATAGACATGTTCTTATTGAGTATGATGATTATCTTGATGTTTTATTTTTATATTGGGTCAAATACCCCACTACATATGAACATGATGATATGTTTTATATACTGGTCGTAATCCAATTACTGATGATATATATATATATATATATGCTTGTTTGTGTTGGGCATGGACCTGAAGCACATGAATTATGAGATGTTTTGTATTGACCAGGAAGCTCTGGAGCACTTGAGTGATTGATGTTTTGTGTTGATCGAGAAAATCTAGAGCACTTGAGTGATTGATGATTTGTGTTGAGTGGGAAGCTCTGGAGAACTTGAGTGATTGATGATTTGTGTTGAGCAGGAAGCTCTAGATCACTTGAGTGATTGATGATTTATGTTGAACGGGAATCTCTGGAGCACATGAGTTCTTACCTTTTTTATTGAGCAAGAAGCTCTAGAACACATGAAAATATAATTGGAAATGTTGGGAATAAGCCTTGGAGCCTTCCATGTTGATGTTGAGCATAATATCTAGAGCATCGAATCCTTGGTCGTTGTATCCCTAGGTGTATCGTACAGATACATCCTAGCATTAGTGTTGAGTGAGGAGATTTGGAATTGAACTGAATTATAGCTCCCTTTTAAAGCATTGAGTATGGGCTCTGGTAAGCGCTAGGGGTTACTGAAAAGAATTTAATAACTTCCGAGTAAAAATGACTCCAGAAAAATATTGATCTCATCATACTTATTTGTAAGTGATTAAATGAAATTTTGAATTTCTGTATTCTCATCAAAGTACTAAAGAGCTACCATGTTATACAAGGGAAATCCAACATGTAAGGATGTTTAGAGTTGCCTAGCCTAGTAGACCTAAACCATCTACCTACTTGACCTTAATGAAGAAGTGCCATTAAGTCTAGGGATCAGGTATATGATGCCCAAAGACATTGTTAACAAAATTTTATATTATTAAGTACTTTATACATGGTATGTAAAAATAATTAAATATATTAATAATATA
>LPNX010116206.1:40742-53672 GCA_001517045.1 Pseudotsuga menziesii
GACTTGCTATTATTGCACACTTAGTATTTATATACTCTACTGATATATTCCATTTGTTAGTAGATACATATTATAGATTAAAATAGATTAATCTTAGAAACTAGATTTAAATACATAAACTTACAAACTAGATAACCTAATGTACTATCTACAAATTGAACCATTATATATATATATATATATAAATAGATGAAGACATCATACATAAACAAATCTGAAAGCTATCTCTACATTTAAATCTAAGATAAATAAACCATTAAGACCTTTCAAGGTCTGTCTCATTAAATACAAACTAAATTGTCAATCATTCCATTAAATAACAACATCATAAATACATGAGAAAGAAGTATCGTGATCATCCTTTTGGTACAAATATTCACATCTCTGTTCACCTCTAAAACCCATAGTCCTAATTAAACTATACCATAATCTCATGCATGAATTTTTAAAGGCCTCTCATAGCTGTTACTTATAAATTAACCAAGGAAACCATTAAAATAATTAAATAAATATGCCATTTTTAAACAGAGGTCATGATATGACCTTGTGGGTTCACAAATCCAAGTCACAGGCCTACATAAACAACCATTTCTTTTATGCATAAACATTAACCAAAATTACATAACATACAATCTCATTCCATCGAACGAATTAAACACTCTATTGAATACATGAATATTTTCCATATTAAATAAACCATAACGAAATCGTATCACAGTTCCACATAATTACAAATGGGGACAGTTATCGAATCCTGTGGGCATACAATCCCAACCCTCATCCAAATAAAATACAATGTATTACAATAATCCACAAACAATATTCAAACCCTGCGGTTATTATTTACCAAGGCCACACTATACATTAAAGTATGCAGGCTACATCAAATAAAATAAACGCTATTAAATAAACAACCCAATACTTCACTAAAGAAAGTCACGAGGCTTATGCTTCTTCCCTTTCTCTTTAAGCACGGTCTAGGCCTTAACCATCTAAAATACACAGAGACCATTTAAAAGTATAACTACAACGACAAACTCTTGTTGAAATATTGTAACTTCAAAGAATATTCTATATGTATTTCTTTGTGATCCCCGATGGTCCTACCAGGAGAACCACTTGTATTAATTTGTACGACGATGCTCCTAATCGAAAGAACTAATAAGAGCCATGAGGCAGTCCCCTCTAATTGTAAAGGTGGGTCACTAGCACCCCAGTGTGGTTACTTGAGCCTACATGTGTAACTCGAGCCTACATGATTAACTCGGCCCTACATGATAGATGATTTAACTTAAGTGAACGGATGAATATAAATAGAGGTGTAGTGCTCCTCATTTAGGACACACACTCTCACTTGTGTAGTGCATTAGTGGAGAAGAGAAGTAGCTGGAGAAGGAGGAGGATCAAGCTTTGATCTCCTTGCTTGTTTTATCTTGTATCTTTTTGGGGCATCTATATTGAGGAAGATTTTGTTGGGTTTTTCCCTTTAGGGTTTTCCCAGGATAAATCTTTGTGTTCCTTTTGTATGGTTGTGCTTGTCTATCTTTCGTTGATCCTGTTTATATGATTTTGTTATGAAAAATGAAATGAAATACTAATGTATTAGCTAAGCATATGAAAATTTAACATGGAATCAGAGCCACCCTGAAAAGAAGACATTGTGTAGCTACAGAATCTGTGGATTCTTACTTTTTTGTTCTCTCTCCACAATCTATCAGCAAAAGAAGGCTAGGTTGACTCTCCATTGAAGGGCGCATCTTTCTGTCGAAGCGGAATTCGATTATGAGCATTTTCAGTTTTCCGTGTGGGAAATTAGGGCTTCTTGCAGAAGAAGAATTTTTGAGTGAGCTCAGAATAGGATTTCTCTCCTCATCAAAATCTAATTTTAGAGACCTGGATCAATATTTTTGGTTTGGTGAAACTCCGGGAAAGTCAAACCCTAGTTTGACCTGGAGCTAGAAAAATCCTAAATACTAAAACTGCTAAGTTTTTGTATATTCACTATACCCCAATATTGGAAAAGGTTCAAGAACTGAAATTACAGAGACCTAGGATAAAATCCTGATGAACAGTGTGTCCAAATTTTGGCCTCCGATTCACTATATTCTTGGATATATGATCCCTCCAAGTTAGGGTTCCAGCCTTTTCCAGAATTCATCCCTAAACAGGACACCTAGGTAAACTTGCTATAGATTGGGCTACAGAGGTCCAAATGGAATTCCTGAAGATTTTCCAAAAATATAACTGAATTTACTTTCTGTGGTCTGAATTTCAGAACCTGAAGATGAACCAGTGACACGTGGCATGCCGTACAACTTCATTGTTCTGAACAGTCCTGTAGTAGGTCACCTTCGTAAAATGATCATAAATCCAAATTGGTGAACCCAAATCTGATGAAACCTATGGTGTTGGATCAGGTACATGCAAGGTTACCTTAGTGAGAAATTTCAGACACATAGGAGTAGTAATTTCATAGATATCATAGAAACAGTAACAGACATTTCTGCCGAAGAAATTGGAAAACTAGGGCTTCCTTTTCCAGGAGCTTCCCTCCACTGTTTTTAGAAAAGGAGTACATTGGATAGCTCCATTTGAAGAGATATATATTTATATCCAATCATGTTTGAAGGATTCCAAGTTTTTAAAATTATGGTTTCTCTGACAAACCCTAGATCAGCCAGCTCTGGAAGCAGGACGGACACCTCAAATCGGTAAGATCTAATATTTTGCTATTTGCATTTGAGGTTCTCATTTCAAAGTGATCTATCACATCAGATTGATGATAATCTTGGTGAAATTGAAAACTTCCAACCATGAAAGTATTTGATCTCTCTAAAGAAAATGAATTGGACACCTACATGAGTAGAGAGGTTCCAGTTCTAGAGGGAGATGAGCCTCAAATCCTTACACAAGAAGAACTTGATCAAGGCCAAGAAGATCACTGTTGATTCAATCATGGATCAACTTGCACCACAAGTGTCTTCCCTAAAGACACCGAAGATGTTTGATTTCTTGATCAAGCTATTTGAAGATAAGAACATAATTCAGAAGATGGATTTTAGAAAATAGTTGAAGCATGTGAAGATCCAAAATGCATAACATCTTGAAGCAGTAGAAGAAGAAGCAGAGAATGCAAAAGTGGTGATAGCCACCTTAAATGGCCTCCCATGATCATGGGATTCATTCATGCGAGAAATGTGTGCCAAAAGAAAGTGATTACTTTCATTTGACTTTGGGAAGAAGAAGAAGCTCATCTCATAAGAAGAGAAGAACAAAGATGGGAGCAAATTGAAGATCAAGCTATCACCATTCAAAGAAGATCCCTCAAGTGATGAGGAATATGAAGAACTCAATGCTTGATGAACCTCTTATCCATCTTATCATTTGGATAAGAAATGGTGATAAAGAAGAATGATCAAGATGGATTCTACCCACGAAACAAATAAAAGATAAGTATTCAATTATCATTTCATGATATTGTTTTACATTTGATTATATTCAGTTGATGTGTTATGCATGATATATTGTTTGCATTAATGATTGTATACTACTAATATGCATGTGATGGGTAAGTAGCTCATGGTGCTATACAACTCTCCATTTCTACTTATCAAACCTCTTTGCTGACATATTGGATTAGTCTAGAAAGGTTCTGTGAGATATGGATGAATGTTGTATTGGCTAAACAGTTGCATGATGCATAAGAATTTGTCGTTATGCATATGATTTATGAAATAGTTCTAACCATGCAACTGGTGCATTTGAATTGTAGGAAGGGTCCTGTACAACCTCCTACAAGAAAAGAAGGATGAGACTTGTTCCAAAGAACAAGTGATGACAATTCAATAAATATGAATCTAAATCTCCCAAGGTCAGAGACACCATGACGGAAGAAAGAGATTCAAAGAGCGGTAGATCCACCTTGAAGGATGAAGACTACCATGGGTATGATAGATAACTCAAGATGAAGAAAATAATGCTATGAAAGAAGCTACGATCAAAGAATAACATTTGATCATAGGGAATGATGTATACGATATGATTTTGAGACATAAAGGAAAGTATGTAGTATCCTCCATATGGATATACAAGAACAAGTGTACAAAGCAAGGTTCGTGATTTGCCTCAGAAAGAATAGACTATGACATGCCATACTCTATTGACCAGTATATATCAAGCATAGAACCACTTGTACATAATGAAGAAGGAAGATAATACTCCACTTCAGGGGGAGCGACTACAAAAGATATCTGAGTTCGACACGGTACAACATGATGGATAGCTTCCTGATGGATCGAGACTTTTGGGTTCCAACCTTCAAAGTTGAATGCAGAAGACTAGGATATGTTGATGATCTGACAAGATGAACTCATGGAAGATGTTATGATAAAAGAATACTAGAATGATGTTTGGGATATAGTACTCAAACCAGAAAGAAAGAATGTGGTATCTTACAAATAGATTTGCAAGATAAAATATGTCGTTGATAGAAGTAAGGAAAGACTTGTGGCTAGAGGTTTCTATAAGAAAGAGGGAATTAATTCTGAAGAGACACTTACTCCAGGAAGCAAGGTACACTTCCTTCAGAACTATGATGGTAGTTGCTTCCATGATGAAGTAAAGACAATCCTCCTTAATGGTATGATTGGGGAATATTTTTACATCGAAAGGATTTGAAGTTGAAGACAGATGGACTCATATATGTAAGTTGAAGAAGGCCCTATATGGCATGAAGCAAGCTCCCAGAGCTTGCTATGGAAGGATAAACAGTTTCCTGTCAACTATGGGCTTTACCAAGAGTAAAGTTAATCCTAACCTTTATATCAAGGTTGTAGAAGATGAACCTGTCATCCTGTTATTATATGTGGATGACTTATTCTTGACAGGGAAGGAGAAATAGATCATGAAAAGCAAGAAAAAACTAGCAGAAGAATTTGAGATGAAAGACCTTGGGTTAATGCACTATTTCCTAGGTCTGGAAATATGACAAAGTTCAGAAGAAATATTTCTCAACCAAGGAAAGTATGCGGTAGAGATATTGAAGAGATTCAATATGTTGGAATGCAAATCCATGGCCACACCCATGGACTCCAACCTGAAGCTGTTAGATGGTGACTCATCAGAGTTAGTGGATGTGACTCATTACAGATAGATCATTGGGTCATTAATGTACTGAACAAATTCTAGACCAGACATTTGTTTTGTTGTGAACACCTTAAGTCAATATCTTGTTCAACCAAGACGGGTTCACCTAGTAACTGCAAAACATGTGATGAGATATCTGAAAGGGACTATAGACTTTGGTCTATACTATGATGGTAGCCATGAGTATAGATTGTACGGATACACATATGCAGATTGGGCTGGAAGTATCTCAGACAGGAAAATAACATTAGGTAGATGCTTTTTTTTGGGGTCTACTATGAGTTCATGGTTTAGCAGGAAACAGTCCAGTGTTTCTCGTAGCACGGCTGAAGCAAAATACATAGCAGATTGCTCTGCTAAGTTGTGAATTCATATGGCTTCAGAAGCTGATATAAGGTCTCTTTGACCTGAAGATGGATAATACAATGATTCTATGTGATAACCGTATTTGTGATGACAGAGAACCCTGTGGTCTGATTGTAACACATAAAAATTCAGTATTTCTACATACGAGATAAGATGTAGATGATTATGTTTCAGTATTCCCATACTAAAGATATAGATGATGCTTTCAGTATTCACATACTAAAGATGTAGATGATGATGGTTTGAATGATGATGTACTGATGAAGCCTCTGTCTTGAGTAAAGTTCGAACACTTTCGAGACAAGCTTGGTGTTGTTCGAAAAGACCTTCCTTAAAAGGGGGAGTAGTGATGTTGCAGTGGGATTGTATCATCCCTAGGCACTTGCCCTAAAGTGATTTGGAGACCTCGGTCCTCGAGAATGAATAGGGATTGTATCATCCTCGGACATCTATCCAAAATAGATCCGGTGACTTCGGTCTTCGTGAATGTGGTGGGATTGCATCATCCCTGAAATTCGGTTCAAAATGTATCCGGAGGTCTCAGCCCCCATGAATGTGGTGGGATTGCATCATCCCTGAATTTCGGTTCAAAATGTATCCGGAGGTCTCTACCCCCATGAATGTGGTAGGATTGCATCATCCCTGAACTTTGGTTCAAAATGTATCTGGATGTCTCGGCCCCCGTGAAAGTGGTAGGATTGCATCATCCCTGAAATTCAGTTCAAAATGTATCCGAAGGTCTCAGCCCCTGTGAAAGTGGTGGATTGCATCATCCTTAAACCTCGGTTCAAAATGTATCCGGAGGTCTCGGCCCCTGTGAAAGTGGTGGATTGCATCATCCCTGAAGCTCGGTTCAAAATGTATCTAGAGATCTCGGTCCCCGTGAATGTGGTAGGATTGTATCATCCTTGAAATTTGGTACTCGAGAACATCTGTTGATCTCGTAATTCCTAGAGGAAGGATTGTCTGAGTTCCACATATGTGTTGATCCCGTAATTCCGAAAGGAAGGATCATTAGTAACTTCGTAAAGACCTAAATCCCGTAATTCTGAAAGGAAGGATCATTGAATTGATCCTGTAATTCGAAGAGGAAGGATTGTCTGAGTTCCACAGATGTCTTGATCCTGTAATTCCAATAGGAAGGATTGTCCGAGTTCCACATCTATGTTGATCCCATAATTCCGAAAGGAAGGATCGTTAGTAACTCCATAAAGACCTAAATCCCATAATTTCGAAAGGAAGGGTCATTGAATTGATCCCGTAATTCCAATAGGAAGGATTGTTTGAGTTCCACAGATGTGTTGATCCCGTAATTCCAATAGGAAGGATTGTTTGAGTTCCACAAATGTGTTGATACTGTAATTCCAAAAGGAAGGATCATTAGTAACTCTGTAAATACCTAAATCATGTAATTCCGAAAGGAAGGATCATTAGTAACTTCGTAAAGACCTAAATCCCGTAATTCCGAAAGGAAGGATCATTGGTAACTCCATAAAGACCTAAATCCCGTAATTCTGAAAGAAAGGATCATGTTGATGTTTTGATGATGTTGATGTTTTTATGATGATGATGACGTACTGATTGAAAGATCAGAATATGATGATGATGCTATTGCTGATGATGATGATGTTCTCTGATTGAAAGATCAGAATATGATAATGATGATGTTTCTCTGATCGAAAGATTAGAAGTTGTTGATGATGATGATGTTCTCTGATTGAAAGATTAGAATATGATGATGATGTTGTTGCTGATGATGATGATGTTCTCTGATTGAAAGATTAGAATATGATGATGATGATGTTTCTCTGATCGAAAGATTAGAAGTTGCTGATGATGATGTTCTCTGATCAAAAGATCAGAATATGATGATGATGTTTTCTGATCGGAAGATTAGAAGTTGCTTATGATTATGATGTTGCTAATGATGATGATGTTTTCTGATCGAAATATCAGAATGCGATGATGATGATGTTGTTTCTGATCGAAAGATCAGAATGTGATGATGATGAGATCCTGATGATGATGATGTCGTATTATCAAATTATGATGATGATGACGTACTGATCGAAAGATCAGAATATGATGATGAGTTGATGTTACAGTATGATGATGTTCGGTTGATGATGTTTTTGATCGAAAGATCAGAGGCTGATGATAATGATGATTCTGATTGAAAGATTAGATTGTGATGATGATGATATTTTGATGCTGATATTTTGATGATGATGATGTTGATGTTTTGATGATGATTATGATCTAAATATCAGAGTATGATGATGATGTTGTTGTTGATCGAAAGGCCAAAGTGCTGAAGAAGATGTTGTTGATCAAAAGGTAAAAGTGTTGAAGATGATGTTGCTGATCAAAAGGTCAAAGTGCTGAAGATTTTGCTATTGATTGAAGAGTCAAGATGCTGAAGATGTTGTTGAGCAAAGCAGTCAAAGTATTGATGATGCTGAAGACTAAAGATTGAAGATGAAGACTACATGATGTTGAAAAGATTCCAATTATTTATAGATGTATCACCCTGATGATGTTTATGATGTTATCTATCTCCCTCCTATTATTGTTTTTGTTGATATCGTTATAGAATACCCTTCTCCTTAAGGGGGAGTGTTGAAATATTGTAACTTCGAAGAATATTCTATATGTATTTCTTTGTGATCGTCGATGGTCCTACCGGGAGAACCACTTGTATTACTTTGTACCTTGATGATCCTAATCGGAAGAACTAATAAGAGTCATGATGAAGTCCCCTCTAATTGTAAAGGTGGGTCATTAGCACCCCGATGTTACTTGAGCCTACATGATTAACTCGAGCCTACATGATAGATGAGTTAACTTAAGTGAACAGACAAATATAAATAGAGGTGTAGTGCTCCTCATTTAGGACACACACTCTCACTTGTTTAGCGCATTAGTGGAGAATAAAAGTAGCTGGAGAAGAAGGAGGATTAGGCTTTGATCTCCTTGCTGGTTTTATCTTTTATCTTTTTGGGGCATCTATATTGAGGAAGATTTTGCTGGGTTTTTCCCTTTAAGGTTTTCCCAGGATAAATCTTTGTGTTCCTTTTGTATGGTTGTGCTTGTCTATCTTTCAGTGAACCTGTTTATATGCTTTTGTTATGAAAAATGAAATGAAATATTGATGTCTTAGCTAAGCATATGAAAATTTAACAACTCCATCATGGGCTTGTACCCATAACATATTTAAATAATCCACATTATATACTAAACCCATGAAATCATAACAGTAAACAACCACCTGAAGCTATGCAACATTCACCTAAGCCATATACGGTATACCAAATATAAATAATCAACACAACGAACACAACGAAGACATGCCTATTTATAAACCATGATAATAAACCATTAACGCAACATAAATTCCATCCACACACATAGTAAGCATAATAACCATGGCCATTCACAAAACGTAGAGTAATTACATTATGCACAATAATCCCATAATCGTAGTCAAGTACACACAGGAATGCCAATAGGTTATGGCACCATTGCAAGAAATGGTGCAGCCCATGGATCAAAATCCCAAATCCGTATATGATTTACAAAACCCAAAATTTAATACACAAAGCTTGTGAGAATGTAAATCTACTCCACAACTAATACACCACCCATTAATTTAAAATCCCAAGTCTGTGCATTACAAGCTCGAAGACGAATTCAAACATCATAGAGAAGCCCACAACCAAACAGTGAAACACAATGCACACAAGCTGAGAGACAACAAGCGTAATCTTGTCAACAAGGCATACCTTGCATTTCCCTCATAGTAAAAACCTCGATAGAGCTTGAGACATACTGCTCTTCCTCAGACCTTGGCACCTGCAATCAACCAACGAAACCTTGAATTAGAGGTATGGCAAGGAAGGAAGCTTCAAATCAACAAAAAATAGTAGGCAATAAGACCCTAAGTGAAGCTTACCTTCCAAGTCTGGAGGTCACCTCCATTACCACTGTGCAGAGCCAAGACAAAACCCTAATTGACAAATCAAATGACCAAACCATCGTGAGCCAATCCTAAGTATGGGTTTCCACAAAAACCAAGGTGCATTAATGGCACCACCTGGTTTTCAACATCAAAGACAAAAACCCACTTTGCCATAGTTTGAGAACATTGCCAAGCAATAGTCCCCACGACCATGCAATTCATTAAACCGCAATGTATATGGGTCAAACGATATGATATGTTGCCACTCCAAATCATATCACAAGGTAACATATTACATGGTTTTTTTTATAGCAAGGTTATCATGGGTACGTAGTTCATATATAGCATGTGCTAGACCAAGGTTTAAGCCACAAGGCATAAAACAAAAATAACATATAAACCATAGTCTTAATTACTTAACTTAATACAATGTGATTGTCCTAATCTTAATGCTTAGTGAACATTGCATATGGAATATGCCATGTTAACATTTAACTCCCTTAAAAATCAAAGGTCTAGTTTTAAAGCCAAGATCACAGCCTGCAATAAGAAAACATAGGGGATGTTAATAGTTTTTAATAAAACAAACATAGAACAAGATTATATTAAGTATGAAAAGATGAAACATAAACCATAAGTAAGTATAAGTAATGTACAGGAGATTTAGTTGTGATAGCTAAATTGACGAAACAACACTTACCACGTTATGAATCTGAGTCGGTAAGGAACCATAACAACTAGCAATAGGTCATTTAGGATCAAGACATTCAGTACACTTTAAATAATACCCCGTCACCAAAGTATGAACTCATAAGAAATAAAATAAGTGCCTTATTTCATAGAACTAAGTAAGCCTGCGAACAAGTAAACACCTTTACCTCTCAAACCGTCATCGGAGAATGTGTCCCGCCACTCCGGCCACTTTGTTTCCACAAACAAAGTTAAGTTAGGACTTTATAAATAACAAGTATGACTATGTAGAAAGAACGAATCATTTAAATCCAATAACGATACATACACGACATATGTATAAACATAAGACTAAGCAGTAAACAGAAGTACGACATCGAAATTAAAATAAATTAATGAATAATGACTAAAAGTAAATGACAGAACATAAGAACAACTTATGAGTAAATAGTGGTACATGAAGTGTACGATATAGTTCCTCAAGTCAAGAATGTTCCGTCTAGGTAGTTTTTACTAGCCTATAAATGTTTTTTTCCTGATTTTTGGGGACATTAAAGTGGTCATATTTAGTTTGGTCATTTATCTCTTTTCTTGTGGTCATTAATTTGGTCATATTGTTGGTTATTAATTTTTTCATATATTTAGTCATTAATTGTCACAATTAATTACCAAATATACGACCAAATTAATGATCACAAGGCAAGAGATAAATGATCGAACTAAATAATACCATTTGTTTTGTCACCTTTAGCCACGAGTGATCGCCAAATCAAAAGTAGCCATTTATATGCATATTTTGGTCATTTTTTTAGTCACTTATATCTCATTTTATACTAGTGGCTTCTAATATGAAGTATGATTAACAATTTATTTTAAAGGATGGGGATAAATTAGAATATCACTCAACTATTCTCCCTCTTCCAAATCAATTAACATCATCTGCATATGCGAAAACTAGTTTTCCTAATCCCAAATTTTGAATGCCACCAAGACCTTTGGCACCTCCAAGATTTTACAAATTTTTGCTTGAAAAAAACATCTTTGTGAAATTTTCAAACAAAAATGTTGCATAAGAAGTCACACCTGTTATTTTCTTCTTCTACAATTCTACTTGATTCCCTTGTTCAAAAGATTATTTTGTAAACAATGTAAATTGTAAAATTGGTAGATTGTTTCTTATTGTCATTTTATCAATGAGTGGTCATTTTTTGGATATGAAAAAATTATTATTATGACTATTGTTTGTTGTTTTCAACCATTATTTGTTTCTGTATATATTACATTTATGTTTCTTGTTAACCTTGTTTAATTTTCGTTAAATGGTTTAACATTGTATAAATCTTTCCAAGTTGTTAATACTGAAACAACAAAAAAATCTACTAATCTACAAAAACAAATACCCTTTGGATGGTAAAGGAAACCAAATTAAATAGGTGAAACTAATAAAATCAACTAGTTGCACCAATAAGCACAAACCACAGGCATCGAGTCATGATACTTTTGGTATATTCACATATGTTGAAGATGTCAAGTATGAGATGTAGGTGTCAAGAAATGTTGATTGTTATCAAGCCACTGACAACTTAGATGTAGATCCTAATTTATTTAAAGGGGATTGAAATTTCAACCTACTAGAATGTGAGAATAATAATTGCAATCTAGATTCTAAGAGAGTGAGAGAAAATGAGGCATGAAGCAACGACATCAAATAAACACCAAAGTGTATCATAGATAGGTTGTTTGAAAAGGACTCAGATAATTTTGATAAACAAGATGTTCCATTCTAAATGAGGTTAGTCTTGTGGAAATTTCTAGCTTATGTCAAAGTTCAACAGAGGGAGGGATATTAAGAAAAAGACATGTTTATTTTAGATTGGAAAAAATATAATTTGGGTAAAGCAAACTTTTTTATAATTGTGAAGAAGGCATCAACAACTATTGTCCTTTTTCTCTTCCATTCATATATATATATATATATATTGTTGGTTACTCATTTTGATGTTGTAGTTCTATTTATAAAGATTAAGAGAAAATGAGTAAATAAATTCACTATATACCTTTCACATTCCCATGCAGATTTAAGATTCCTAAACACAAAAAGATAATACCTATATTAAGTTGGCAAAAATAAAAGCAGGATACAAGGACATTACAACCTCGTGGCTCTTGTTAATGAAAACAAGTAATTATTATAAAATATATTCTATTTTTTTAATTCTATTTTTTTTTATAATTAACAATTATATGTAAAATACATAAAATTAATAACATTGATAATATTAATTAATTATAAAAGATATATTTTTTAAATATTGGAAAATTAATTTTCATTTCTTACAATATTTAATTTAATATATTTAATAAATTAAAGATAGAATGTATGTGGATTAATGACCATGCAAGATTTAGAAGACATCACTCTACCACTAAGAACCTAACTACACCTGGGATACTAGTGAAGGAATGTTGTAATATTAAATCCAATCCCTTATGATCCTTTATGAACTTTAGGAAATCTTTTGATACTATGACTAGAAATAAGTTGTGGGATAGATTAGAAGGGCCAAAGGTTCCTTTAGAGTTGAGATTCACTATGTGACTTTGTACAAGAAAAATCATGTCAAATTTAAGAGCACTAAGAGATGGTCAAAATATATTAATTGTAATATTGAATTTAAACAAGGATGCCCCCTCTCCCCCACCCTTTTCAGCATATACATCAATAAGTTAGAAATTTGTTTAGAACAAGCAGGTTCTCTAGAACAACCTTA
>LPNX010116206.1:64500-87334 GCA_001517045.1 Pseudotsuga menziesii
TACATTCATTATGTCATTTAATTCTCCATATTCTTTAGAGAAATTAACCAACCCTTCCACATTATTAGTCACGTTAATATGCAATTGTCATATTAACCACTTTGTAACTAGAAGATGCACCAAAATCATCAATTGAGTCAACTTCCTTTTCAATTTCATTTTCTCTATATTTTTTTCACCTTATAAAAATATGAAAATAATTTGTTAAGTTTCATGTACAATTGGAAGACAATCCAATCTCAATCGTTATGTCCACTTCTACTACCTATTCATACCCATTAATACTAATTTGATCATCTTATAATTTTTAACACACACACACACAAATATATATATATATATAGACACACACACACACACACACACATAGATCTCATTTTTATATTGAAGTAAAAAAACTAGTGTATAGAGATCAACATTACACCTTGATTTTAGGCAAGTAGGAACAATGAATTGCTCTAGGATATGAAACCTCCTATATTCCATTGAAATTATGATAAATTTTAGCATAAAGCAAAGTAATGGGATAGACATCCCCAAAAAAATATTCCTAGAACATCCAGGATATAGTATAAACCCTAGTTAGCATATATACATATAAGTACAAAAATTGATCATGGATAAGTATATAAAAAATCCATTAGTCAAGAAACTCTCTAAATCTTCTTGGATCCATTGTTGATTCCACTACATTAATGCACCCATCTGCCATACACCTCCTTCAAGAAAAATGCCTCTTTTCAAAATAAGATTTGCTTCTTGATTCCTTTCACAATAAATATGTTGAAAATAAGTATTTTAGAATAAATCCAGTAGACTTGTAATCTCCTCATATAAAGGAACTAGGTGGATATTTTTTAGGCTCCTTTTGTTGCTTATCCAATCAATGACCAACTTTGGATATCCTAAAATTTGAATCTATTGGACATGACAATGAATTGCCAAACAAGGTGCTAATTTTAGCATGTGTAGCTCCACAATATTGTTAGTAACTTGTTCTAGGTCAACACCAAAAGATATTTGATGGGTCCCAGTGAGATGGTGTGGATGTATTTGTAACTTCAGAATGTATTCATCCATATTTCTTATGTATTGTAACCTGATGTTTATTCTAGGATGTATTTGTAATGTATTTGAGTCATGTCATACCTCGATGTTTATTCTAGGAAGTTTCTATAATATAAACAAGTCATGTCAGGTCATTGTGGGTAACCCTCCTATTGGTCAAGGGTTAAAGTCCCCATAGCTATGGGGCCATAGGGTTATTAGAATATCCTAGAGAAGTCGACCCTAGGTGAGTCATTGTAAGTCACGGCAATAGTCCTCACCATTTTGTTAAAGATAAACCTCCTTGTTGGTCGGAGGAGGCAAAGTCCCCACAAGTTGTGGGGCACTAGGGTTATTAGACACTCCTAGAGATGTTGGCTCTAGTAAGTAATTGTTAAGTGAGGCCGACATGTTGGAGTGGGTTTCAAGTGAATGAAAGAATATAAATAGAGAGTGAGCCTCTCTATTTATCACACACACACTCACTCATTGGGGCGCCTGAGTGAGAGGACAAGTTATTGGGACAAGAGAGAGACTACTGCTGTCGGGAAATCATCTTTATGTTTTCGGGTTTTACTTTTGGTGTTGATTCTATCTTTGAGGAAGTTGTGGGGTTTTCTCCTTTATGGTTTCCCCGAGGAAATTCTTTGTGTTTCTTGTCTCTTGTGTTTTATTGTTGTGCATGTTATTCTCTTAGTTAAAGATCCTAAGATCATAATGCTAGCTTGAATGATAAAAATCTAACATGGTATCAAAGCTAACCTGAGAAGAAGATATTGTGCAACTACAGAAGCTAGGGCTTCTCACTTTTTGGGTCTCTCTCCATAATCCATCAGCAAAAGTATGCTAGGATGACTGTCCATTGAAGGGTGTATCTTTCTGTCGAAGAGGAATTCAATTCCAAGAATTTTCAGTTTTCGGTGCAGAAAATTAGGGATTTATACAGAAGAGGAATTTTTGAGTGAGCCTGGCATAGGATTTTTCTCCTCATCAAAATCGAAGTTTAGAGACCTGGAACAATATTTTTGGTTGGGTAAAACTCCAGGAAATTCAAACCCTAGTTTGACCCCGAGCTATAAAAACACTAAAATAATAAAATTAATACATTTTGGTACATTCGCTATATATCAAGTTTGGAGAAGGCTCAGGCAGTGAAAATTGCAGAGGCCGAATATAATATCTTTATTTACACTTTTTGCAACATATAGCCTTAGATTTGCTATATTCTCGAAGATATGATCCCTCCAAGTTAGGGTTCCAACCTCTTCTAGAATTCATCCCTAAACAGGACACCTGGGGAGAATTGCTATATCTTGGGCTAAAAAGGTCCAAATGAAATTTATGAAGATATTATATAAAGGGAATAGTTTGTACTTTCTGTGATCTGATATTCAGACCGAGAAGATGAACCAGTGACATGTGGCAGTCCATACAACTTTGTTGTTCTGGATAGTCCTTTAACAGGTCACCTTGGGAAAAGGATCATATGTCCCAATTGGTGAAACCAATTCTGATGAAACCTATGATGTTGGAACAGGGACATGTGATGCTACCTCAGTGCGAAGTTTTAGACATAGTGGAGTAGTAATGTCAAAGATACCGCAGAAACAGTAACATGCATTTTCGTAGAAGAATTTGGAAAACTAGGACTTCCTGTTCCGGGAGATTCCCTCCACTATTTTCAGTAAAGGAGTACATTAGACATAAAAAATTCAAGAGATCTATATTTCTATCCAATAATATCTGAAATATTCCAATTTTTGAAAATTAGGGTTTCTCTGATAAACCCTAGATCAGCCATCCCCAGAACTAGGACGAACACCTCAAATTGGTAAGATCTAATATTTTGGTATTTGCATTTGAGGTTTTCATTTCAAAGTGATCTATCACGTCAGCTTGATGATAAGCTTGTTGAAGTTGAAAACTTCCAATCATGGAAGTATATGATCTCTGTGAAGAAAATGAATTGGACACCTACATGAGTAGAGAGGTTTTAGTTCCAGAGGGAGATGAGGCTCAAGCCTTTCTCAAGAAGAACTTGGTCAAGGTCAAGAAGATCATTGTTGATTCAATAGAGGATCACCTTATACCAGAAGTTTCTTCCTTAAAGACACCTGAAGAGATGTTTGATTCCTTGACTATGTTATTTGAAGCAAAGAACATAAATCATAATATTACTTTGAGAAACTAGTTGAAGAATGTGAACATCTAGAATGCAGAGACCATACAGTCATACTTTACAAGGGTATCTCAAATCAAAGAACAAATTGAAGAGGTAAACAAAGAAGTGAAGAATGCAGAAGTGGTGATAACCACCTTGAATGGCCTCCCACAATCATGGAATTTATTCATGCGAGGAATGTGTGCCAGAAGGAAGTGATTACTTTCAGCAGACTCTGGGAAGAAGAAGAAGCTCGACTCATAAGAGAAGAAAAGATGGGAGCAACTGAAGATCAAGATCTCACCATCCAAATAAGATCCCTCAAGCGATGAGGAATATGAAGAACTCAACTCTTGAAGAACCCCTTATCCACCTTAGCATTTAGATAAGAAACGATGCTATCATTAATGAAAAAGACAATGAAGCTGAAGGCTCAAGAAGGAGTCTACCCATGAAACAAATAAAGATAAGTATTCAATTGTCATCTCATAATATTGTTTTGTTATGCATTAGTTTATATTCAATTGATGTATTATGCATGATATAATGTTTACATTAATGACAATATACTACTAATATGCGTGTGATGGGTAAGTAGCTCATGGTGCTATACAACTCTCCATTGCTACTTATCTAGAATGAAACCTCTTTGCTGACATATTGGATTAGTGCACAATCTCAATGTTGTCCTGGTCAAGGATAATTTTAGGGGTGAAATTTAGCCCAATGGGATATTTTTCCATGTTTTTCTCCAAAAAAAGATTCGCCATTTTGCATTTTTTGAAGCCCTGTTTCACCCAATTTTGATGGGGTAAAAGGTTTTCACCATAAAAATCATCAAATTATTATATAAACGATAGAATATCCTTGGAAATTAAAATATTTTTTGAAAAATATTGCAAAACATTTTATAGTTGGCGTTTTAATAATTGGTAAGATTTGCCAACATTTTTACACTTTCAAATAAGTATGGTTTCTTAAAATCATCCCTAGTCCCGGTAGAGATGGAAGGCATCTAGAAAGTTTCTGTGAGATATGGATGAATGTTGTATTGGCTACAGTAGTTGCATGATCATATATTTATGCATAAGAAATTTCCAGTATGAATATTCCTTATAAAATGTTTCTAACCATACAAATGCATTTGACTTGTAGAAAAGATCGCATACATAATCGCCTACAAGAAAAGAAGAATGAGACTTTTTCCGAAGAACAAGTAACGTCAATTCAAGATGAAAAATAATATGACGAATGCAGCGACATCGTTGATGCAAAACCTTCCAAGAATAAAGGGAAGAATAGCTCAAGAAGAATGATGTCTAGAATGCCGTATCGATACATGAAGGGAAGTTCATAGTTCCATCATGCAGTAGATGGAAACATCGTGGGATACAAGGAAAGATTCGTAGCACGAGGCTTCTCACGAAAAAAAGGAATAGACTACGAAGATACATTTGCATCCAGTAGGAGTTGAAACACATAAATGGTGAGCTTGATGAAAATATTAACCTTTGCTACAAGGTTGAAGATAAAATTCTATACACTAGATGTATAGATAGAATATTAGTAGCATAGGAAGCTACTTCTCACTTCAGTACAGAATGTTTCAGTGCATAGAGTACGAAAGGCAGAGGGAGTATGATGCTCTGCTTTAGAGGGAGTGACTATAGAATATCTTCAGGTTTGACATGGTACGACAGGACGGATAGATTACTGATGACACCAGGCTTTACTGAGAGTAAAGTGGATTCCAACCTTTGCTTCAATATTGAAGGCGGAAGACCAGTGATGCTCCTGGTATGTGTCGATGCACTATTTTCTAGGCATGGAGGTGTGGAAGAATGCAGATGGAATCTTCCTCGGACAAGGGAAGTATGCAGTAGAGATATGGGATTATGGATTGCAAGGCCATGACCACACCTATGGCATCGAACCTAAAGCTGTTGAGTGATGCTTCATCAGAATCAGTTGATGCTACAATGTATCGTCAGATGATTGGGTCCTTGATGTACCTGACGAACATGAGAGCAGACATTTTCTTTGATGTGAACACCTTGAGCCAGTTCTTGATAGATGTGAGACATGTTCACTTAATTGCTGCAAAGCATATTCTGAGGTACTTGAGGGGTACAATTGATTATGGGCTCAATTATGAGGCGAATTAGAAGATTAACCTAGAAAGTTATGTTGATTCAAATTGGGTAGGCAGTGCCATCGATAGGAAGAGCACTTCAGGGTGTTGCTTTAGTATGGGATCAAGTGTGATATCTTCGTTTAGAAAGAATCCATCCTGTGTGGCACTGAGTACAGCTGAAGCAGAGTATGTCGCAACTTGTTCAGCTAGTTGTGAGGTAGTATGGCTAAGGAAGATACTGTCTGATTTATTTGATCTCCAGATGGATGCTACTTGTATACATTGTGACAACCAGAGTTGCGTGAAGTTGTCAGAGAATCCAGTGTTCCATGACAAGTCGAAGCATATCGAGATCAAGTATCACTATATCAGGGATATGGTGTAGAGGGGAGCAGTGAAGCTCCAGTATGTTGCGATGGATGATCAGATAGCTGATGTGTTGATGAAGCCATTAGCCAGAGTGAAGTTTGAGTACTTCAGGTAGAAGCTTGGTGTTCTCCAGATTGAGGTTCCCTCCAAGGGGAAGTGATGAGTCCGTAAGTAATTATGACCAGTACTTCAGATGTAAGGGCTGAGCCATTCTGTCATGGTGAGGATTGGTTCCTTCCATGTCAGATGTGAGTGCTGAGCCATTCTGATGTGACTGTAGGATTGGTTCCTAAATGATCAAAAGTAAGCGCTAAATGCCATTCTTGGAATGGAGGTGCCTGGTTAGTTACCAGGAATACTCGGTCTAGGAATGAGGGCCTTTCTTATATGACTGTAAGATGTATTCTTACATGATCAGATGTGAGAGCATGGCCATTCTAATGTGATTGAGGGATGTCTTCCGACTCGATCACATATAAGGGTTGTTGCCATTCTATCATGGTGAGAGGATTGCTTCCTTCCATGGAAGATGTGAGTGTTGGCCATTGTGATGAGTAGGTCAGATGTAAGGGCTACTTCCATTCTTTGGGAGAATGGAGACACCTTGTCAGTTACTAGGTATCTCAGTCTGGGATTGGGGGCCATTCTAATGTGACTTTAGGATTGGTTCCTACAAGATCAGATGTGAGGGCATGCCTTTCTCATGAGTAGGTAAGATGTAAGTGTTGTGCCTTTTCGACAACTAGGTCAGATGTGAGTGTTCGCCATTCTAATGAATAGGTCATATATAAGGGCTACCAAATACCTACGAGGAGGTAGGCATACAACCAGCATGAAAAAGGGTTGGCTTTGTAGAACTTCCTATGATGAGAAGAATCATGAGATAGCACCCGTGGTACTGATCCAGATCAAGTGAGGATTTATATCTAGTGATGATTCAGTAGTGATGATCCAGATCGAGTGATGATCTAGATCCAGTGATGATGATCCAGATCAAGTGATGATCCAGATACAGTGATGATGATCCAGATCCAGTGATGATGATCCAGATTGAGTGATGATCCAGATCAAGTGATGATCCAGATCCAGATGAAGATGACGAGAACTCAATGATGATCTAGATGATACAGAGAACAAGAATTGTGCTGATAAATTGTGTCAAGAGAATACCTTCCTAGTTAAGAGGGAGTGTTGATCTATTTGTAGCTTTGGAATGTATTCATTCGTATTTCTTATGTATTGTAACCCGAAGTTTATTCCGGGATGTATTTGTAATGTATTTGAGTCATGTCATACCCTGATGTTTATTCTGGGAAGTTTCTATAATATAAACAAGTCATGTCAAGTCATTGTGGGTAACCCTCCTATTGGTCAGGGGTTAAAGTCCCCACAGTTATGGGGCCGTAGGGTTATTAGACTATCCTAGAGAAGTCAACCCTAGGTGATTCATTGTAAGTCATGGAAATAGTCCCCACCATTGTGTTAAGGATAAACCTCCTTGTTGGTCGAAGGAGGCAAAGTCCCCACAAGTTGTGGGGCACTAGGGTTATTAGACACTCATAGAGATGTCAGCTCTAGTAAGTAATTTTTAAGTGAGGCCAACATGTTGGAGTGGGTTTCAAGTGAATGAAAGAATATAAATAGAGAGTGAGCCTCTCTATTTATCAAACACACACTCACTCATTGGGGCGCATGAGTGAGAGGAGAAGTTACTGTGACAAGAGAGAGACTGCTACTATCGGGATCATATTTATGTTTTCGGGTTTTACTTTTGGTGTTGATTCTATCCCTGAGGAAGTTGGGGGTTTTCTCCTTTATGGTTTCCTCGAGGAAAATTCTTTGTGTCTCTTGTCTCTTGTGTTTTATTTTTGTGCATGTTATTCTCTCAGTTAAAGATCCTAAGATCATAATGCTAGCTTGAATGATAAAAATCTAATAGATGGAGGATTCCAAAAACTCCACCAGTAAGTGGATGGAAAAGGGTTGCATTGTCAAAGAAGAGATAAGGGTGGTTATTGTTAATGCACTCTAGCATGATCCGACAAAATATCTAAGTAGAAGAAACCTCTGAAAAACTTTGAAGATGGAAAGTCCCTTAGTGGCACATATAATAGGTGAAGTAAATCTATCCTCAATTATTAAATGGTTCCTAGCTATCCATATGCACCAGATAATGATAGCATGAAGAGACTTGGAATATTTGTTAACATAATTATTGTCTAATTGAAGAAAATACTCCATGATATATAACACATAAAAAGGAAGAGATGGTTTGATGGAGGATTTGTTTAGGGTTTCTGGTTTTTCTCCTTGATGGGGGATTCATGGTTTTTTTCAGTTTTGGTATGCCTAGCTATGGTTCTGGACTCAAACTGAGATGCCCCTGGTCTAGTACCAACTAGGATACCAAATATGTGAAGTTCATGTTTTTTTTTCAAAAATTCCATAGCCAGGTTGCTTGTCGGTTTCATTATTTTTCTGTTGGGTTTCTCTGATGAGCTCAGACCAGAGTCCTTGTTAGCAGGCGACCAGAATGGACATTGGTTCTAAGCTTGTCCCATCAATTTTTAAGATGGTTCTTGATTTTTCAACACCATCTGACATGTTAATTAGACGTGTCTCTCCTAGATCTGGACTTAGGGTTGTTGGTGCTTATGCTGATAGCCCACATAGCAGATGTGCAAATTTTTCTCTGGCCTATGAAAAAGATGCTAAGAAAGTTAGGGTTTCTTGGTGGCTAAGATCTGAAAAGGTACAGAAGGGCATGTCATTGTGCATCCTTGGAAGGGATGTAACTATGGATTTGGTTCCATCCCTCACATTGCACTTGTTGGTGGAAAAATGGATTTTGTTAAGATATCCAGGACTAAGTTTTTGGATTGGACCTATGAACTTTGGAAACCTTTCATCCAAATTTTTTTGAGGGTATTAGCTTTGGTGAATGGTTGGTTCATGTTCCATTTCTTATCTAAAGAGGATATGCCGGTGCTGGATGATCATTTTTGGGTGTACGGTAAAGGGTCTCTAGTTCTATCACGGTGGAATGTGAATTTCGATCCACGGACTGCAAAAATCATGAAGAGACACATGTGGGTGGTTTTACTTGGTTTCCTTTTATTCTGCTGGAATATAAAGGGTTTTCAAGCGGTGGTAAATTCTATAAGTAAATTTATCTACATTGAAGATACTAATGTTATGGGTTCTGATAGAAAAGCACCACAAGTCCTAGTGGAAATGGAGAATGGAGAATGGATTACTGGAGGAGTTGGATGTGGTGTGGGAAGGGGGTACCTTTGTGCAAAAAATCGATTACTAGAGGTTATCATTTCGATTCCATCGTTGTCGGGGTATGGGAGATTCTAAAGAATTTTTCTCTTCTCGTCGACTAGATGAAGCCGTTGTCTCGAAACATAGCAATTCTAATTTGGATATGGTTGATGGCCTTAATTTCCCCTTTCCATTAGATCACTCATCAATCACTTATTTTGTTGATAAGTTTTCTAGGTTTTTTCCCACTATGTTAAAGTTATTGACTATTGATGAGATATTTGGGTTTCTTTTTGTTGAGGGTAGCTCTGTTTTGGTTGAGAAAAGGGCGGGTTATCTGGGTTTTGTGGATGGTCCTTCTAAAGTCTTGGTTGAGTTTGATAAATGTCTTGCAGAAGAAGTCATTGTTGTTTTGGATGTCCCTCTTTATTATATTTTCTGTCCTCTTGTGGATTTCCCTATCTTCTACAATTCAAATTCTTGCCTTTGTCTAGGGTTTCAAATGACCCTCCCCTTTTTCATATTTCTTCCTCTCTTGTGGAGGACGTTTACTCTCCTCATCAGTTGGGCACTAAAACGGGGATATTGCCTTTGAAAACCTTCTCAAGTGGCCCTGGGGGTTAGGATATGATTTCTATATCCTCCATTAGAAGACCTAATGTTTTTGTTCACAAACCTAAGAAATGGGGAAAGGATCATTCCAAATAAGCCTCGTTAGTGGAGGACGAGGGTGTTGTTCCTTTATGTCAAAACAGTAGGATGCCATTTCTTTTTTATAAAGGTATCCCTAGGTTTTTGGGTACTTCATTAGATGCTTTTGACCGGGTTCTTAGAGAACCAACAACCCTTATTAATGTTCATAAATGATTTTTTTCTCTTTAAATATTCAAGGGTTAGGCAGCGGACCCAAAATATCTATTTTCAAGATATTCTTAGAAAATATGAACCCTTGTGTTTTACTATTACAAAAGACAATGACAAATGCGGAGTCTGCATGTGATTATTTTATGAAATTGAGATTGTCTTGGGATGTTTTAGCCTGGGAATCTAATGGTTTGTTGGGTAGTACGATGGTGGATTGGAACCCCCAGATGGCAGACCTTAAGGCCATTATTACAACTGCTGGAATTATGGTGGAAGGACATTTTCAAGGTTATTCGAAGGTGATCAAGATTCTCAATATTTACGCTCTTGAAAGTAGAAAACAAGAGTTTTGGGAAAATATTTTTTATTATGGTTTATTGGATGATAGATCCCTCATTGTTGTTGGAGACTTAAATCTCACGTAATGCTTGGATGAAGATGGGGTGCTGGTAAAATTGAAGATCCTATATCTGAGTATTTTAGGGCTAAAATTGAGGAGATGAAGTTGGTGGAAATATTTCCTAATGTATTATGTCCTACTTGGTCAAATTGAAGATGTGGGGTTGTAGGCCTAGCTAAAATACATGATAGGTTTTTCCTATATAAGGATCTTTGCGACGATTCTGGAAAGTACAGAACTTGGTCACACTCTTTAGGGTTTTGTGATCATAAGGTTGTCTTGCTGCAAATTGATTTTGACAAAAGTTTGGTTAAATATCCTTTTAAGTTTAACCTGATTTGGATCGAGGATCAACAATTATTCAATTTTTTTAGATATAAGTCGGTTACTTTCTCACAAGTCCACTATCCTTTAGTGATGTATGGTTTGATTGACAAGATGAATAAACTGAAATTTGAAGTCCAAGTTTGGGAGAGATTTAAAAAAGTTGAATTAATCAAGGAGTTGGAGGAGATCAATTTTGAAAATCAGGCCCTAACAAATATTGTGCAAGATATCTTATTCTCTTTTTATAGGAGAGAGATACGTCAAGACTTGGAAAAAAAATGAGGAATTCGTCTTCGGAAAAAGAAGATACTTTATGATAGAAAAGTAGAGCAATTTTCCTTAAGTCGAGTGACAATAATTCAAAGTTTTTTTCACAAATTTGATAATCGAAGAATATTGAGAAATACAGTGTGGAAAATATTTTCAGATGAGGGAAATATATTTCATGATAAAAAATCCATCAGGAACATTGTTGTTGACCATTTTAAATCTTTTCTCTCTCAACACCAAGGGCTCAATTTCGTGGAACAGATGAATAGAATCCGAAATTTTCCACATTTTCAGAGGATGATTTTCTTACTATTAGTAGGCCGGTGACTATTTCCAAGGTTAAAAATACTTTGAATATGTTTGTGAAGGACAAGAGTCCAGGCCCTAATGGCTATATGGTTGAGTTCTATAGTCATTTTTTTTATCTAGTCGGGAAAGAAATTATTGAGGAGGTGGAAGAATATTGGTCCCAAAGAAAAATCAATAAGAGTCTGGATTCAACTTATATTACTCTCATTCTCAAAAAGGACCACTCAGATTCCTTCAATGATTACTGTCCTATTTCATTATGTAACCTACTGTACAAACTAATTTCTAATATTATTGCAGAAAGATTGAAGCCGTTTCTGGCCAAGTTTATCTTTGAAGAACAATTTGATTTCTTACTAGATCGACAAATCACCAATGTTGTAGGGGTAGTTCAAGAATGCTTAAATTCTGGAAAAGTTAAAAAAAATGCTTTTCTTTTTCTTAAAATTGATTTGATGAAGGCTTACAACCGAGTGCATTAGTCTTACCTAAGATTAAATCTTGTCCAAATTGGTTTATCTCCTGATATGGTTGAATGGATAATGAGTTTATTTACTTCTAATCAATTTGGTGCGCTTGTCAATTGAGCACCCGCAGAACATTTCAAAGGTATCTAGGGGTATTTGGAAAGGTTGTCTTCTTTCTCCATATTTGTTTATTTTAGCAATTGAAGGACTCCGTCTCCTCATTCGTCAGGAAACAACTCAAAAGCAATTTTTCGGTCTTAGGGTATCTAGGGGGATTTTTGTTACCCATATTATATTTGTTGAGGATGTTATCATCATTGGAGGTGGATATTTTGAAGAATGATAGCACTTACATGCATTATTATGGAGTTTCTGCAAAGCTTCGGGATTAGAGGTAAGCAAAACACGTATTTTCTCTTACAATCCGGTATGAACCAATTAGTAAAAGAATCTCTGCTTACTTTATTTCGTTATAATTTCGGTATTATTTAGGAAGGTTTTAGATATTTTAGATTTCTCTTAAATCCCAATGGTTATGGCCCCAAAGATTGGGAATGGATTTTGAAGTGTATCATTCGAAAAATCAATAGTCTGTATTTTCGCTATCTTTCTCTAGGTGGAAGGTTAATTCTAGTCTCTTCAGTCCTCCAAGGTATTCATGTGTACTGGATGTCCTTATTTTCTATCCCTTCTATGATATTGTCAAGGATCAAAGACAATACTTTTCATTTTTTGTGGGCAGGTAGTTTGGAGTTTGGGAAATTCCATTTGGCATCTTGGGAAAATTTGTCACTTCCTTGTGATCTCGGTGGGTGGGGGATAAAATGTCCACATTTATTCAATTCATCCTTGTGTGCCAAATCTCTTTGGAGATGTTATTTAGTATTGGCCTTTGGGGGAAACTTATTAATGAAAAATATTTTAAGGCTTGGACCCCAGTTATTGGCTTAGAGATTGCATAGGGTCTAAATCTTTTGTTTCGACCTTCTAGAACAGTTTGGTTAAAAGTATCCCAATCATTTCAAATGAGTTGAGTTGGCAGGTTGGTAGGGGATTTCAAAATTTTGTAGGAATTGATCCGATTTGTGGATTAGGGGATAATTACCTGCTCTCTCATGGCCTAGTTCTAGAACTACACCGTCAAAATCTTTATGTGTTGAAATATGTCCACCGGGATTCTTGTAATAATATATGGGTCAATTCCAAGGTTTTGGGGTTGTCGGGAAGGCTTTCTCAGGAATAGGACCTGTATATATATTTTCTCAATCAAAGGAATATCACACTTTCTATAAATTCGGCAAGCTGGTTTGGGCATACAAAGCCAGAGAAGGACAAGAGACTACAAAGTTAGCCTAACATTCTATTATCACAAAGAACAACACTTTTGAGATTGAATGGTGGATGCATTGGTTTTGGAAAGGGTCTTTCCCTTTAAAAATCAAATTCTTCACCTACCTGTGTTTGAAAAACAAGATTCTGACCTGGGAGGTCTTATAGGGTAGGGGATTATTTGTGCTGGGAAGATGTCCTATGTGCCTTTTAAAGACTAATTCAGTTTCCCATTTGTTTGGAGACTGCTTTTTTTCTTGATATTTGGTTGTTACTCATGATTTTTTTAAGATTGTGCATGGCTGGGATGGTGCTTGAATGATTGATAATTTGTCGATTTGGTATAAAAGAAAGGACCATTACTGTTAGCTTTTGGTATTTGTGATGTGGGAGATCTGGAAAGCCAGGAATGTTTCCATCTTCTCAAATATTTTACGGAAGGCTGAGGTAATATATCTAAATATTTTAACATTTTTTTATGAATGGAGCAAAGATTCTTTAGTTAGAAGGAGAATATGTTACTCTTTCCCTACTCTTTTGCAGGAACACCTAGTGGGTTACTTTGATGGAGCAACTTTGAACGGTGCTTATGGTGTTGCCCAGTTATTAAACTTGATACAAATAAAGTGATTAAAGGTTGGTATTGGCACAAATACTCTTGCGAAATTGGTTGGGTTATGGATTTTACTCTTTTGTGCTAAATATCGAGGGGTAAAAGATTTACAACTTTTAGGAGACTCCTAGATTATCATTAATTAGACATTGGGTGAGGCTCAAGTGAAGTCTCTAGAACTTAACCATAGGATGGATAATACCAAAAGCTTGATGAAAGAGTTCTCATTTTTAACATTCAATCATGTTTACATAGAACTGAATGTTGAAGCAGATTCTCTCTCTAATCTTGATCTAGGAACTATGGTCCATGACACAGTAGAGCCAAATGAACTTTGGCACAGAAGGCTTGCACATGTGCATTACAGAGCACTACCACTTCCAAGCAAAGCTCTTGAAGGTCTTCCAGAAATCCAAGCAAAACATGAAGGAGTCTGCAAAGGATGTGCACAAGGAAAGAATACAACGAAGACATTTCCAAGTAGCCAGAGCAAGACAAAAGGAATATTGGAAATCATCCACTCCGATGTATGCAGAAAAATGTCATCAAGTTCACTAAGAGGGTATGTATACTATGTTTCTTTCATTGATGATTTTTCTAGGAAGACATGGATTTACTTCATGAAGAACAAAGATGAAGTTTTTAGCAAGTTCAACAAGTTCAAAGCCTTGATCGAGAACCACACAAAAAAGAAGATCAAGACCTTTCGATCAGATAATGGTGGAGAATTCACATCAAATGAATTCAAAGACTTATGCAAAGAATTAGGGATTAAGAGAGAGTTGTCCACTCCTTATAATGCACAACATAATGGGGTTGCAGATAGGAAGAATAGAAATATCATGGAAGCTACAAGAGCAATGATTCATGATCAAGATCTTCCTATGCATCTATGGGCAGAAGTTGCTAGAACAGTGGTGTATGTACAGAACCGTACTCCACACAGAGTACTCGAGAACAAGACTCCTAAAGAAGTCTTCTCTTGCAAGAATCAAAAATTCAGCCATCTTAGAATATTTGGCTATCCAGTGTACATACACATTCCAAAAGAGAAGAGAACAAAACTAGATCCTTCAGGAAAGAAGGGTATATTTGTGGGATACTCTGAAAGCTCGAAGGCTTACAAAATATACTTCCAAGGATACAAGAAGATTGACATCAGCAGGGATGTAACATTTGATGAAGACACGGCTTACAACAAATCCAGAAAGAGACCTATTGAAGATATTGAAGAAGCACAAGCACCCAGAATTCATGATACAACCATGAACGAAGAAATTCAAGAATAAGATCAAGAATTTGAAGAACCACAGAGACCTGTAGATCCACCTCAAGAGAAGAATCCTCACAAGAGGAAACCTACTTGGGTACGATAAATTATCCAAGGTGCAGAAATATATGGGGCTATAGAAGAGAATCATAGAGAAAGAAAGAGAACCAAATCTTGCTCCGGATATGTAGCCTTACTATGTGACTCTATCAATGAAGAACCTTCTAGTTATGAAGAAGCGATAGAACAGAAAGAATGGAAGGATGCTATGATCGAAGAGTATCAATCAATCATGAAGAACGATGTTTTGGATGTTGTCCCAAGACCAGAAGGGAAGTCGGTTGTAACTTCTAAATGGATCTATGAGGAGACTAAAGAGGTCAACACAAAGTGCATTCCATTTTATAAAAACCGCAAATCCTTTTTCATTTATTAATGTTGAGATTCTTTATTTAGGATAAATTACTTAGCGTAGGTGACAATACCTGTTCTATCTTTTGTAATTTTATATTCTTTCATTTTTAGTTAAAATTGTTACACATTCTTTGAAAGCTTATAAGAACTTTTATTTTTATAGTTATTTTTAATCTAAATCTTTTGTTTTCTGTTTATCTTGAACAGTTTTGTTGATGTAATTGTAACTTCGGAATGTATTCACTTGTATTTATTATGTATTGTAACCCGATGTTTATTCCGGGATGTATTTGTAATGTACTTGAGTCATGTCATGCCCCGATGTTTCTATCGGGAAGTTTTTATAATGTAAACAAGTCATGTCAAGTCAATGTGGTTAACTCTCCTATTGTCTAAGGGTTAAAGTCCCCATAGTTCCGCGGCACTAAGGTTATTAGACTCTCCTAGAGAGGTCATCCCTAGTTGGGTTTAGTCATGTCGAGAATTAGTATAAATAGAGAGCTAGCCTCTCTATTTGACACACACTCACTCACACTCAGTTGTAGCACATAGATGAGGAAGAAAAAGACACTGGGGCAAGGAAGAAATAGGTTACTGCTGCCGAGAGATTATCTTACTATTTTTGGGTTTCACTTTGGTGCTGATTCTATCTCTGAGAAGGTTGCAGGGTTTTCTCAATTTATGGTTTCCCCAAGGAAAAACACTATGTTCATTGTCTCTTATGTTTGATTGCTATGCTTGTTGCTCTCTTAGTTAAAGATCCTAATGATATGCTAGTTTAATGTTTAAAATCTAACATGGTATCAGAGCTAACCTAAGAAGAAGACACTGCACAGCTACGAGAAATAGGGATTCCTATTTTTTGGATCTCTCTCCACATATTTTCAGCAAAAGCAGGATGGAATAACTCTCCTCCCTAGGGCGCATCTTTCTGTCAAAGCAGAATCCAATTCTGAGGTTTTTCAATTTTGGACCTGACACTACTGCTGGAAATTAGGGATTTTCACAAACGTGGAATTTTTCAGTGAGCCTAGGCCTATATTGATCTCCTCCCCAAAACATAAGAGGGATCAAATTCAAAGCATTTGGTTGGACAAAAATCTGGAAAAGCAAAACCCTAATTGCTCCTGATCCAGCACTACCAAATTTCAGCTCCAAATCCAGATCCAACAGCTTGACCTAGTAAGATATAAATCTTTTGTATTTCCATTTGAGGTTCTCAGTTAAGATGTCTCATCATACCAAGCTTGATTAAAAGCTTGAGGGAGATGATAACTTTTGAGCCTAGAAGTATAGGATCTCCCCGGTCCTGGAAGAAAATGAGTTGGACTCCTACATCCATTAGGTGGTTCTAGTTCTTGAGGGAGATGAGGCCAAGGCCTTACATAATAAGAAGTTGGTTATGGAAAATAGGATCATTGCATATTCTATCAAGGATCACCTCCTTCCACAAGTGTGCTCCCTCAAGACACCTAAAGCCATGTTTGATTCGCTAACCAAACTATTTGAAGGGAAGAACATCAATTGGAAGATGACTCTAAGGAACCAGTTGAAGAATGTAAAGATCCAGAATGAGGAGACCATCTAGTCATACTTCACAAGGGTCTCCCAGATCAAAGAACAGCTGGAAGCAGTAGATGAAGAAGTGGAGAATGCAGAAATTGTGATGACAACATTAAATGTCCTCCCTAGGTCATGGGATTCTTTCATCCAACGAATCTGTGCTAGAAAGAAGTTGGTCAAGTTCAGTAGACTGTGGGAGGAATGTTTTCAAGAAGAAGCTCGAATAGCAGCTCGAGAAGAAAAGATGGGAAATGAATATCAAGCTCTCACAGCACACTCCAAGAAAGGAAGAAGGGAAAATCATCATCACCAAGGTAAGCATTCTCATCAGAAACATAACATTGCAAGAAGGGATTCATCCAAACTCAGATGTTATACATGTGATTAAATAGGACACTTTGCTAGAAATTGTCCCATGAATAAGAATGGATCCAAGAAGAAGAAGTACTCCAAAAGAAGACATCATGCTCACACTACTGAGGATGATGATCCTCCCAGGAAGAGAGTAAAACAAGAAAGTGAAGATGAATATGTTATGATCTTCACTCTCACGGGAACTGTCACTCATGGAAGCAGAGATTGGTTTATTGACAATGGGGCTTCCAAGCACATGACAGGTTTCAAGGAATCCTTTGAGAAACTATCCGAACATGATTCACCCCATAAGGTGAAGCTTGGGGATGACTGCCAATATCCCATAAAAGGTAGTAGTGAATCCTCCTACAAGCTAGAATCTGGAAAGCCTATGAAAATGAAGGATGTCTTGTTTGTACCAGTACTAAAGAAGAATCTTCTATCCATATCAGCATTGGATGCAAAAGGCATGAGAATTACATTTGTAGATGGCCAAGTCCTGATGTGGCCAAGAGGAAAGACTATTGATGATGCAATAGTGATTGGAGAACAAGAAGGAGGTTTATACAAACTCAAGGGCCATTCAGAACAAGCTATGGTCCATGACACAGTAGAGCCAAATGAACTTTGGCATAGAAGGCTTGCACATGTGCATTACAGAGCACTACCACTTGCAAGAAAAACTGTTGAAGATGTTCCAAAAATCCAAGAAAAACATGAAGGGGTATGCAAAGGATGTACAAAAAGAAAGAATACAAAGAAGACATTTCCAAGTAGTGAGAGCAATGAAAAGGAATATTGGAAATCATCCACTCTGATGTATGTGGACCAATCTCATCAAGTTCACTAAGCGGGTATGTATACTATGTTTCTTTCATTGATGATTTTCCTAGGAAGACATGGATTTACTTCATGAAGAACAAAGATGAAGTTTTCAGCAAGTTCAAGGAATTCAAAGCCTTCATCGAGAACCACGTAGAAAAGAAGATCAAGACCTTTCGATCAGATAATGGTGGATAATTCACATCAAATGAATTCAAACACTTATGCAAAGAATCGAGGATTAAGAAGGAGTTGTCCACTCCTTATAATCCACAACACAATGGGGTTGCAGAAATGAAGAATAGAACTATCATGGAAGTAACAAGAGCAATGCTCCATGATCAAGATCTTCCTATGCATCTATGTGAAGAAGCTATTAGAACAGTGGTGTATGTACAGAACCATACTCCACACAGAGTACTCGATAAAAAGACTCTTGAAGAAGTCTTCTCCTGCAAGAAACCAGAATTCAGCCATCTTAGAATATTTGGCTGTCCAGTGTACATACACATTCCAAAAGAGAAGAGAACAAAACCAGATCCTTTAGGAAAGAAGGGTATATTTGTGGGATACTCTGAAAGCTCGAAGGCTTACAGAATATACTTCCCAGGATACAAGAAGATCGACATCAGCAGGGATGTAACATTTGATGAAGGCACAGCTTACAACAAATCCAAAAATAGATTTGCTGAAGATACTGGAGAAGCAGAAGCACCCAAAATTCATGATACAATCATGAACGAAGAAATTCAAGAAGAAGATCGAGAATTTGAAGAACCACAAATACCTGTAGATCCTCCTCAAGAGAATAATCCTCACAAGACGAAACCTGCTTGGGCATGAGAAATTATCCAAGGTGCGGAAAGATATGGGGCTCCAGAAGAGAATCACAGAGAAAGAAAGAGAACCATATCTGGCTAAGGATATGTAGCCTTACTATGTGAATTTATCAATGAAGAAGCGGCAGAATGGAAAGAATGAAAAAATGCTGTGATCGAAGAGTATCAATCGATCATGAAGAATGATGTTTGGGATGTTGTCCCAAGACCAGAAGCGAAGTCAGTTGTAACTTCCAAATGGATCTATAAGATCAAGCATGTTGCATATAGTAGCATAAAGAAATATAAGGCAAGATTCATGGCTCGTGGTTTCTCCCAGAAAGAAGGAATAGATTATGAAGAAACCTTTGCACCTGTAGCCAGATACACTTCCATCAGATTTGTACTTGCTTTGGCTGCACTGATGAAATGGAAGATACACCAAATGGATTTCAAGACTGCTTTCTTGAATGGTGTAGTGGAAGAGGAAGTGTATGTAGAATAGCCACTCGGTTTTGAGACACATGACAGGGAGTCTCATGTGTGCAGATTGAAGAAAGCCCTGTACAGTTTGAAACAGGCACCCAGGACATGGTACGGTAGAATTTATAGCATTCTATCCAGTTTGGGCTTTACCAAAAGTAAAGCAGATTCCAACCTCTACTACAAGGTTGAAGATGGCAACCCAGTGATGCTCCAACTATATGTAGATGAGCTATTTGTAATAGGTATGGATGGGTTGATTGCTGATATGAAGAGAAATCTTGTTTCCGAGTTCAAAATGAAGGACTTGGGAATGATGCATTATTTTCTAGGTATGGAGGTGTGGTAGAATGCAGATGGAATCTCCCTCAGATAAGGGAATTATGCAATAAAGATCCTGAAGAGGTTTGGGATAATGGACTGCAAGGCCATGACCACACCTATGGCATCGAACCTGAAGCTTTTGAGTGATGCTTCATCAGAAGTGGTTGATGCTACGATGCATCGTCAAATGATTGGGTTCTTGATGTACCTAATGAACAAAAGACCAGACATTTGCTTTGCAGTGAACACCTTGAGCCAGTTCTTGATAGATCTGAGACATGTTCACTTGATTGCTGCAAAGCATATTCTGAGGTACCTGAGGGGTACAATAGATTATGGGCTCAAGTACAAGGTGAATTAGAATATTAACATGGAGGGTTATGTTGATTCAGATTGGGTAGGTAGTTCCATTGAAAGGAAGAGCACTTCAGGTTGTTGCTTTAGTATGGGATCAGGTGTGATATCTTAGTTTAGCACAAAGCAATCCCGCATGGCACTGAGTATAGCTGAAGCAGAGTATGTCGCAGCTTGTTCAGCTAGTTGTGAGGCAGTATGGCTGCGGAAGCTACTGTCTGATTTATTGGTCTCCAGATGGATGCTACTTGTATACATTGTGACAACCAGAGTTGTGTGAAGTTGTTAGAGAATCCATTATTCCATGACAAGTCGAAGCATATCGAGATCAAGTATCACTATATCAGAGATATGGTGCAGAGGGGAGCAGTGAAGCTCCAGTATGTTGCGACGGAGGAATAGATAGTTGATGTATTAATGAATCCATTAGCTAGGGTGAATTTCAATTACTTCAGGGAGAAGCTTGGTGTTCTCCAAATCGAGGTTTCCTCCAAGAGAAAATTATGACACCCATAGCCATTCTAACATGGTGAGAGGATTGGTTCCTTCCATGGTCAGATGTAAGGGCTGAGCCATTTTGTCATGGTGATAGGATTGGTTCCTTCCATGTTAGATGTGAGTGATAATCCATTCTGATGTGACTATAGGATTGGTTCCTACATGATCAGAAGTAAGCGTCGAATGCCATTTTGGGAATGGAGGTTCCTTGTCAGTTACCAGGTAGCTCAGTCTGGGACTGGGGGCCATTCTGATAGGATTGTAGGATTGGTTTGTACATGATCAGATGTGAGTGCACGCCCTTCTGACATTGGTTGTCAGATGTAATCGCAAAGAACTTTCAGCGTGAAGGATTGGTTCCTTGCATGGTCGAATATAAGTGCTGAGCCTTTCTGACATTGGTTGTCAGATGTAAGTGCAGAGCCTTTTAGCATGGAGGATTGGTTCCTCACATGGCCAAGTGTAAGTGTTGGGCCTTTGCAATCATTGGTTAACGGATGTGAGTGTTGGGCCTTTCTGACATGGTTGTGGGAGGTGTTCCCACATGGTCAGATGTGAGTGTTGGGCGTTGCCTTTCTAATATGATTATAGTATTGGTTCCTAC
Organism: Pseudotsuga menziesii; assembly: GCA_001517045.1. NCBI lineage: Eukaryota > Viridiplantae > Streptophyta > Pinopsida > Pinales > Pinaceae > Pseudotsuga > Pseudotsuga menziesii. The sequence goes on from LPNX010116206.1 coordinate 85,562, forward strand.
ATGATCAGATATAAGTGATGGGCAGGCCATTCTGACTTAGGGTCAGATATAAGTGATGTAAAAGACCTGCACAAAGGGTAGGCCTACAACCAGCATGAAAAAGGGTTGGCTCTGTATAACTTCCTATGACAAGAAGAATCATGAGATAGCACCTGTGAAGATTCAGTGTTGATGATCCAACAGAGATTATCCAGATCGAGAGATGATCTAGATCTAGAGATGATGCTCCGGAGATGATCCAGATCGAGGGATGATCCAAATCTAGTGGCGATCATCCAGATCGAGGGATGATCCAGATCCAGAAATGATGCTCCAGAGATGATCCAGATCGAGGGATGATCAAGATCCAGTGATGATGATCTAGATCGAGTGATGATCTAGATCTAGGTGAAGATGACTTGAAGATGAAGGTGACTTGAAGATATAGATGACTTGAAGGTGAGGATGATGAAGACTCGATGATGATCCATATGATACAGAGAAGAAGACTTGTGCTGATAAATAGTGTCGAGAGAATACCTTCCTAGTTAAGAGGGAGTGTTGATGTAATTGTAACTTTAGAATGTATTCACTTGTATTTCTTATGTATTGTAACCCGATGTTTATTTCGGGATGTATTTGTAATATACTTGAGTCATGTCATGCCCCAATGTTCCTATCAGGAAATTTCTATAATGTAAACAAGTCATGTCAAGTCAAGGTGGTTAACTCTCCTATTGTCTAAGGGTTAAAGTCCCCATAGTTTCAGGGCACTAGGGTTATTAGACTCTCCTAGAGAGGTCGGCCCTAGTTAGGTTTAGTCAAGTGAGGAATTAGTATAAATAGAGATCTAGCCTCTCTATTTAACACACACTCACTCCCACTCAGTGGTAGCGCATAGCTTAGGAAAAGAAAGACACTGGGGCAAGGAAGAAAGAGGTTATTGCTGTCGGGAGATCATCTTATTATTTTTGGGTTTCACTTTGGTGTTGATTCTATCTCTAAGGAAGTTGTGGGGTTTTCTCCATTTATGGTTTCCCTGAGGAAAAACACTGTGTTCATTGTCTCTTGTGTTTGATTGTTGTGCTTTTTGTTCTCTCAGTTAAAGATCCTAATGATATGCTAGTTTAATGTTTAAAATCTAACAAGTTCAACGTTTTTTCCAGGGTTTTGTCTCTATTTGTCATTCTTGTGTAGGATTTACTTATCAAGTCCCACTAGTAAACGAAAATTGTTGCTCTTTTCACAAATATACTCTAATTAAGTGTCTAAATAAGTGAGGAAATGTATATAGATTATTATTATGTGGATACTTGATTTTGCACTAAATAAGTGAGACAACGTATATAGGTTATTATTATGTGGATACTTGATTTTGCATTGGCTTGGGTTGCAAAACATGTAATTTGGGTTTATATTTGAAATGTAAGGTGTATTTGTGAAGTTTTTTTCGATTGTACACTCATAGGTTTAGACCATTGAAAATACCTGGTGTTACAAAAATATTGGTTTTGTTATGTTAGAATTGTCTTCCAAGAAATGAAAACGATTTTGTATAATTGTGTAGTCATTTTTGTAATATTTAAGTTTATACAAGGCTTTTATAGAGTTGGAAGCGTTTCTTTAAAAGAAAGTCATGGGTATTGAACCTAAAACTTTGAGCACCCAATCAACATTCAATACGACTCTGAAAAATATAGAAAGTGTTGTGTTGGTGGGTCACAACTCATGGAATTGGGCGTTGGGATTAATATGACTAAAGGTCAAGGAGCGCCATCGGTAGAGGCTTGAATG
>LPNX010116215.1:11144-154682 GCA_001517045.1 Pseudotsuga menziesii
GTCCTAACCTTTCCTTTGCCGTTGGTCGTGTTTCCCGTTACATGCAAACTCCTTATGAAAGTCACTGGAAAGAAGTAAAAAGAATACTTCGATATATTCGAGGTACAATTCAGTTTGGGATTCATTACAGTACAGGGGGGGAACCTTTGTTGGTTGGTTTCACTGATTCAGATTGGGCCGGTGATCCTGATGATCGAAAGTCTACTGCAGGTTATGTTTTCAGTCTGGGATCTGGACCTGTCACTTGGGCTTGTAAGAAACAACAAGCTCTTGCTCTTTCTTTAGCAGAAGCAGAATATCGAGCCGCAGTTAATGCCAGTCAGGAAGCTTTATGGCTTCAACAGATCCTTTCAGAGTTTGGATTCGAGCAGCAGCAGCCTACTCCACTTTGGTGCGACAATCAAAGTGCCATCAAGCTTGCCAAAAATCCAGTTCTCCATCAGCGTAGCAAACACATTGAGCTACACATGCACTTCATCAGAAATCTTGTTCATGATCGTGTTATTGAAGTGCTCTATTGTCCTACAGATGATCAAGTTGCAGACATCTTCACCAAGTCTCTTACAGAAGTGAAGTTTTGTAAACTTCGGTCTATGTTAGGAGTTCAGGAATGTGTCCTTAAGGGGGGATAGGCTCTAATGCCTCCTTCCTTCTCCTAATAGTGTCACTTTTGTAAATCCTTCAATCCTATCCCAAGTTGTCCTTAAGGGGGGATGTTAGGATATTTCTACACTTAGGAGTTAGTTAAGATCAACTTGTGTAATATATCCGTTAGGTAAAAGTGTGTTTCTTTAGTATGCATTAGTATGCATTTGTAAATATTCTAATCTGACGGTCACGATATGTTCTAGACATAAAGTGATCCGACGGTTCAACTTCTCTTAGATCATACCTACCATTGATCCGTGGCTTAACACTCGATTGGTCTATGATCTCTGTTTAAAGAGCATAGAGGGTCCTTGGCTAGTTGATCGATTATGAGAAGCTCATGTAACTTTCTTTCTTTTGCATAATAAATTGCTCCGAGTAGCTATTTGGCCGGGGCCGTGGACTGTTTCCCTCTCGAGGGTTTTAACCACATGACAAACATTGGTGTATTGATCTGTGATCTGTTTGTGTGAAGCGGTTGTTCTTGGTGTTCGGTCCTTTGGGAGTACCCTGTATACCCTAACACCTACCCTTGGGATCATATGATATACTTATCGAAATGGACTAGTTGGAACAACACCATGTCATACTTTATTGCTTACACAATGCAATCTTGTGTACATATAGCCAAGGGAATCAAGTAAATATTAAAAGCATACCAAGGAAAGTTTCAGTAGGGCAGATATCTTCTTTACAAGCAAAGAGGTGCATTAGGAAAGGTTGCAAATTGTTTGTAGTAAACATCCAAGACATAGAGGCTAAAACAGAACAATACATAGAGGAATTTCTAGTTATTTTATATTTCAAGGACGTACTTCTTGAGGAAATCCCAGGATTACCACCGAAACAAGACCTAGAATTTTCCATAGAACTGACACCAAGATCAGTTCTGGCTTCGAAATCCCCTTACCGCATGAGTGCACTAGAGTTGGTGGAACTAAAAATGTAATTACACGAGTTGATATAGAAAGGATATATTTGACCAAGTGTGTCCCCTTGGGGAGCACCGATACTTTTTGTAAAGAAGAAGGATGGTATGATGCAGATGTGGATCGATTACCGTCAGTTTAAAAAATGACTATCAAGAATTGATACCCACTCCCTAGGATCGATGACTTATTCGATCAAATAAGAGGAGCCAGTATATTTTCAAAGATATACCTGCGATCTAGGTACCATCACGTACAGATTCACAACGAGGATATTCACAAAAACTCCTTTTGTACAAGGTACAATAATTACGGGTTTGTAGTAATGCCAGTCAGGTTGACCAATGCACCTGCGAAATTTATGTGTATGATGAACAGTATATTTAGTGAATATCTGGATAAATTTGTGTTGGTTTTTATAGACGACATCCTAGTTTATTCTAAGAGTAAAGAGCAGCACGAGGAACACCTCTGCATAGTGCTACAGGTGTAGCAGGGATTTCTCCCTTGCTACAGGGCAGGAATGGCTACCTTCCGTCTATAGGATGGAAGGGTAGGTTCCTGGTGGTGAAATGCAGTAAAAACGGATAGAAACCAAAGTAGAACAGAAAGAAGAGAAATGGCTGGAAACCCCTTTGCACACACTGTTAGGGTTTAGCTCCAGCTACCTGCAAACAACATGTTAGAAAACAAAATACCTACAAAACAAGTTAGGCAACAAACCTCCAAATAAATCATTGAAACAAATACAGAAAATGACAAGCTATACCTTCTCTTTGGATGGAATGGGCCACCATGCCCTGGCTTGGAGAAGCACCTCTCTTGAATGGGGGAGCTATGGCTCAATGGAAAATGGAGGAGAGGGAATGTGGGTGGCTTGAGAGACAAAGGGTCTCAAGGCATCCATGGGTAGCATAACAGTATGCAAGAGAGAAGTGTTTTGAGAGTGACCCCCACCTCTCTATTTATAGCTTTTTGGGGGCTTTTTAGGGTTTTAAGCCCCTGGTTGGGGCTTTAGCCCCTTTTTTGGGATTTTAGCCCCTTCCACCCTATATTTAGCTCCTTTTGGGGTTTTTAGCTCCTTTGAGGGGTTTTAGCCCCTTTTTGGAGGCTTTAGCCCCTAGGAGAGCTATTTAGGATCTTTTTAGGGGTTTTTAAGCTCTTTTGCTCATTCTTAAGCCTTTTTGAGGGTGTGGGAGTCTAATGGGGTGAAATGAGGGTCGTGCATGGGTGTCTTGGGGTGGTGCAGGCCATGTAGAGCAGAGTAAGGGATTTTTTTGGGTTAACATATTACCCCCTGATGTGTGAGGGCAGGATCTCATCGTATGGCCGACGAACATCATAGTATTTTCTATGGAGAGGTGGTGCTTCTTGGGATGGGGCACGGTGGCTTTTGGTTTTTGTATTAATATGGTTCCCATCAATGGGTGAGATACAAATAATGTGTGACATGTGTATGGACGAGGCAGACATCCCCATGCTCATGATAATGTCAAAAGAATAATGCGATCTATGCTCTAAAATACAAGAGTTGATCATACACAACTGATGATACATAGTGGTTGCCTCAATGCGAGGCTGAATACATTAATACTGATTTGAAGAACTGCTACATTGGACCCATGGAATTCTCATGGAATGTTATATCTTCCTGACTGATAGCCTGCTAGATCTGGGATGGTACATAGCTATATGGACTCACTGATGGAGATTCAAAGTCTCTATGGTACAAGTATGCTGCATCAATCACAAATCTATATAGAAGCGCTGCTAGGGCTTCTGAACACCGTCTCCAACACAAATAGGAAATCACAAGGGACATAAACCTGTTTAGGTCCCTTGAATAGACTCATCAATGTGCTAGAGTTAGGTTACATCTGGGGTCTTCAACCAAATACTGCACGGACCCATACCCTGTATGAATCTCAACGGTGCGATGATGTAGTTGGAGTCGAGCACGTGAGAAAAAACCATCCCGAGAGGCACTAAGGACTCCTCTCAAGTGGTCCAAGGAAATCATCAATGAGGTTAATGAAACCAAGATACATGGACCTCTGGGTCTATCTTCTGGAATACGTGTGTTGTCGTCAACAGAGGGAGACTTGCCCCTGGTTAAGGAAATGATGTTTCCTTGACCAAAAGCATGAGGGAGATAACTGAAAGGTGTGAGACAATTTGAGGAATGACCCACTGAATGGGGGGGGGAGGGAAAGAGTTGGATAGGGGTAGAGGGAGTGTAGTAGACTCAAACTTCCTTTGTTCAGAATATGATGATAGGGTGGACCAGGCAGCAAATGAAACTATCTTATGGGAATGGGATCATAGCTGTAATACCAGGATTGTCAATGCAGATGGGAAATACTTGGGGGAGGTAGAAACTTTTGATATTGATGGGATCCAAGGAAGACACATTTCAGAGTACTCTAAACAAAGGAAACCCAATGTGGGAATGCTACCAAACCATTTTTTGTGGGGTGGTGTCTAGAGATACCGTTGTGGTATGATCTCAATGGTGCTTTCAATTTTAGAGAGTATGAAAGCACAAAGAAGACTCCAATGGGGTCTCTTTTTTGTTGGTAGTCTCCTATACCCGAAAAAGGATAAAAGTATGCATGGGAGAGCTCGCCCATCCTTTTTTAGGTGATGGGAGACTTATTTACCATTGGGAGTCTAGTCAGGTCAGAAAATATTAAACCTATACTGACTGGACGATCATTCAAATACTTTTACGAGCATGAATGAAACCAAGTTTGCTTGACGATCTTTTCTTGATGAGAAGGCTGGAAAAGAGCTTAATGACAACCCATGGTGATATTTTTCATAAAGTGTGGCCACTCTTCCTGTGAAAGCATAAAAGTATGTAGAGGGGAACAGTCTTGGTTTGAATATGCTGGTCCTTTTCATTTGATGGTCTACATAGTCCGCAAAAGGAGGTAAAAAAGATGATGTAGAAGCCCTTTCCTATACTTTAACGAGGGGGAAAGGAAGCAGCTGTGCTCGACAATATTTTCATTCTTTTAGGAGTTAGAAAAGAGATTAAAAGAAAATCTAGTATGGTCAACCAATCGCGGTGGCACAGGTGGTGCCCCATGTCGGCATGGTGGATAGTGGTCCAAAGGTCATTCGCATAGTATGGACGAAGCAGATGGCTCTCAAACATACCAATACATACACTGGATAGATCATGGTAGAGGCACGCAAGTTGGTGCAGTAGAGGCATGCAAAATGAGGTGGATCTCGGACAGAGGTCAGGATATTCATGTGTGAATTGTGGTGGAACGACTTAACTACATGTGATGTGAGTGCAAGTCCGGAGGAATTTATATGCCAAATACATGCAAAAGAAATGATTCATCTTCCGAACAATGGTCCAAAGATTCACATGAGGTGAGGTGGATGGAGTATATAGCTATGTGTTATAAAATAAAAATGCTGTTCCTTATGGGTGGTGGCCTGTGAATCCGCATGAATAGTGGTAGGCAAGTGTGATGCAAGTACAAGTCTGTAGACACTTGTATCACCATGGTGCGACTTGTAAATCAAGGTAACTTCTGGGAAGCAGTCTTGAAATTTGTTTGTTAAACATGAGACAATGGTCTCATCAAGAGATGGAAATTTGAGACCGAAGGTGTGAGAGGTGTCTCGAACCGGTTCTGGGTGACTTTGAATTAGCAGTTGATGGTGCTGCCCCTGACTTGTGCTAAAAAACATTGAAAAATAAGAAAGGGAAAAAACTATGTATAAGGGACTCATAATGGTTATATTAGGCATAGACTCTCTTGAGATGGAGCCCATTGTGTGGCTTCTTCAAGAGTTTATCATCTGAGTCAGTGAAGAGGTATGCCCCCTTGCTGAGACAAAGGTCATTGGCAAGGCGGGATGACAAAATCTGGTCTTTTATGGGAAGAACCGATTCGACACTATGGTTTAAAGGGAATGGGGTAAAACTGAAGGAGGTCTCACATATATCTCCATCATCAGGTAAGTGGTGTCGAGATAGATCAGGTGGATCTTCCATAGCCAACAAGGTGAAAGGGAAACTGGTGCTAGATATCATGGAAATGGTATTGGTTGTGGCTTTGGTTGCCTTGCCCCAAGTCTCTTTTGGAGGAAGAGGGGTAGGCCTGGAGACAAAAGGAGTCTTTGATGGACCTGGAGGTAGGTGCAACATCATCTCAACTAGATGGACATGATTCAACACATCTTGGGGCCTCAGAGGCATGGTAGGTGATTCAAGGTACCACACAGGATCTCCTAGTGTGAAATCCTGTAGATTGCAGGCTACCCAGACAAACTTACTCATGATCTCAGACAGTAGGAAAAGGAAGAGGAAAATGTTGATCAGGAATGAACCCCACAGTTTCCCTGGTAACTAAGGTTGAGGTTGTAACTGAGGTTGTAGCTGCAGATGGAGCTATGTTTGTGGAAACAACAGAAGAGATAGGTTTGATGGATCATTGGTGGTGGTGGAGATAAGAGGGTCGTTAGAACTAGACATCATGTAAATGGACATGGTGTCCGAAGAAGGAGGTGGGGGGTGAACTTCTTCGATCAGAGTGATCTATGATTCAAGGGAATGTTGTCGAAGGTCAGCTAAACCCATTCAGAACTCAAACAAGTCTTGGCAATGGTGATAATAGTGTCCATACAATCCACAAAGGGCGTAAGCATATTTTGTTCTCAATGACTTGTTTCTTACTATTGGCCCGCTTGGAAGTTCAACCATGGGGAGGTTTTTCATTGTGTCCATGGGATCCAAATGTGCACGGATTATGGGAATATCGGGGTAGTTCTGAGTCGGAAGGCCCTGTTCTTCACAGATGATGCAAGGTGGGATCTGTCAAGGTTTTGTGGTAGCTTTCAGATTCTTTCCCCTGGCTTTTTTTGGGTGGGGCGGTGCGTGTGCGGATGTGGTGGTTGGTTTTTGCAGGCCAGGTGGAGGATGAGACTCGACCGAAATGGGTTGCATGGGGGTTAAGACTACCTAGGGCATTGGTGGTTGAGCATGTGGATCAAGATACCACACCAGAATTCCCAATGTAAATATGGGTAGGTTTAGGGTGGCCATTACTGGCTTGCTCATGACACCAAGCGGGGGAAAGAGGAAGGGAATTGTATGGACTGGAGAGGAGCACAAATAACTTACTGATGGTTATATGTGGGGATGAGGTTGTGGTTGCGGCTGCGTGTAATGCTGCGGCTACAGATGATGTTGCGGCTGCTGTTGATGTTGCGGCTACTAGCGTTGTTGTGGTTGTAGCTGCGATTGTATTTTGGGTGCAATGGTGCTAGATGAGAGCATGCACAAGTCCATAGTCTCATTTGGTGTTAGTGGTAGTGACACTAAGGGGAAAGGAGCCATCATGGTGCTATCAGCAAACAACCCAAGGCCCACATTCAACAATGGGGAGGCTAGTATGTTGTCAACCATGGTGTTGACCATAGGGATAACATTCGCATGTGTGGTCATCCCTTGTGGATCAATGGTGTTGATCATAGGGATAACGTTGGCAGGTGCCATTAGCCCTTGCAGATCGTGATAATTTAGTTGGTCAACAGTCATGATTTTCCCTTTTTGGGGGAACATCATGAGATGGAAGACAGTTGATGTGATAGCTCTCATGGCATACATATAAATTCTTCTGAGGAGAAGGTTATAGTCCAATTGAGCATTGACAACCTCGATGTCAATCAAAATTGTCTTCCTGGACAATGTGATGGGGACGTTGGGGAGGATTCCTTGGGATTTAGTGGGATGGCCATCATAATCCCACAGAGTTGTGGAGGATGGTTGCATAATTGGGGATCCGAGTTTCTTCCAAACTAGGGTAGACATAACGCATGTGGATTCCCCCTCATCCACTATGCACCGGTGCACAACCAAATTTCGGATAGACACCAGGATTTGAAAGGAATTGGTTGATGTCATTCGTGGTTCTCCATTATCCATGTCGAATGTGATAAAATTGGAGTCGAAGGGGTCTACGGCCCCAAGGGAAGCTAGCAAGGCTTCCCGTTGCATTGGGCACATTTTGAGTACCTCAAGAGCGGACATGGTGGTTGGTGTTTGGGCCAAATCATCCACGATGCTGTAGCTGACAGTAGCTATAGCCCTGGCATTATTGGAAACCTTGCATATGTGGGGGTGAGGGAACGGGGGTAACTGAAGAGGTGCATTGACTGTTTTAGATGTTGAAGTCGCTGATGTGTCAATGGGTTCAATGTTGGTTTCCTACTGATTTCGTCGAGTTTGTAGATTGGCCTCTTTAGTTGTCATAGCTAGCAGGTGGTGGACACATGTTTCTACCATGGGAGGTGCCCTCGAAGCATTGGGATTGGGTTGGGGAGGGGGTGTGGTTGCCACCAATCCTTGGACTGGTAATGGGTTTTGAAGCACCATAGGAGGAGGTCCTTGTGGTGTTAGGTTGGGTTGGGCTTGGTCCATTGTGTTGGTGGCATGTTGCACCTCATTCCTAATGGCCTGCTTAGCACGACCCATGAAGGGACACTCGAATGTGTAGTGCCCGTAGACCTCACAGAGTGTACATGGTTGGTTTGTATGCAACGGGGTGTTGCATCTTGATGCATTTGGTCGTGGAGTATTTTGGGCTGGCCGGTTTGCCACGACATTTTTGGGAGGATTTGGTTATTGACCACCTCCCTATGGTTGATTGTTGCCTTAGTTTCAGGGTCGATTATTCCTAGCTTGCCCTTGTTTATTATTGGGGGCTGGCTAGTTGGGACGGTTTTGTTGTGAAAACACTTGTCCCAATGGAGCAGGTGGAGTAGGGGTGGGGTGTTGAACTGCTTGCACTGGTGGTGCATAGTAGATTTGGGTGGGTGCCATTCCCACAAATGTGGGAAATTTCCCTGCATATTGCTATGTTGGCCAAGCCAAGGCCTAAGCCTGTTGCGGTGGCACAGGTTGTGCATAAGAAGTTGTGGCTTCAGACTAGGACATCATTCTTACATAGTCCGGAGTTTGGTTTTGGTAGGAAACACTAGCAGTGTTGCTTGGTTGTGGTGGTGTTAGATGGTGTTGTGGTTGGTGGGAGATCGATCCTAATATGCCATCTACAGTATGGGATGCCATCGGTGCATCATGGTAGGTGGTACCCACACGGGGAGCATCTGGAATGACAGTGTAAAGGTACCTAGACTGTGCATAAATCAGATCGAACTGCTGGGCTTTCAAGATGGCTTCTTCTTTTGATTGGGGACAGAGGCGACGTCCTTTGCTATAGGTGGGAGTAAGGTTTTGACGAACCAATCTAGGAAGATCCTGTCATCAAGTTGGATCTTACACAAACTACAACATCGCCGCCACTCATGGATGTGGTCGGTTATATGGGTCACAGTATTTTGGTGGAAAGATAACAAGATCTCCACCCCTTCGTCATATCTGATAGGGAGTTGGAAATATTCAGGAACATGAAAGCTAGGGAGTTAAAATCTAGGTACTTAGCTTGTGGTAGCTCAATGTACCACTTGGCTGCAGCACCTATGAGGGTGCATTGGAATAGTATTAACCTGATCAAATCATCTACGATGATGTTTGATGAGCACCATAGATGAAATGTCCTGATGTGGTTTTGGGGGCACTCCCTTTCCTTCCCTTAAAACTTGGGAATGTCTGAGGGAAGTTTGGTTGGCATGGGAGGCCAAAATGTTTGATGGTGGATAGGGTCATTTGTTAACCGATCCAAATCAAGCAAGTTTAGACATGCCATGAAAGGCATGTTTGACCCGAGGTTGATGTGAGATGGGGCAGCCATGGTATTCGGGTTTGTAGGTGCATAATGCATCTGCATTGCTGGAGGTATTTGTGGCACCATCGAGGATGGGCCAGTTCCCCCAAGTGTGGTGGGAGGGACATTGTGGGTGGAAGGGCCACTGCCCCCATGTATGATAGGAGGGGCAGTGTATGTGGAAGGGCCACTTCCCCCATGTGTGACAAGAGGGGCAGTGTATGTGGAAGGGCCACTGCCCCCATGTGTTGTAGGTGGGACAACTTGAGTGGTCACTATGGGTGGTGGCAGTTGATTGATGACAGTTTGCATGACCATGCTAGGGCCACCTATAGTGTTGTTCGTGATAGTTTGTGGTGTGGACATGGGTCCACTAGCTATGGCTATGCCGAAAAATGGATCTAGGTTTGCACCAGCCATAGGGCTTGATGGTGTAGTGTGCAGGTCTGGTTCATACTGATATGGTTTTGAATATGAATCAGAGGCTATGTGGCCTTCTGATGGTGTGGGAGGTCATCGAGAATGGTCTCGACAATGTTGGTTCAATGACCTGAACTGAGGTGGTTCACCTCTCAGGCGTGAGGAAGAGCGTGAGGGATCAATTGTGTTAAACTTGAATCTCAAACTGGTGGTAGTGATTATTGGACCTTGGTTTCAATGGCTTCCTATTGGCTGTAGGTGTTCACTCGGCCACGAAGACTGCCGAAAGACAGTGCTTGGCTTTTTCCTCATGGGCGTTCTACTCAATCGGTGGGGGTCATTACCCATTTCGCTTGGCAATTCCTCTCAGTGGCTAGATACTTTAGGGTTCCCATGGTACTCCTCACAATGATTTCTGGGGCCAAGCCCAACTACTTCCCATGGTTAAGGAAGTCAGGGACTTATGTCCTCAAAGACTGTATATTTTTAACTTAGTGTAAATTTGTAAATTTTAGTGGCTCTCTCAGCATCATGAACTGAGTTGGGTTGATTTACATGGTATGGTGTGTATGTCTTTTTGTTTTTATGTTATCTAGTGACTGCACATGGTTTATGAATATTCTGCAGAGCAAGGATAATTTTAGGGGCGAATTTTAGCCCAGTGGGCTATTTTTCCATGTTTTTCTCCCAAAAAACATTCACCATTTTGCATTTTTTGAAGCCTTGTTTCGCCCAATTTTGATGGGGTAAAATTTTTTCACCCTAAAAATTGCCAATTTATTATATAAACGATATAAAATCCTTGGAAATTGAAATATTTTTTGAAAAATATCGTCAATCATTTTATAGTTGGCGTTTTAAGAATTGGTAATATTCCCAACATTTATACACTTTTAAATAAGTATGGTTCTTTAAAATCATCCCTGCTGTAGAGTTTATATCATTGTGGATGGAAGCAGTAAATAAACAGAAATTTTGTAGACATATACCATTGTTTATCTTGAATTGTGCTAGCCTGACTAGGTGACTACCTTACACCTATATTCCTCTTCAACCAGGAGAAGGTGCTAGGCTCTCAACACAATGGGACTAATCCCATCCATAGATCCACAGGTCACCCTCTGGATGCAAGGTTGGTCAACAGGGAGGACGCTAAGCATCATGAGAAGCCCTCCTTCTCTACCCCCTCTACCTTCCAAGTCACCCATTTTTAGTGGTTTCGAACAATATTGGGTGAAGTTCCTATTACTATACGAGCTATGCCCTTCGTCTTATCCCAGAATACCTCGAAGTGTGATGAATGGGTAGAGGAGGAAGGGTTAAGTAAGATTGTTGATTTTAAGTGAATTTTAGTCAAACTATATTCATTAACCCATTGAGTATTTAATTTACACTTTGTTATGTAAATAAAATTGCAATAAAATGAAACAGAAACAGAAATGAAATGGTTTAGATGGACAGAGGCAGCTGAGCCGCACTGACAGTCCCAATAAAAGCAAAGAGTGAAGCCCAAAAATGGGTCACGCACTTGTAAAGGTCTTGTTTTTGCGAAGTGGATTCTGATCAAATTGTGAGGAATTACCTCAAATGATTGAAGACCCACTTCGTTAATGGGCCCTTTTACCCCTAATCATGAGCATGTTCGCAAATGGCTCAATTGTTTGGGGAGAAAATGAGCCCAAACACAGGTGAATTTTCAGAAATTTGGTTTGGCCGTTTTTGCACAGTTGAGTGATTTGCAAATCACAGAATGGCCAACAGTAACTGGTATTGTGGCCAGATGGGATTGGATCAGCCTTGAGGAGGCTCAACGATAACTGAAAATGTAAATAAACACCAATCTAAGCTACATTTAATAGAAAAATCAACCTAGGGCAAAAAACTGAACAAGAAACTAAAATTTTGAAAACTAACCCAGGGATCCTGTGGGATCGACTCGGTATGGTTTCCAGTTCTGTAGCAAGGATTTATCCCTTGCTATAGGGAAAGAATGGTTACCTTCCATCTATAGGACGGAAGGGTAGGTTCCTAGTGGTGAAATGTAGTAAAAATGGATAGAAAGCAAAGTAGAAGAGAAAGAAGAGAAATGGCTGGAAACCCCTCTACACACACTATTAGGGTTTAGCTCCAGCTACCTGCAAACAACATGTTAGCAAACAAAATAACTGCAAAACAAGTTAGGCAACAAACCTGCAAATAAACCATGGATTATAAAGCAAATAAACCACTAAAACAAATATAGAAAATGACAAGCTATACCTTCTCTTTGGATGGAATGGGCCACCATGCCCTGGTTTGGAAAAGCACCTCTCTTGAATGGAGGAGCTATGGCTCAATGGAAAATAGAGGAGAGGGAATGTGGGTGGCTTGAGAGACAAAGGGTCTCAAGGCATCCACAGGCAGCATAACAGTATGCAAGAGAGAAGTGTTTTGAGAGTGACCCTCACCCCTCTATTTATAGCTTTTTTTAGGCTTTTTAGGGTTTTAAGCCCCTGGTTGGGGCTTTAGCCCCTTTTTTGGGATTTTAGCCCGTTCCGCACTATCTTTATCTCCTTTTGAGGTTTTTAGCTCCTTTGAGGTGTTTTATCCCCTTTTTGGAGGCTTTAGCCCCTAGGAGAGCCATTTAGGCTCTTTTTAGGGGTTTTTAAGCCCTTTTGCTCATTCTTAAGCCTTTTTGAGGGTGTGTAGGTCCAATGGGGTGAAATGAGGGTCGTGCATGGGTGTCCTTGGGTGGTGTAGGCCATGTAGAGCTGAGTGAGGGATTTTTTTGGGTTAACAACAGGTGTTACAAGAACACCAGGTCTATGCCAAGTTTAGTAAATATGATTTTTACAAACCACAGATATAGTACTTGGGTCACATCATCTCCGAGACGGGGATAGTTGTGGACCCGAAAAAGATTAAATCCATAGAATATTGGCCTACCCCTACTAGTGTCACTGACATTAGATCATTTTTGGGATTATCCAGATATTATCGAAAGCTCATTGAGAACTTCTCGAGAATAGCTTGTCCCATGACCTCTTTGCAAAAGACGGAAAATAAGTTCTTATGGACAACCAAGTGTGAGGAAAGTATTCAAAATCTTAAGCAAATTTTGGTGACCGCACTGATACTACAAATTGCGGATCCCGATGGGGATTTTGTTATTTACACGGATGCAAACAAGTAAGGGCTCGGAGGACTCCTCTTATAGAACGATTACGCGATCTGTGATGAATCACGAAAGTTAAAATAACATGAGCAAAACTATCCCACACATGATCTTGAGTTAGAAGCCATCATCCATGCCTTGAATATCACTAGTACAAAATGAGGAATTAGCTAATACGTGACTAAAAATTCTAGTCACCACAGGGTTTTCAAGTGATTTACTACTAAATATGAGCAATTTTGATTGACCCAACTATAAACGACAAAAATTAACAACTAAGTTAGTCACCAGTTAACAAATATGACTAGATAATAAGTGAGAGAGTTAAAAATGAATAAGATAAACAACTAATTTAGTCACGACATAAAAATGACTAGCTAGAAGAATATGAATTAGTCATTTATGTTAGTCATTTTAATTGTGTCATGGAGAATTGCAATTTTGATAATGAAGTGTAAATTTTGTAAATTGTCTACCTTGTATTAGTAATTTTGGTTCCATGCACTTCAATCTTTAGAGATCCAACAAAGAAATTGGATGAATTTTTTCTTGACCATCTTTATCCTTGCTGCACCATTGAAGCAAACCCGGTTAAGGACGGGCCAAAGGAAAATTAGGTTCTTTCTATTACATCAATTACGAATTGGGTACTAGAACCAGTACCATATCAATACCTAGAAGCATCATAGCTAAATGTTGGTCATATGTGTCATCCACGACCCTTTTCCACTAATCACATCTTTTGGGTCGATGATAGTTCTTATGCCAAAGGTAGTTATGAAAAACTGATGACAATGTCAATAATCATTATGATGACAATAATGAAGACGATCATGATGATGCCATGAATGATGATTATGATGATAATGACAATGATGATGACAACAACAACGATGGTTATGATGGAAATGATGACATTGTTGATAATGTGATTATATGATGAGAGGGAGTGATCACAATTGCAAGAGACGATTTTCCTCTTATAGTGAGAATTCTAGATCTCTGTTGCAAATTATAAGTTTTTCCAAGGAAGAGTCACTTATTTTTTGTCTATTGGATCCAATATGGATCTAGGCTTTGTCTATCTAGTTTGCAGAGAGAATTTGAATCATTTTCATGTGTGTTTTGGTCTAGATCCAAACAGTTTATTTGAAGGATTATTGTAGTGTTGTTGTAATCAAATCCAGCAACAAGAAGAAGACAAACATTTGTTGGCTTTCCCCAGTTGGGGTTTCTAGGGTAAATCCTTGTGTCTATTTTGTGTGGTTGCATTTTGTTTTTTTGTTGTGCATTTATGGTTTCTAATGCAGTTGTATTCTTAGTCATTAATGTTTAGTAGTTAACCAAAGAACACATTAATAGTTGTTGCTAATCAAGAACTGTATAAGGGTATAAAATTTAAGATTGAGCATAAATTGAACTCAGGTTTTTATATGAAGAGTTTAACAAACTTTTGTTACGAAAAAATTTCTTCAAACACTTTGCATGCAAGTATGTCGTCAAACACTTGGATTGCACTCCCTAATTTATGGACATAAACAACTTGAGAGTTTACCCATTTTGAACACAACATTGAAAAATAGGTCTTAGAGGGTTGATTTCCCTTAACAAATGCCAACTTCTCTCATCACTACAAGGGTTGTCTCTCAAAAGAGAATTAGCAAGATCACTCCTACCAATAATGAAAAGGTCATATTCACTATAAAGGCACTTGATGACAAAGACAAGATCCTCAAAACAACCATCTATCTCATCTATGGTTAAGCGTCAATACAAAGCACCCATTATCTATGATCTAACATACTACTAATTAGAAGCATATAAAGCATGATACATTTAATTAGCCATATTTACTAGGTCAATTCATTTTGGAGTCTTAATCTTACAAGTCTAATTAAGATATTTGGTAAAAGATATGATGAAATTTCCAAAAAAATCATCTTTAACTACACACCCCACTACCATGATTCAAACCTAAAGAACCTTAACACAAAGCCACCTCAATACTCATGTCTTTTTTCAATCCTTCCAATAAATTAATAAAATTTTCTCTTTAAATAGTATTCCTTAAGAATATTTATCTCTAAAAAAAACCTAATCTTAAAGGTTTTATTCTCATACTCACACCATTCAATATTTAAAACTTATATATAAAATAATAATATTAAAAAAAAATAACATTAATCTAAATTCGATATAAAAAATAATGATATAAAAAATGAAATAACACTATTATAAATTCATTTCATTTTATTTTTATATGGTTCTAGAACACATTTGTGCAAGTACAATTTTTACACCTTTTCAATAGATCCCTCATGTTGTTTTCATGTATCTGAAGGCTTTCCCAGATTGTATGAGAAAGAAAAATTAAAGTTTGATGAGGCCAAAAGAAAAGCAAAACCACCTTTTATTTGTCCCTCTGCACAGTGGTATACATGTGAAGAGAGGGAAGGTGTAGGATCTAGATTCATTTCTTTGACAGTTCTTCCCAGAAGGAAGAAACAATAAGTTCCAAAAGAAGCAGAAAGAGATCAGTTTGGTGTTTGGCATGTTTTTTATTCTATACATTCATCCAAGGAGGAACTAGAGGAGGATTTATCAGTTTTGAATCCCAAAGAAGTCATCTCAACTACTCCCAGCTACAGAGCAACCGAGCTACCCTATATTAGAGATAAAATTAGCAATGCTGGAATTTGGTCGAAAAATGATTTGGGT
Organism: Pseudotsuga menziesii; assembly: GCA_001517045.1. Taxonomy (NCBI): domain Eukaryota; kingdom Viridiplantae; phylum Streptophyta; class Pinopsida; order Pinales; family Pinaceae; genus Pseudotsuga; species Pseudotsuga menziesii. Next base: position 26,762 of record LPNX010116215.1, read on the forward strand.
TTTCAATTCAGGGCTAGGAATTCTTGGTCCCGATATGGTTCAATGTCAGGGATCAATCATGATATGGTCATTCAGTAAATCATGTCTCTTGTTGTAGAAAAGGGAAAGGGTTTATGGTTTTAGAGATATACATCATCTTAGTGTTAAGGGGATCTAAATTCATCTTAATTAAACGACTTTGTAAAAATTTGATCCCGCTTTGTTGATCGCACTTTGTTGATTCTAAAGAACCCTAACGCAGAGCACAGAAGTTACACCGATACAACCCTAGACAGCACAGGAAAAACGAAGACACCCATAATTATGCAGGACGTGAAATACTGAAACATGACAACAAACTGAAGTAGTCTATGACAAATCAAAGGAGTTGTGAATAATTAATGAGTAGAAGAATATAAGCTCTCATGAACACCCAAGCTCCAAGGTAGCAAGGATGTCTGGTCATATTTCATTTAGATAAAGGTGCACCATTTTTTTCTTGTCTCCTATTTGAATTATTATCAAGAAACGGTAGATAGAGCCCTATATTTAACAAATAGAGACAAGTTTTAGGAAGAATTTATTCATTAAAATAAATTTTAAATTTTTGTAGAAAGGGGAAGATTATTTTTAATATATTTGGAAACTTTATAATTTTCATCAGCTTCAGAAATCCTTAACGTAGACAGAGAAAAACATTTATCTCTGAACAATCCTGTTTAGAAACTCGGGCAAAATATACACATAGATGTTTTCGTTTCAGAAGTTATTTTACTTCCAAAGTTCCATACTTTTTTAAATGAATCAAAATCATTTATCCTTCAAAAGAATGAAATAGAAATTTTTATCCCAATTTAGCAAAGGAGGTGATTGTGAATGGTGTGTTGTAGGAATCCACCGAATCACAGAGTAAACAAAGCAATCAGCCTTGAGCACAATAATCTTTCAAAAGAAAATTTAGAAGCATGCACATAAATAAATGGGATATCCATTAGCATAGATCCATCTTAAATCTGGATCTATCCAATCCGAGAGGGATCCAATTTCTTTGTTTTCTTTGTATGTAAAAAATCAAGATAAAAGAATTTACACCTCAAGAAATTGCATCCCTCTCTTGGTGCTTGGTAGATCTAGGTTTAAAATGGATCTATGTTGGTTTTAAATTTTAATTTTATGAGATGACATGTTTTTCATTTGTGATGTGGTTTATAGTATCTATGTCAACGTTACCCACATTACATTACAACATCTCCCCATATTCAGTTGTAGTTGCATATATCCATTTTTTTTAGCAACTTCACAAAACCTTATTCCATTAACAAGATTTTACAATCTCAACAAGTGACAAATGGTTCCAACGGGAGAAATACATTTCAGTTAATAGACTCCATAATCGATATGAATACCGTCACATGCTTGAATCCCTTTTATTAATGTACAAATTCTTACAATTCAATAACCCGGGTAAATACCCAATGTTAACAACAATACATAGCCAACTCAAACGCGGTACTTCAAAATTTCTTCTCAACCTGTTCTTGAATCTATTTCCAGAGTTGTAAATGCTCCCATTCTATCAATCTATCAGATCTCTCAATCTAAGGGTCTAGTTTCATAAGTAGAATACTTGTAATAATCTAATCGCTTCTTGTAGGAGGAGCAAGTCGATAAGTCGACTTGAAAGATAGCCGACTTAGTCGATCATCTGACTAAGTCGGTTGACCGACTAAACTAGAAATTAGGTCGGCCACCTAAGGTCGTGTCGGTTCACCGAAGCGACAGGTAGTTATTTTGTAACTATTTTGTAATCATATATATTAGGCTGTTGAGCCAAATGAGAACTTAGTTTAGTTCTCTGTGTTGTATGGACTCATTCATGTAATATAATTTGTTAATTCACCTACTTGTTATTATCTCTTGTCTCTGTTATATATGTATGTTTTAGTATGTATTATCGGTAACCTTATGTGATCTGCGAGATTACAACATTGGTTCCGTTGTCGGTAGTACATGTCTGAAATATATGCAAATAGATGATATTAGAGCATGAGATTAAGGACTGGTGGGAATGTAAAGTTGCAAACTATTTGCAGAATTACACACAAAGGAACAGATTAACAACCACACAAGCAAAAGCAAAATTCTTTATAGAAACACATGAGAAGTTTGTAGAATCAGTGCCCCAACTTCTGAAGAAACTCCTGGATGAAAAATCCAGAATGGACTAATGAACAACAGTTGCTAGGAAAACTGATCCGAGGAGGTAGAACAAACTTGTTAGAGTGGTTCAAGTTAATCTCCCGTGACTTCTATGAGGAGCAAGCAGTAGAAGACAAAACTTCGGTGGAAACTGTCAAGGAGAAATTTTACACAGACCTCACCGAGCAATTTCTGTGTTTCTTACCGACCTTGCTGTTCAAATTTCTAATCAAGAAGGGAGTAGGACATATTTTCAAACCTCATCCATCACTTCATGAACTGCTATCAAACTCTAACTTGATGGAAAATCAAAAGAAGTGGGAAAAATTCATTGCAGAAAAGGAGTGGGAATATTTTCTAAGCAAGTAGACCGAACTATCCAGGCTTTCTAAAAAGCGTTGGTTAGGATATGGGGGGGTAGCTGGTCATATGTCGAGATAAAGTGGAGTGGATTCTAACCAACTAGAAGCAAATACCATTCACCAGTAATGATAATTCAACCAAAAAGGAAATCAAGAGAATAATATCACACAACGGTATGTCGGACATTCAAAAAATAGATAGGGAAGAGAGACAAAAAAGGAGGGAAGAAAGAAGAGAAAGATCCTTAGCACTACATAGAGGAAGGAATCCTAGGGCAGCCAATTAGGAAGAGAATCTGCTAGATTCGGGTCATGACCGACATGAAGAAGGTGTGGAAGAAGAGGCATCCCCTACGAAGGAAGAATTGTGGATAGAGCAGCCATAAGCTCTCCAATTAAGAGCTCCCCATGAAGGAACAACTCTCTCTCTATTGAATCCACATACCTGGATACAAAATATTGTCGAAGAGGACCTCTGACTATGAGTTGGTGACTTTGGTATATGGAATCCACTAGATGATGAGACATACACTAGATGACACCTCATTATCTGTCAACTAGAGGAAGGAAATTGGGTTACCTTTCAAGCGCTACCCTCCAACCGAAGTATCCACTTACTCTTACCGACACATGAAGGAGCACCCCCCCTACCAAATACATCTTTGGAAGACACGGAACATTCAGAACTGTGGATGAATAGTTGCAGTGAGCCATCGATAGATGAAGTTGACATCAATCGACTGCCGGTCGAAGAAGAATCGACAATTGATGGGAATGAAAGTTCCATTGACCATAGTTCCATAGAGACTAATAATCCAATAACCCCACCACCCCCACCCCCAACCCCACCTCCACCACTACCACCTCCACCTCTTGAGAGCAGTGACAGTGATTCCAACATGGGTCACGGATCAGCTCACATTACTCTATATGAGGGGGATGAGGACCCTAGATGACACTGGTTCATCTGTGAGTCGACTTGGGAGGCCAACCAAGTTACAAATGAAGACAGACAAATGGAACAGTTCATCAATTCCTTGAGGAAAAGGGCATTGAATTGGTACATGACCTTTTCAGAAAGACAACCTAGAGTAACCAAAGCTGAGATCAAAGCACAATTTCTATCATTTTTCAAAACTCCAGATGCCAAACACTTGGCAGCGAAAAAACTAAAAACAACATCACAGAAGCCAAGAGAAACTGTCCGCAACTATTGTAAGCAATGGAAAGACCTTATGAGCCAGATGGACTATGTTGTAGATGAACAATTACTAATCCAGTCGTTTCTTGCAGGTTTATCTTACAAATTCCACCGACACATCAGTCTAGAAACATTCAAATCTTATGAAGATGTGCTTACAAAATCTCTCCAAGTGGAAATGGATGAGGACATACCCGCATACTCCACTGATCATCGATTGGAAGAATAGCTGGAGAGTGTACAGAAATCTTTAAAGGAGTTAAACCTCAAGAATCAGGACATCTGGTGCACCAAGTGCTCGACGACCGGACACTCCAAAGCAAACTATTGACAGGAATACAACCGATAGGACGTTCGATTTGTAACATTGACAGGAAAATATTTTTGTGACATTTTCTAGGAGTATGGGGACCACTCGACAAAAGATTGCCCATTCAACATGAAGAATGGAAAGGCATCTTGGTGTGCAATCTACGAAAATAAAAAACATAACACAGTCGACTGCCATTTGAACCTGAAGAACCGACAGAACTACCATGTAGTCTACCAAACCAATGCAGTTGCACAACATAATGAGCAAAACAACTTACCAAATGATCAGAATGGTTAGAGGTACGAAGGTCGAAGATACGAGCACCAGTATGACAATCGACGTGGAGGCTACAGAGGAAGAGGTAGATTCCATGGGAATAACAACAACCAACCACGTCGACCCATCCAATGCTTTACATGTTATAAGGAGGGACACCGGTATGCTGACTATCCATATAAATATAGAACTGACCTCAAATTTTGTACTCATTGTGGAGTATGGGATCAATCACTAGAGGATTGCCCTACCATGTTGGAAAAAATAAATACAAAGAAAAATGTTAATGTCTTGTCGTGTGTGCAAAAAAATGATGTAATAAATACAAAAAATTTGCATATTGTAACTCAACAAGGAACAAAAATAGGAAGAGATAACCCAAGAATCAACAAAATAAAAGAAAAAAATACCTACCCTGATCCAATTAAAGAAAAACAAACATACAAAGAAGCAACCAATGTATTCAAAGAAATTGCACGACAAGAACAAGCTAACGACAATTGACATAACACAATAAATGAATTAATACAACTCGTACAAAAAGACAACTCAGTTTCTCAGTTCATCGATTTACTATATGAAATAAAACATACAAACTCTGAAAAACAAACAAAGAACATCTATAGCTTAAATAAAAAATACAAAGCTGATGCCGACTCACTTGTCGACCTAGAAATTGAAGGATACCATGTCCGACAAGTAGTGCTTGACTTTGGATCACAAGTAAACATCAGGACTCGTGACACTTGGGAACAAATGGGTAGACCTCAACTATATGAGTCAGGCATATACTTGAAACTAGCTAACCAAGGCCTAATTGAACCTATTGGAGTCTGCAAAAACGTTGACAAAACTATAAAAGGAATCTCGACCAAATTCGACTTTGAAATCATTGACCCTAAGGAACGATCCAGTTCCTTCCCAGCGTTAGTAGGTCGACCTTGGGGTAGAAAGATGAAAGCATCGATATCTCTGAACAAATAGAGAATCAGATTAAAAGGAAATGGACAAAAGGTCATTGTACCTATTCACCCATCTCAAGGAGAACCTTGGATTGAACCTATCAATGAAGAAGTCGACATCCGACAACTCTACTAGATTCAAAACAATGCAGATTATACATAACCTAATATCTATGGAGAACTTCATTTAGGAAACCAAGACTCAATTGGTTATAATTCAGACGTAGAATTATATGATTGGGAGATTGAGAACTATGAAATACAAGCAAGAGGATGTTGGACTATTCAAAAAGTACAGAAAAATCCCACCCAACAGTGCTTCATAGTGTCCATTGTCCCAAAAATATTTGAGAAGAAAATTAGGGAATACCCTACCTTACAACCTACTAATGTAAATACTACACAAATCCCAAGATACAAGGAAAGGGAATCACTAGTCATGCATGTAGAACAATTTTCCAAAAATATTGGTGAAGATGGCTGACTTCAAAGCCTATTAGAAACTTTTACAGGACAAGCTACTCGCTGGTGGGATACCCATCAGACAAGACTGCAGACTTGGACAATAGCTTCAACTTACTTTGTCGAAAGGTTTGGAGGAAATAAGTTAACCAAACAGGCTTAGATACCCATATTCACTCAAGGACAGAACCCAGAAGCTCATATTAAAACATGTGAAAAAGAATGGAGAAGACTTGAATACAAGGATGAACGAGCATGGCCACACCTGTTCCCATCAACCCTCTTCGACTTACCAAAAAAATGGTATAAAATGGAAGAAGCTAGAGGTGAAACATTCTTATGGCATGAAATCAAGGAAAATTTCATTAAATATTTCAACTTTATACCACAAAATGAAAACTTAGTTGAAATAGCTACACAGATTAAAGAATTTATCCAGCCAACAGAAAACCAACCCTTAAAATATAACTGACAGACAATGAAATGCAACAACATACAAATGAGGACAAAACCACAGTCAACAAGAATACAGTTAGAAAATGAAAATACAGAAGGGAAAAGCTTTAGATGGAAATCAAACCATGTCAAAATGACCAAACCTATTTGTACAATCCTTAAAGTGGAAACAACCGACAAACAAGATACCAACAAAATGACTACAACTAACTTCCCTGCCACATTCTCATAGTTTAGGGAAGGAAGTCAACCAATCAATGAAGCCAAAGCACCATAATGGCTAGATGCTAAAGTCAAAACTAGGGAATTCGACATCTCAAATGATGATCGACCAAAAATGGCAAAGATTGGTGACTACTGGAGTGAAGCACAGACCACAAAGATAGTGAACTTATTAAAAGAGTTCCAATATTTATTTGCTCAAGATTATAAAGACCTCAAAGGTTTATTCCATGAAATGGGAGAAATGAAGATTGATACTAAGCCTAATGTTAGACCTGTGAAGAAAAGGCCATATAAGCTAGCTCACAAATACAAAGAGATAGTCAAAAAGGAAATTGATAACATGCTTGTAGTAGGCATCATATACCCTATTGACCAATCAGAATGGGCAAGTCCAATGGTTGTACAGCGTAAGAAACATGATTCGAACAAACTCAGAATTTGTGTCTACTTCAGAGAACTAAATAAAGTGACACTGGCAGACCCATTTCCAACTCCTTATGCAGATGAAATCTTAAATGAGGTTGCAGGACATGAATGCTACTCATTTACAGATGGATTCTCAGGTTATAATCAAGTGCCAATAGCTAAAGAAGACCAGATGAAGACAAACTTTGTGTGTGAATTTGGCTCCTTTGCTTACAAGGTTATGCCTTTTGGATTAAAAAATGCACCTGCAGTATTTTCTAGGATTGTTGTCAAAACATTTCAGGAATATATTTACAAGACCATGGCAGTATACTTTGATGATTGGACAATATACTCCATGTTAAAGGATGATTACAAATGGCTCAGACTTATGTTGGAGAGATGTCGACAAATTCAACTCTCCCTAAACATCAAGAAATGCATATTTGTGACCCCCATAGGGATATTATTAGGGAAAATTGTCTGCAAGGAAGGTGCTAAGGGTGAATTTGCAAAGATCAAAATTATCCTCGACCTAAAACCACCAGTAAACCCAAACAAGTCAAGGTGTTACTTGGCCACACATGCTATTACAAAAAATTCATAAGGTACTATTCAGACATGACCTATACCCTTAAAGAACTATTAAGGGAAGGTAAAGAGTTCAACTAGACAGAAGAGTGCCACATATCATTCAAAAAATTAAAAAGAAAACTAGTCGAAGCACCAATCCTAAGGTTTCCAAATTGGTCAATCAAGTTCCATGTTCATATTGATGCATCAGGCCTAGCAATAGGAGCAATATTAACTCAACCAGGAGATGATTGAATGGATTATCCTATAGTTTACAGTAGCAGAAAATTAAACAAGGTTGAGAGAAACTATTTGACAACAGAAAGAGAAGCACTAGGAATGGTATTTGCACTACAAAAATATTGACATTATCTGTTAGCTAACCCATTTATATTCTATACAGACCATCAGGAACTTAAATATCTCATCAATAAACCACTACATCATGGAAGGATTTGTCGATGGCTACTATTATTCCAAGAATTCGAATTCGAAATTGTTGTCAGACCAGGTAAGTTAAATGTTGGTATCGACCATTTGTCCCGAATCGACACTGGAGAAGAGCCGACAGGAGTCGAAGATGACTTACCTTATGCATATTTATTTTGGATAGAAGCAGTCCCAGTAGAATTAGAAGAAATAGCCCAGTTCTTAGAAGATGGACATGCACCAGAATGAATAAGTACAAAGAAGAAGCAGATCTTAGCTATGAAGGCTGCACCATATAGCCTTATAAATGGATTCTTATACAAAATGGGATTAGATGACATCCTCAGAATGTGTGTACTAGAACACGAACGAGACAACATTATGCATGAAGCACATTATGGACCTATAGGAGGACATTTCCAAGCAGACACAACTACAAAGAAAATCCAATAGTCTGGGTTATGGTGGCTAACACTCCACAGAGATTGCAAAAATGTTGTCAGTCAATGTGACAGATGTCAACAAATAGGTTGACCCCTGCCTAGAATAGAAATTCCTTTGATATCAGTGAACCCAATTTTGACATTCACAATTTGGTCCATAGACTTCATAGGACCATTTCCTATACCAACAAAAAGGACAGGTGCAAGGTATATCATAATTGCAGTCGAATATGTAACTAAATGGGCAGAGGCCGAACTAGTTGACACATGTTCTAGTGAGATATTTGCTAATTTTATCTATGAGAATATTATCACCATATTTGGATGTCTACTAACCTTAATTAGCGACCATGGAACACACTTCATCAATAGAACCATCAAAACCCTAACCGACCAGTTCCAAATCGACCATCGTCAGAGTACAGCATACCATCCTCAGTCGAATGGAGAAATTGAAGCATTTAATAAAACATTAACAAGAGGACTAAACAAAATATGTAATGCTGATAAGGATGACTGGGATGAAAAAATACATGCAGTATTATGGGCATACAAAATAGCATATAAACGTTCGACCGACCAAACTCCTTTTCGACTAGTCTATGGACAAGAAGCAGTAGTTCCATTACACTTTCAACAATAGACACCTATCATCGCAGAGATCCTACATGTAGATATCGAACAAGGAAGAAAGGACTGACTATTGCAACTAAGAAAACTCGAAGAGCACCGACTAATGGCAATACAACATCAAGAAATCCAAAAACAACAACAGAAAGAATGGCACGACGGAAACATCAAGAACAAAAACTTGTCGGTAGGAGACCTTGCTTTACTATACAATAGTCGAGTAAAAGGTAAACCTAAAAAGATCCATACATAATGGATGGGACCCTACGTTGTCGAAGAGATACATACCAATGGATCAATCTGACTAAGGACATTACAAGGCATAATATTTTGAAAACTCGTTAATGGAGCCTGACTAAAATGCTACAGAAACTAGAAATTAAAAAAAACATAAAAATAAAATAAAATATCCTATAACGACCATAACCAGAAACCAAAAGCTATAAAAACATACAAATCCAAAAAAGCAAAATAATACCGTACATACAGAAAAATATGACAGGAAATTACCATTTCGACAACCGACATCATGCCCATCGACATAACACCATTGACCATTTTCATCGACCAACCACTTCCATCAACCACTTTCATAACTAACATCGACCGACAACCTCGATAGTCCCATCGTGCATTCATGACATTGAGCGCTGAAAGAAATTTGCCATTAATGCACACTCAAGTGTTCCAGCTGGAACATTACGTTCACCATTAATACACTCATTGACGAACACATCCACAACATCACCTATAAATACTGGACCGCTGAAGGTTCATTCACCGCAATCCATACAGAGATAGCATTAGAGCATCCAGTCAACTGAAAGCCAAGAATACCTTAGCAAACTAGACCACCAAATCGACAAGATGGCACCCAAGTATACTAGATCCTCAACCAAAGCCAAAGAACTACAGACTGTAGACACACCTTTATTCCACAGGCTAAAGTACATTAATAATGCCAAGGTGCAGGAAGGCTCATGGAAAAAACTTTGGGCTGAGATGCAAGAATGGGATTATTGCAACAAGAATCCCACTCAAGCCATGGAGAAAATCAAATACAGCATCATATTCAACTATGTTAATGCACCGCTCATGGCCAGCTTCGGTGGCACCAAGGAAACCACTGTAAAATTCATCATAAGCCGGTACCACAATGGTCGGTTCTACTTTGACTGATTGGTAGAAATATCTGGAGAATTCATCTCCAAGCTGACAGGTCTCTCAGACACAGGAGACCCAGTACCAGTTGGGATTAAAGAAGGACTATTCGAAGAGCTAACTAGGTCGGTTTCGGGCAAAAACTAGAAGGGGTTGATGATTAGCCAAATCACAACCCAAATTCCATAGATTGTGGCCAAAATAATAGCAATAACACTCACTCTAGTAGGTCAAGGAAGCAACTTCAAATTAGACATGCTAGAAGCTATTGACACCATTGCGACAGACAAAAAAATATACAGATGGGATGACTATGTCACCAACATAGTCAAAACCATCTATGAAAGATGCCAAGAAATGGGAGGAATCATCAAGTTCCCCTCCCTCATCTTATGGATAGTCATGTACCATATCTACCCAAAGGGGAACCCAACCTTTTAGGAACCGTCAAGGTTCCACATGTGGAGATTCAAACCATTCTCCCGGAGAGGAAATTTGCAGGAACTTGAAAACATAAAGGTGTTGTTGGAGAACTGGCTTCAACAACTCAAAGTCTGCATGAATAGATGGAGGGTGCCTCAAAACATCCGAAGAAGTCTACCAACAAAATCCCACATCCAACTAGAACTCGACCATACCTCGGTATGGTACATGCAGGGCGATGACTCAAATGCTAAAGCCCTCAACTATTATCCATCAGTTGACCAGATCTTTCGGGAGTTGTCTTGATAGGATAAAACCAAAATACCAATACCAGCGACAGCAAAGAAGAGTGACTTCTCAATTGAGGAGCCGCTAACCAACCAAGAGAAAGAAGAATACTATGAGCTGAACCTCTATATCAGCACCTTTGTGTCAGAGGAGACATTGGTTGAACACACTGGACAACTTCAAATCATCATCAAACCTTTGAAAGCACAGAGGGCAGAGCCACAGCCAGAAGAAACCTAGCTAGAGTAGCAGGTAATTACTCCAGCTGCAGAAAGTCTCGTCCTGATCCAGGAGCCAAGGGGAGAGACAGAGCCAGAAAACCCAGAGTATGCTGTCACAAAAGGCATCATTAAAAAAATGTCGAAAGAGATAGTAGCTGGAAGGAAGAAGCTCAAGACACAACAACAACAACAAGGAAAAGGTAAGCGAAAACTTATCATCACCGAATCATCAGATGAGGAGGAGGAACTGGCAGCTACAACCCTTGATATAATAGAAGATGCCGTAGTGAATAAAGTGCCAGTGGAAACCCAGTTCCAGAGATTTGTCGATGCAGGAGCACTACCGGGTCAGCCAAAGAAAGACAAGACCACCCACATGATGACTCTTGAAAACATTGTCGATCTTGTGTCGACGCCTCCACCCCCATCCCCAACAAAAGTAACAGAGGAGCCAGTGCCAGAACAACATTCAGTAAGCCCACTGAACTTGTGCAAAAGTGCGATGTTGGAAGCTGTGAAGTCAAAGTTCGATAAAGATAGATATTTGTAGGAATTCATTGAGAAGTTGCCTGAGATATTTACGTCGGCACATAAGATATCCACAAAAGCACCTCTCTTCAAGGTTGGTGGATACCAACCAGGACATGAAGCCTAGTCTAGAAACTTTGCAACTATCACTTCAACTTTTGAGAGAAATCCCGACAAGGAAGCTGAAGTGACCGCAAGTCGGACAACGACTATCACTCCGACTGCACCCCAAACCAACCTACTAGCCACTGCACCGACTGGAGGAGAAGAAAATGAGGAGGACATAAATCACCAAATTAACCAAATGTTCTCCGACTTAGACTCACCTCCCCATCTTGACAACCCCCCACTCACCCACACATTCCCCAAACCCAATCACCCCCAACCATTTGCCAACTCCATCACCACCGCCGCCATCTCCACCACACCCACCACCCCCCGACTTAGAGAAAACCCCACCACAACCATCAGCATTTATCCCCCACCTCCCCAACCAGAGAAACCATCAACCACTATCCCACAAACCAAATATTTCGACTCAACTTTTGCAGGTACACAGGTGTCGACACAAGTAGATAAAGAAAAGCATAAGAAGAGGAAGGAAAAATAGAAGAAGGAGCATCATGGACAGCCATCAAAGGTCCATATCAAATTAAAAGATGAAAACTCACTGACTGACCTTGAGCTAGGACAACTCCTCAAGACCATGGCAGTCGAAGCGAAGACGAGGAGCAAGCAGAGACGTAAGGAACTCAATGACAAGGTCACAAAACAAGTCAAGTTCCTCAACAGATGTAGAAACCTGGCCCATTCAGTAATGTCAGGCCCCATGGAGGTCGAAACCAACAAACCGCTCAAAAGGGCATATCAACTATTTGAAAGCATGGTGTCGGTACTCAAAGCACAGATTCAAGAAACAAAGGAGGAACAAAAAGAAGAAACTTCCTGACTCCTAATGGCACAGCACACCTCCTTTGCTAAAGCTTATAAAGTTCTACAAGATCACATGGAGGAGTCTATCATCATTGAAGAAATACTGAGAGACTGGCCTGCTTACTATGAGCAAGTCTATCAGCAAACTCAGTAGACCCGACAAGGGATCCAGGCATTGGAAAACTGGAAAACCACTGAGGAAGCACTCAAGACCACAATAGAAGAACAAATAGTGCTTGGAATAGCCAAGCTGCAGAGAATTGAGAGGGAAGCACATCAGTGGGTGCAACAAGCTATCCCCAATTTGGAAAAAGTAAACATCATCTTCCCACAGATGAAGCGACTTATTGAGACTGCAGAGGAGAAGGACCAGTTTATGGGTCCCGGCATGGAGAGAATAGCTAAAGTCTCCATTTCAGAGAAGATGTCGATCCTATCAAGCTTGACCACACTTACCATCGACATCTAGAATATTTTGCAAAGTTGGATAGATTTCCAACATCACCTAGCAATGACAACCCCAGCCATTGTCGAAGTCTATGTACAGAAAAGACCGACCATCATACTTCATAGCCCATGAAGACAAGGCACATCACAATAACTATTGGGACCAAAAAGGAAGAATTTTGTACCTCCCTGTTTCTTCGGGATGAAGAAATGTTTTGTTCGTGGGGGAGATGTAGGAGGAGCAAGTCGATAAGTCGACTTGAATGATAGCTGACTTAGTCAATCAGCCAACTTAGTCAATCAGCCGACTAAGTCAGTCGGCCGATTAAACTAGAGATTAGGTCGGCCACCTAAGGTCATGTCGGTTCACTGAACCGACATGTAGTTATTTTGTAACTATTTTGTAATCATATATATTAGGTTGTTGAGCCAGATGAGAACTCCATTCAGTTCTCTGTGTTGTATGGACTCATTCATGTAATATAATTTGTTAATTCACCTCTTTGTTCTTATCTCTTGTCTTTGTTATATATGTATATTTTAGTATGTATTATTGGTAACCTTATGTGATCTGTGAGATTACAACACTTCCCACACCTGATTTCTCCTACAATTTGAGCAAAACTTCATCTAACATATTAACCCTTTTCCACTCAAATAAAGTAGCAAGGAAAACTCCTATGAAAATATGATTAGTGTGAAACATGAGAATCCATCCATGGTGAATAATAGTACTAATAAGCAAACTTGGTTCTTTAATGATCCAATAATAAATAAAATAACTCATTAAACATGTTAATGGAACCACATAATTTCGAAACATGACTATATACTCAGTTGATGGATACCAAATAAAGGAGTCTAAGCTTGGTACAACAGTTTCAGAAATGGCTCATTATAATTTTGTATATGAATTTGGGTGACAATTTGTTGAGTAAATTTGTTTGTATGAAATCAAATCTCTTGCCAACAGAGTGTTCACTACTAATTACGCCAAGGTTTTAATGGAATGGCTAAGAAATGGCTCATTATAATTTTGTATATGAATTTGGGTGACAATTTGTTGAGTAAATTTGTTTGTATGAAATCAAATCTCTTTCCAACAGAGTTTTCACTAGTAATTATGCCAAGGTTGTAATGTAATGGCTTTGCCACAACATAAACTTCAACAATTCATTAGTAACAATCATCAAAACGAAAAACTTAGACATTTACCATATGTATATATTGCACAGGGATTATGGGCATACAAAGTACAGACATGCAATCATTAGAGGAAATTTCAACTCAAAATGGGCCTCCTAAAAAAATTAATAAAATAATATTTATTCATTTTTGGAGGAATAAAAGCAAAAAACTACTTTTTTGTTTGTATTTTCGACATATCTCCCCATGTTTTTACTCAAATTTGGATCAGTAGAGCTTGTTGGATGTGGAATTAAATTCTACATCCAACGAGTACCCACTTGGCATACTTTTGAAGGACCTCGCTACCCAGAAACAAGAAATACCTGAAAAAACGTGATGATGACATCATCATCATGTTTTTTTTCAAGTATTTCTTTTTTTTGGGGTAGCGGGGTCCATCAAAAGTATGCTGAGTGGGTACTCATTGGATGCATAATTTAATTCTGCATCCAATGAGCTCTCCTGATCAAAATTTGAGTAAAAACATGAGGAGATATGTCGAAAATACAAACAAAAAAAGTAGTTTTTTTAATGATACCTATCCCCAAATTTATATTAAAAAAATGTTTAAGACCTATCCGGTATTTCAAATTCAAAGGAATTTCATTGGCTAACACATGATGACATAGAATTTGATTTAAAGTTAAAAGGCCCATTTTGAGTTGAAATTTCCTCTAATGAACAATTATATCATTTAAGATGGACTAGCGATTGTTATCAATGCCAGATAATCAATCCAGGTTTTACTATCATGACAATTAGATGAGAGATCATTTTCATGTAATTAGGATCAAATTTAGCTTTTAGATTTTACCTTTGTTACATGTATATAATGAATAGGATTAATGAAAAAGATAAAAGCATACAGGGATGCTCTCTTCATTAATCAAAACAGACTACTATTTCCTTCAATCAAATGACTAAATTTGTTGACCCTCAATAATACTCAGGTTTGATTGATGGTTATAGATTACTAAGGGAGAAAAGAGTTCTCTGAGTCTGATCTACAGTAAGTATACATAAAATAGAGTGATCGCTAAGATTTTATGAGGCATTCTAAAATAACATGGATCTATAACTTAATAAGGATTTGAAGTTGATGATCACTTTTCTAAATTGTAAAGCTGAGTGTAGGGTTCCCAAAAGGTTGAGGTCAAAATACAATATTTTGACCATTATTTCATATATCAATTTTGATATTCAAGCTTGGCTGACAATCCTATTAGATTATAGATCTAGACCACTAAATAAAACCTTAATACGAGTTGAAAACAACGTTTTTAAAACATTTCCTTGATCATGATCCAATCAATCCTAAAGGGTACTATCCCTATAAAAATGCTAGAAGGAGGAAAATTGAAAGCGTTTGGGCTTTAGAAGCCTTCTTCAACATAAACCAAAATTTACCAATATGTTAAACCCTCAAATAGAAACTAGGCCAATCTTTGAGCCTAAGTTAGAAGTAGGGATGAATGGCCTTGGTGATGCCAACATATATGCTTTGTAATGTGCACAAATAAGAGAAAAGTATAAAATTGTTGAACATTATTTATCGTTTACAAGTGTAATCAATGATAAAAAAAAGTTACAAGCCTCCCTAGTTAATCATACTCTTCATACAAAATCTGAGTTGTTTGTAATAATTTAACATTTTGTTTTATTTGCTGCCAAAATATGAGTTGTTTCTTTGCTTGGATGGCTTCTCCCTCAAGAAAAAGGTGCCATTTCAGACCCAAGATTAAGAACACTTGTTAATTAGGGTTTTTTAAATACCTAAACATGCCTAGATTTGTCCTACTTGTGCCCATAATTGCTTAGAATCAGTCTGTCCTTGGATATAAACCTCGTTGTTTCAAATGCACCTAGAGCGAGTCCCATAGATCCTATATCTCATGCTTTATAACATGGTATTAGAGCGAGAGTGGATTTTCTTCCTCTATCCAAATCTCTTTAAGTTTTTTAAGATTTGAAATTATAGTTCTCAACATCCTATTTCTTGTACAACAGTTGAGTTTTAGGGGGTTTTACCCTTATCTTCACCAGCACATCCCATACTTGGTAGTTTTTTCTTAGGGTTTTGGGAAATATAAGGAACTTGTGATTTTGACCCCTTTATAAGGGTAGGTATACAAGCCACCAAAGATGTAAGAATTCTTTAGCAGAAAAAATCAGCAGTCATGCTGTAAGTGCATTTGAAAATAATGTTGTAGACATGGGTATTTGTAATCCTAGATTCTTCCATTAATAATTAAGCTAAACCTCTCCCAAGTGGGATGGCTTCTCCAAAATCATGAACAAGTGCACCAACAACCTGAAATGATGGAGTGTTCCTCTAAATTTGACAAGAAATGGGGTCAAGAATGTGATCGCTCCATCAAAATAGCAATTGCATCCCTTGATCTAGGGTTAGAAGCTCTAACTAGTAACGTCTCGCCAAAACACACCTAGACATGAGTACAAAGTTACAAACCCTCCTCCATGTGGATCACTGGCCTTTGATGAATCAGGAATACTATTTTGCTATAGGTTGATTTAGGTGAATAATGTGGAGTTAAACCTCCTTTACTGCAAAGCTGCCATAGGTCTACAGACTGCCAAAGATGTAAGAAGACTTGAGCAGCAAAATTCAGCAGTCATGCTGTAAATACATTTGAAAATAATGTTGTAGACAGGGATATTTGATGACCTAGATTATTCCATTAATCATGGCACACAAGGCACTCCTTCAACTAATGAATATCTCGAGTTTACACAAGTGACCTTGGAATTCAAGTTTTTACAAGATCTAGGTCCATATTAGACCAAAGTTTACAGGGTCTATGATATGCTAGTGTTCATATTCAGTGCTGGCAATGCACCATCTGGATTCAATGTACAGTTAAACACATTTGTATATATACAAAGAGTTGATGGATTACCCCACCCCACCTCGTTGGGGCTGTAGAATGTGCCTTGCAACTCTTAGTGCATTTAGCTTTAGTCCACTTTAGCTGAAATTTGAGGGAATTTAGACTCCAAACCAAGGCTAAGATAAGGCAAGAGAGCCACATGTGTGAGGAATAGAGGGTAGGACTCACACATGTGGGATTTAGGAGGGATTTTTTGAATGCTATAGGAGGGATTTGGGAGTTTTAAGGGTGTATATGGGTATAGGAAGATCCAAGGGTTAGGATAGACACAAAAGGAAGGGGGGTGCTAGCCTAGAAGGCTAGCATAGGTGGATCAATGCGATTTGCATAAAAACATGTTGAGGGTCTCATGTTAGAAGGGGGAATTTTGAGTTCTAAAGTTAATGGAAAATTAGAATATTAAACCCAAAGATGGACTTATGGAAGCCATGTCCTGCCCCAGATTGGAAGACAAGGGCTATTTGAGAGTTAAAAGTGCCTAGATCTGCACATTATTGCTCAGACTTTCCTGCTTGAGTGAAAATAGGCCCAGAACTATTGTTACTGCTGCTTAGAATCATGAGTGATGATGTTTCAATGCTATCTATGACATCCAAAACCACCCATATTGAAAGATTATTATTATTTGACTACTGGAATTGGCATAAATCATCACTTTGATTCTCAGAGTGGTCCCAAGTTTTTCTTTACCATTGTTTTGAGGCTAAAAGATCCCCATAATGGAAGATCATCCGTCTTACTACTATTTTAAGGCTGCTACAAGTCTGATCAGGGCTGTTGTAGGTGACTATTTTATGATTTCCTTGTATCATAAAGTGCTTAGAAATCCTCAAGGATGCTACATTACCCAGAATTCAAAACACCTTTTGTTCATCACCTTTCCCTGGATGGTATATGACTTTTGACTACTGTTGTGCTATATTTATCATCTACTAGGGATACAACATACCCACAATCGATCCTCCTAAATGGAATGACTTATAATCCCACTAATAGCAGCTAGGACATCATCAAACTATCATAAAAAATGATGTCACCCTTCTTACAATCCAAATGCATAGGACAACCAAAATGGGGGGTAACAGGGTCTACAACTAAATTCAATGAAGTATGCTTGTCAACCCAAGCATCCTCAAGTCGTGTGTTCAACCTCAAAGTTAATGTATATCACATGGTCCCCTACTCTTAGGGCTAATTGCTCTCCTCCAAGTTCCTAGCAGTCCTCCAAGGTAGGTAAGTCTCCTAATTGAGCAACTAACTCTTCATTGTGTGCATCCAATGGGTTAATCATCATGCCGATTAGAGTAAAAACCTTCTAGGTAAGGGTTCTATGGTATCATTCTACCTTGGGTCAAGCATCCACCCAAAATGAGCCATCTAGATGTCCATGAACCATCGCCAAGGGATTAGGATACCTAGTGCTCTCCTAGCTAGGTGGAAACACTTTTGGAGTAACCCCAAAATCTCACACTCAAATGTTGTTTATTATCTAACAGGAAACCTAAGTTTGATAGATCACCTTCCCCATGACAATGTGCTGGTACTGCTTTTCCACTTTACCTACCAAGAAAAAAATAAAATTTCCATTCTTGCTTCTTGTTCATAATGGAACCTACTTATGAAACTCACATGAAACATGCATAAATAAAGGGGTGATGACTTTTTGCCCACTATGTTTTTTCCTGAGCTCAATGGTGTTCTAGCTAACAACAAACTTAATCAACCTCTTCCAGGGCAATGACATTCTCTCTAAATTTTTAGAAGTTTTTGCTGCATTGATGACTCCCTTTGATTGATGTGACAATTGAAATGATTTATTTATTGCAAATGTTTCTCTGCTAGTGCAATAGCACTTAGTCCCACTTTTGCAGGATTTATCTTTGAAAGGTAGTAACTAGTGATTTTTGAGTAAAGTTTCAAATTGGCATGCCATCTTGGTGAGCTGAGTAAAGTCATAAGTGACTGCTGTGTTTGACTGCGTCATGTTTAAATATCTTAAAAATATAACTCCTGCACCCACAAACACTAATTTGGGACTCCTGAACCCTCATCAAGTCCATACCCATCATAACGTAGCTTTTCAATATATTCCTATGCTTCACTTTACATAGAATATGTATCTTCTCATTTTTCATAATTAGTTCACTCAATGTTGAGGGTCTAGGTGCATTTCAAGGTTAATTTTGTTGATTTCTCTCTAGCTTTTCTAGACTTTTCCAATTGCTAAACTGTTGCTTCTTGTTCTTAGCTTGTAACGAAAGCATTTACTATTTTTGTGTGGTATTGTTCGGAGTGATATTTTTATTTTCTTGTTATTATTTCATTTTCAAATATATTCCACCAAAACATTTATTTTCAGACATCAATGTAGAAAAAATGATTCTAATGTATAAGATAAGTGAAAATGTGTTCCTTGGCCCAAACCCCTGGGAAAACGTTTCATGTAGATTTGAGAGTTTTTCATTTTTCCTATGGCCATAATTTTAAATCATGCTAATTTTTCTCTCTAAAGAAATGGAAAATGCTCATTAATGATGTTGAAGGAGGCACTCATTTTTTTTCTTGAATAATTCTCTCTTAACTTGAACTTTCACTTTGCAGGATGGAATGCAGCTTGAAGACCTTAATCCATGGTTCCTACCAATGCCAATTGACATATGCACCTTTGTTCCTGGTTCAAATCATGATTTCAAGTCTTCTCTTTTCCGTGCAGTGATCTCGTCTCCTCTGGTACAACTTTGATTTGTACTATTGGTTTTTATTTGACACGGGTAGAAGTTACCTTTGTTTGTTGAGACATCACAGAAGTCATTCTTCCTGCTTAATGGAATTTTTAGGATGGTTGCAAATGTGTAACATTTAACATCACAAAGATGGTAACTTCATTCTAAAAAATCTGAAATAAGGCAAAACAAAAATTGCTAATAAATTGTTTCCTAGAAGAATTTCAAACATAAACAAAATTAGAACATATGTTTTTTAGTTAAAATATACATTTCATGATAGTTTGAAAATTTTCAAACTTGATGACTGAAATTATCTATGCTTAAGCCAAGACATGCAAGGAGGTCATAGTTATGCACAGTATTGCTCATACATGCCTGGTTGAGTACAACATAGGCCCAGAACTGCAGTTACTGCTGCTCAGAATCATGACTGATGATGTTTCACTACTATATATGACCTCCAAAACCACCCATATTGGAAGATTATTGTTGTTTGACTATTGGAATTGGCATAAATCATCACTTTGATGCTCAGAATGGTCCCAGGTTTTCTCTTTACCATTGTTTTGAGGCTAAAAGATGCCAAGAATTGAAGATCAACCATCTTAATATTGTTTTAAGGGTGCTACAGGTCTAATGAAGGTTGTTGTAGGTGATTGTTTTATGACTTCCTTGTAGCATAAAGTGCCCAGAAATCCTCAAGGGTTCTACATTGCCCAGACTACAAAACACCTTCTGTTCATCACATTTCCCTGGATGGTATATGACTTTTGACTGCTGCTATGCTATATTTATCATCTAATAGGGCTACAACATGCCCAGAATGGCTCCTCCTAAATGGAATGACTTATTAGCCCACCAACGGCATCTGGGACATCATCAAACTATCATAAAAAATGATGTCACCCTTCTTACCATCCAAATGCATAGGACAACCAAAATGGGGGGTAACGGGGTCTACAACTAACTTTGATGAAGTATGATTGTCAACCCAAGCATCCTCAAGTCGTGTGTTCAACCTCAAAGTTGTATATCACATGGTACCCTGCTCTTAGGGCTAAGTGCTCTCCTCCAAGTTCCTAGCAGTCCTCCAAGGTAGGTGTCTCTCCTAATTGAGCAATTGTCTCTTCATTTTTTGCATCCAATGGGTTAATCATCATGCCGATTAGGGTAAAAACCTTCTAGGTAAGGGTTCTATGGTATCACTCTACCTTGGGTCAAGCATCCACCCAAAATGAGCCATCTAGATTTCCATGAACCATTACCAAGGGACTAGTAGACCTAGTTCTCTCCTAGCTAGGTGGAAACACTTTTGGAATAACCCCAAAAGCTGACACTCAAATGTTTTTTCTTATCTAATAGGTAACCTAAGTTTGATAGATCACCTTCCCCATGATAATGCACTGGTAGTGTTTTTCCACTTTACCTACCAAGAAAAAAATAAAATTTATGTTCTTGCTTCTTGTTCACAATGGAACCCACTTACGCAACTCACATGAAACATGCATAAATAAAGGGGTGATGATTGTTTGCATCACCAAGTTTTTTCCTGAGCTCAATGGTGTTCTATTTGAAAACAAACTTAATCAACCTCTGCTAGGGAAATGACATTCTCTCTGTATTTTTAGAAGCTTCAGCTGCAATGATGACTCCCTTTGATTGATGTGACAAATGAAATGATTTATTTATTGTAGATGTTTCTTTGCTAGTGCAATAGCACTAATTCCCACTTTTGCAGGATTTATCTTTGCAAGGTAGTAACTGGTGAGTTTTGAGCAAATTTTCAAATTGGTATGCCATCCTGGTGAGATGATTAAAGTCATAAGTGATCGATGTGTTTGACTCCGTCATGTTTAACTATTTTGAAAATGCAAACTCTTGAACCCACAAACCCTAATTTGGGACTCCTGAACCCTCATCAATTACATACTCATCATAACATAGATTTTCAATATATTCCTATGCTTCACTTTACATAGATTATGTGTCTTTTCATTTTTAATAATTAGTTCGCTCAATGTTGAGCGTCCATGTGCATTTGAAGGTTAATTTTGTTGATTGCTCTCTAGCTTTTCTAGACTTTTCCAATTGCTAAACTGTTACTTCTTGTTCTTAGCTTGTAATAGAAGCGTTTACTGTTTTTGTGTGATATTGTTCGGAGTGATATTTTTATTTGCTTATTATTATTTTATTTTCAAATATATTCCACCAAAACATTTATTTTCAGACATCAATGTAGAAAAAATGATTCTAATGTATAAGATAAGTGAAAATGTGTTCCTTGGCCCAAACCCTAGAAAAAATTTTCATGTAGATTTGAGAGTTTTCCGTTTTTCCTATGGGCATAATTTTAAATCATGTTAATTTTTCTTCTCTCTTAAGAAATAGAGAATGCTCATTAATGATGTTGAAGGAGGCACTCATTTTTTTGCTTGAAGTATTATCTCTTAACTTGAATTTTCACTTTGCAGGATGGAATGCAGCCCGAAGACCTTAATCCATGGTTCCTACAAATGCCAGCTAACATATGCACCTTTGTTCTTGGTTCAAATCATGATTTCAAGTCTTCTCTTTTCCGTGCAATGATCTCGTCTCCTATGGTACAACTTTGATTTGTACTATTGGTTTTTATTGGACACGAGTAGAAGTTACCTTTGTTTGTTGAGACATAATAGAAGTCACTCTTCCTACTTAATGGAATGTTTAGGATGGTTGCAAATGTGTAACATTTAACATCACAAAGATGGTAACTTCATTCTGAAAAATCTAAAATAAGGTAGAACAAAAATTGCTAATAAATTGTTTGCTAGAAGAATTCCAAACAGAAACAAAATAAGAACATATTTGTTTTAGTTAAAATATACATTTCATGATAGTTTGAAAAATATCAAACTTGATGACTGAAAATATCTATGCTTAAGCCAAGACATGCAAGGAGGTCATAGTTATGCACATTATTTCTCAGACCTGCCTATATGGGTACAAAATAGGCCCAGAACTGTTGTTATTGCTGCTCAGAATCATGAATGATGATATTTCACTATTATCTATGACCTCCAAAACCACCGAGATTTGAAGATTATTGTTGTTTAACTGCTAGAATTGGCATAAATCATCACTTTGATGCTCAAAACGGTACCAGGTTTTCTCTTTACCTTTGTTTTGAGGCTAAAAGATGCCCAGGATTGAAGATCATCCATATTACTATTGTTTTAAGGCTACTACAAGTCTGATGAGGGATGTTGTAGGTGACTATTTTATGACTGCCTTGTAGCATAAAGTGCCCATAAATCCTCAAGGTTGTTACACTACCCGGACTTCAAAACACCTTCTGTTCATCACCTTTCCTTGGATGGTATATGACTTTTGACTACTGTTGTGCTATATTTATCATCTACTAGGGTTACAACATGCCCATAATGGCTCCTCCTAAATGGAATGACTTATTAGACCACCAACAGTAGCGGAGACATCTTCAAACTATCATACAAAATGATGTCACCCTTCTTACCGTCAAAATGCATAAGACAACCAAAATGGGGGGTAACAGGGTCTACAACTAACTTCGATGAAGTATGCTTGTCAACCCAAGCATCCCCAAGTCATGTGTTCAACCTCAAATTTGTATATCACATGGTCCCCTGCTCTTAGGGCTAAGTTCTCTCTTCCAAGTTCCTAGCAATCCTCCAAGGTAGGTATGTCTCCTAATTGAGCAACTGACTCTTCATTATGTGGATCCAATGGGTTAATCATCATGCCAATTAAGGTAAAAAACTTCTAGGTAAGGGTTCTATGGTATCACTCTACCTTGAGTCAAGCATCCACCCAAAATGAGCCATCTAGATGTCCATGAACCATCGCCAAGGGACTAGGAGACCTAGTGCTCTCCTAGCTAGGTGGAAACACTTTTGGAGTAACCCTAAAAGCTCACACTCAAATGATGTTTCTTATCTAATAGGTAACCGAAGTTTGATAGATCACCTTCCCCATGATAATGTGCTGGTAGTGTTTTTCCACTTTACCTACCAAGAAAAAAATAAAATTTATGTTCTTGCTTCTTGTTCACAATGGAACCTACTTATGCAACTCACATGAAACATGCATAAATAAAGGGGCGATGACTATTTGTCCATTAAGTTTTTTCTTGAGCTCAATGGTGTTCTAGTTGACAACAAACTCAATCAACCTCTTCTAGGGCAATGACATTCTCTCTCTATTTTTAGAAGTTTCTGCTGCAATTATGACTCCCTTTGATTGATGTGACAATTGAAATGATTTATTTATTGCAGATGTTTCTTTGCTAGTGCAATAGCACCAATTCCCACTTTTGTAGGATTTATCTTTGCAAGGTAGTAGCTAGTGAGTTTTGAGCAAAGTTTCAAATTGGCATGCCATATTGGTGAGCTAAGTAAAGTCATAAGTGATTGCTATGTTTGACTAGGTCCTGTTTAACTATCTTGAAAATATAACTCCTACACCCACAAACCCTAATTTGGGACTCCTGAACCCTCATCAAGTCCATACCCATCATAACGCAGATTTTCAATATATTCCTATGCTTCACTTTACATAGAATATGTGTCTTTTCATTCTTAATAATTGGTTCGCTCAATGTTGAGGGTCCAGGTGCATTTCAAGGTAATTTTGTTGATTGCTCTCTAGCTTTTCTAGACTTTTCCAATTGCTAAACTATTACTTCTTGTTCTTAGCTTGTAACATAAGCGTTTACTGTTTTTGTGTGGTATTGCTGGGAGTGATATTTTTATTTTCTTATTATTATTTGATTTTCAAATATATTCCACCAAAACATTTATTTTCAAACATCAATGTAGAAAAAATGATTCTAATGTATAAGATAAGTGAAAATATGTTCCTTGGCCCAAACTCCTGGGAAAAAAATTCATGTAGATTTGAGAGTTTTATGTTTTTCCTATGGCCATAATTTTAAATCATGCTATTTTTTCTTCTCTCTTAAGAAATAGAGAATTCTCATTAATTATGTTGAAGGAGGCACTCATTTTTTTTCTTGAAGTATTCTCTCTTAACTTGAACTTTCACTTTGCAGGATGGAATGCAGCTTGAAGACATTAATCCATTGTTCCTACCAATGCCACCTAACATATGCGCCTTTGTTCCTGGTTCAAATCATGATTTCAAGTATTCTCTTTTCCATGCAGTGATCTCGTCTCCTGTGGTACAACTTTGATTTGTACTATTGGTTTTTATTTGACACAAGTAGAAGTTACCTTTGTTTGTTGAGACATCACAGAAGTCACTCTTCCTGCTTAATGGAATGTTTAGGATGGTTGCAAATGTGTAACATTTAACATCACAAAGATGGTAACTTCATTCTAAAAAATCTAAAATAAGGTAGAACAAAAATTGCTAATAAATTGTTTGCTAGAAAAATTCCAAACAGAAACAAAATTAGAACATATTTTTTTTAGTTAAAATATACATTTCATGATAGTTTGAAAAATTTCAAACTTGATGATTGAAATTATCTATGCTTAAGCCAAGACATGCAAGGAGGTCATAGTTATGATCACTAATGATGTAACTGGTTGTAGAAGCAGGGAGCATTTCTGAACTTTATAAGGTTGCTAGGCTGTCAAATGGTTACATAATGTAAAAAAATATGAATGCAGATTTTTTGTTTGCATGCAAAATATAGGTGTGAACGTGCTTGTCAATATTTTATTTTTGTTGTTTATGTAATGTACATAAATATACATTAATAATAAAAATTAGAAGAAGAAAAATAAGAAGAAAATACATAAATTCAAAGGTCATAACCTTTGACAATGATAGTGATGATGATGTTGATGATGTTGACGATATTTGTAGAAGTTGCACTAGTAGTATATGTATTATATTAAATAAACCTAAGGGTCATAACCTTTCACTCGCATGACTAGTCAATGAGTATTTATGCCATCATAAGAGCTCTTGTAAATCATCCCATATGATATATGATATGTTAATATTAATATATACTTATTTATTTCGATATGGATCTTATGGGTTATCTTTTTCATGAATGATGTGATGAAGTAACTGTCAGATGTGCTTCAGGATGTATGAGAAAAGATAATTTTATTAATGTTCGACAAATGACCACAAAAGTAGGTCAATGGGACTGAGTGGTATGAGGATGTCAATACAAAGTGGGAGTGCAAAGGTGGTTGTTAGTTTTTAATATACAAATATAACTTCAACCATTATTTGCAGTAGAAAGTAAATAAGGATCACTGAAATATAACCATGCAAAGAAACACAAATACACAAAGATTTTATCTTGGGAAACCCTTCTACACAAGGGAAGAAAACCCAACAACCTTTCTTATGAGAGAATCGGTTCAATATACAAAGAAAATCTAGATAAAAGAATAATCACATACATAAGATGTAGATAACCCCAAGAGACAAAGAAGAAACTTCTCAAAAAATAGTGAGACAGAAAATGGTCTTCTTCTTGCTTGAGTGAATTTCCTTGGTGTGGAGCAAACTTGCTTGAGGTGAGAATTAGAAGGGCGTCCTCTATTTATAGTAGATATGCATGCATTTCAAATTTTATGAACACACCTTCTCTTCCAGTAGTTATTCTATGGAATACTCATTGATGGATAGTTTGACTATTAAATTCCAAGGCTGATGATTCATGGATTGAATATTTTTACGACCCTTTGAAATTTTCTATATTGTAGGTAAATTTCGATGCAAAAATAGAGTATGACATGATCCAGAATTTAAAAATTCCACAGGACATGTTTACAAAGTTGAATATAGACAAGATAATGAACTTCTGTTGTAAATACTATTTCTAGACCTACCTTATGCATGATTCTCTTTTTATTATACATTAGAAGCACAAGAGATGTGATAAAACTCATTCTGGCTATGAAAAATTATGTGTTAACAAGATGAAAAATAACAGACCAAATAGATGTTTGAGGTTAGAAATTAAATTAAGAGATATAACATATTGTTGAACAAACTATCTTCATTGTGTGTACTTAGAGCACAATCCAAGGTGTAATTAAATACCATAGAATGTTGAGCAAGGAATCAACAATGTTGTTTCCAAGTATTGAATATTTTGTGATTGGGTAGATTATCCAGGTTGACAATTTTAATAAGCATAAATTATGTTCCACCTTCAAGAATACACAATTTGATACGAAACAATGTCCGAGCTTGATAAAGGGTGCTGCATAAATGCATGAATACCATAATCAGCTGTGGTTACTATCTTGTCCTATATTTTTCCTTTCATTTTTTGTTGGAAATGTTTTTGCTGACTTTCATGGTTCCCATTTTTACTACTTTGTGCCGATTTGAAATAGGTTAGATTGGTATTGCAACAATGAGCATTGAATTCCAATGGTATTTAAATAGAAATAGCAGCTAAACATGAATAATTCCCTTATATCATCGTCTATAGGTTACACCCATATTTTGATAAGCTTCCATTCTCTCTTACCTACACCTATTTTACCAACTAAAGAGTAAATTTCATACCAGACTTAGAACCATAGGTGAATCCTATGGAAGTTACATACTAGTGTTCATAAATAGATGCCATACTCGACTGCATTTCTATTAACAATGTATCAAATCTGTGGAGATACCATGAAGGATGGTTCATTGACCCACTGTCCCCCTGCTAATGTCTCTGATGCAAAATATCTGGTGGGTTTCTCGGTGCTACTTGTTGCTAGTCAAGGTAACCCCGATGTCCAATATCTTATGGCTAACTATAGTGTATCATGAATGATGCTATTCTCGGTTTACAACAAACTTTGCCTATATTTTCGGGGCCCTTTTGATTCTACCTGTATATTGGTATACATGGATGGATATTGGATGTGTGAACCATTTACAGATTATCTACAAATAATGTCCCATGTGCCTGTCCAAGGGATTCTGAATCATCAAGTATTTGTCCAATTAATTTTTGATGTTATTAGCATCCTTGATATCTTTTCCTTTGCTCTTAACACTACATAACATTTTGTTATGTAGTTGTGCCATGCATTGGATCTATTTTTTGTCGATTACTTTGTAGTTTTCTTAACAGTTTCAACTAGGGAGGGACACAAGGAAACTGAATAAAGGTGATTGGTGTTGGGAATGATCACAGTCTAGAAGGATGTAGGGCTACAAGAATTTCTTCTAACATCCCTCTATATTTTATTTCTTATGTTGATCTAGTCTAAAATCCTTGTTCACTTGCTATTTTTAGGCTGGACAAATTAAAGAATTTATTTATTTATTAAACTTGCATAGCTGTGATGACATGCAATTGTAGGAATTTTGTTGATTTCTAGCAAAACATTTGCTGGGAAAAGTAAAGAAGTTTGCAAGCATTATTTTTACAGTGCACATTATTAGAACTTCTAATGGTTTAGTGTTGCAGACTTGTGACCAATTGTGAAAATTACTTTTCCTCACCACATACAAACATTTCTTTGGTATAATTTCATGGAGACTACTAGAAACAAATCATAAACGGCCATATGCTAATGATTGAAGATCGTTAGTGGTTGGTGTGTACCTACTGAGCTAGGGTGAGATTGTGTGCCTAATAAGCATAGAGTTGCATTTGAGCCCTGAGTTGAGCCCTGAATATTGATCACTGCAGCCATGATATCATGGTCTACTAGCCACTTTGGGTTGACAACTAGATACATATGGGGACTTGTACATTGCTGGAAGGTGCAACAGAAACTCCAAACAATCTGATAGTTGCTGGCATGCATGATCTACCTGTCGAGAAAAAATAATAGCGGGAAACATGTTATGTGATGGATCCAAAAATTCACATATCAATCACACCCATCATACAATCCAAAATATTTTTTTCCAATATACAATGTTTTCAAAAATGGCTCCAAAAACAAGGAATGAGCCAATATGCCAAAGGGAACATAAATGAAACCTATTGTTCATGAAAACCAAGCTTATTCTCCAATGTAACCACTTTATCATCTCATCAACATCATGAGATATTTCCTTGTGTTTGGTAATAAACCAAATCAAAGCTATGTCAAGCATCCTGTCTAGGTTGGAATCTTAGTCAATGCATGATTGAAAACTGAAGCGAGCTCCAAAACATGGACGTGAACATCAAACTTGTCCAATAGTAAGTGTGTCCTACATGCTTGCTCTATCCAATATAGGGTAGGGCTAATATAACCTTCGACATACGAATATGGAATCCCATTACAAGCCATGAAATAGCTCTATGGATCACCATATGCTTCTCCAAACCCCTATCTACATGCTCCAGTAGTCAACTTCCTAGATTTGACATGAAAATCATTTTCCATGCCCTCAAGCAACCAAGGTTTCAAAGACAGCTACAATATAAGCCTACATAGAATTTGTTGTTTTTCTTTGTTACCCCTTATCAAATATGCACATGAAGTAGGACACAAAAAATCAGATATAAAAATCATTTACAGATATAAGATAGAAGCAGATTCATGCCATAATATCTCCCTAATGCTTTAATTGTTTCCTAACTATATTCCTTGGGTTTCACAATTAAACGAATTCTGTAATATATGAATTCCACATGCATTACGGTCCAAATGTTCTTTATTTTTCACAATATTCCCTTTTGTAGTGTAAGGGTCGCCAATGAACTTGGTGCTAGGAATGCTGAGGATGCATGCTTTTCAGTTTTTGTTTCAGTGGCTACATATTCAATCGTCAGCATAATCTTTGCAATAGTTTTTCTTCTTTGCAAAAATGTCTTGTGTTATCTTTTCACAAGTAGCCCAAGTGTCACAGAAAGAGTCTCATATTTGGTTCCATTTCTTACTGCATCTATCCTTCTTAATGGAATACAGGCAGTGCTCTCAGGTAAGTACTTAACATATCCACTACTAATGGAATTTTTTATTTTAATTAAATATTTGTTCCCTGGTTAATTAAATAACCATGCACATTAGAGGAAAATTATAGAACAAAATGTAAGAACTTCTATACCCATATTTGATCAGGTGTGGATATAGGATCTGGTTCACAATACTATGTTGCTAATGTGAGCTTAATATATTGTTATATGGTTTGATTGCTACTAGGAATACTCATATGTTTCAAGTTCATATTAGGGATAACTGTAAGTATTCATGGTCCCTTACTATAGATGAATTTATTCATTTGTAATTTCTCTAGATTATTTGGTCTATGAGACTATTTACTTGACTGATATTTTTTCTTTTTGACAAAGGTTTTATATATTCATGCTTGGATTGTTTTTAAACATTTTTTCTATTTTTTCAATTGCTATGGTGAGATAGTTGGAATGTATCAAAAGTCAAATCAACAACATTAAACAAAAGTTTACATAATTGTAGTTTGAATACCTCTGTATTTTTGTATAGAAGACTGCTGAAACTTTTAGTTCTGACTTTGTCCTTTAATCATATCGGTTTTTCCATCAATACTTCTCTTTTTGCAATAAGATTTAAGAGTTCTACAACATGTTGTTCGTTTATTCTCTTTATGTTTTTTGTGGTCATCATACTTTAGTTAGAGTTCTAACATGGTGTGAGAGAATCTAACAGAAATGGTGCACTTAAGTTCTACATGGAACTGGGTACATGGCAAGACCAAAATAAAGATATACTAGGAAGAAAACCTGGTTAATTAAAAATTACTTTAAAACCAAAGTTCTGACTGCCTCAATTGGAAGGTTACAAAGACAAAGGTCAGAAAGATGTTCTATGGAAGAGAATAATTTTCTCAACAAGCTCTCCAATCAAAACCTAATGATGCTTACATATATTTCTTATTATTCCATTCAGGAACAAGGATGTTTGCAAGGTAGAAGCTAAGACTTCCCATTATTTTATGTTATATTATCTCAACTCTGGGATTTTAAAAGGATTAATAGCTTCTACTTACTTTTATCTGTTTCTTTGCAAACAGTGTCTCTTTCTAGGAAAACAAAATATTCTTGCCTTTAATTCACATTATTAGAAGACAACCCAACATATGTAGACAAATAAAGGCTGGGAATGTTGCTTATCAGAGATCAGCATGGAAGCATATTGCTTTAATCGGTGAGATTTGGAACCTGAAATAGAGCATAATAATACTGAAATCATCCTCTATTGTGTTAGGATCATTTGAATTGTCTTCAAGTACTGGTTCAGTTGCAACCAAAGGCTCTTTCATTCAGATGTCCCAATGCCCACATTTTCTGCATCCCCAAGCCTGTCAAAATCCATTTGATTGACTACATCTGCAGACAACGAATTCTTATCAATAACCAAATAGGATGGTTGTTCAATTGCTGCCTTAGAATATGGAGTGACTTCAGTTGAAACCTGGTTACCAGCTATACTAGGCTTTGACGATGAATGTGAACTTTTCACTGCTAGGAAACCATTCTCGAAACTAGTTTTTGGACGTCCATCTTCAGGACTTTTTGGAATTTGGGAAGCACTTAAAATATTATCCATAACATTTATGTTTTCCTGTAATGTAGTAATTATTGGCTTGTTAGATGAAGGGAACCCTGTTTGGCTGGATGAGCATGAAAGAACAAGATCTTGCCCTTCCTTACACCCTGAGTCTGATTTGGTCACATTTGTTGTCTTAATGTAATTTTCACTAAAATGATCTTGTGTTACCGAAATAGAGGATGATGAAACCACTTCCTGTGATATGTTTCCTTCAACAATATATCTATTATGAGTTTCCTTTCGCAGAGGTGAACCATTCGGAGGGATCTCTACTGAGCTAGACCTGACTATGAACTTCATGGATTCTGTATAATGTATGTTTGGCAATTTTTCAAGATGATAATATGTACATACATCTATAGATTACAGTTTAGAATTTGTAGATATCCTAGAAAAATCAGTAGCATGGTCTTACAGAGCCAATGTTCCTTGCTCCGAGGAAAATTTGACCTCATCAATGACATCTACAGTTCCATTCGAGTCCACCTACTTAACAACCATGCCAAGTATTCCTTCCAAACATGCAGAATTTGTATCTAATAAATTCTCAGTTAATTTCAAAAGATTATCAATTGGATTGCATACCTTTTCTTGTGTACTCTGACTACCCATGACAAAGTTAATTTTTTCACATTTAATATTGCATGAATCATCATTGTTTTGCATGTATGATATATTTTCTTTCTGCTCACTATAAATAACATGTATATCCAGACTAGAATCTAGCACCAAATCAAGTGAGATGTAAATAGTTTCTCCCAACTGCTCATTTGATTTAATTTCAGTTTGACTTATTTGTCCTACTATAATTGTTGTTAGGAGGTATATTTTAGCTCAATTTTAACAATTTATATCTGCAAAAGGTATGTCCTCAAGGATGCAAAAGATTAAGGAAAGTAATCTACATAACCCGTACTATGGATGACATGTCACAGTAGAAGAAATATTGCTTCAAATCAACTATGATTTTCTGTAAATTTAGGTTTATAATAAGTTTCATGTTGAGTAAGGTCCAGCATTGGAGAGACATGGTATTTTCTCAAAATGGTAGTGGGGAGAGCAGGGAAAATATGTTTTAAATTTACATTTAAGAATTCACAAGGACATGCAAGCATAGTTGAAATGTCAATGTATAATGATCCAATACCAACAAGATCAATTGGTTTAACAACTGGAGGATCAATTATTAAACAAACTAGCAGGAAGGTGCAAAACATTGTGTGCAAGTTCAACGTTTGGGAAAGAAGATGATTAATAACATAAAATTTAAATCAAATCTTCATGATTTATGAAACAAACAACTTGAGAATATTTGAATAGCTTGTATTCGCTTCTTAGTGTTAGAATTTTATCATTCAAGCTAGCATTATCTTAGGATCGTTACATGAGAGAAAAACATGCACAACAATAAACACAAAATACAAGAGACACAAAGAATTTTCCTCAGGGAAACCATAAAGGAGAAAACCCTGCAACTTCCTCAGAGATAGAATGAGAACCAATAGCAGTAGTAAAACCCGAAAACAGAAAAGATGATCTCCACAGCTTGTTCTCTCTCTCACACTTGAGAGAGCTTATCCTCTCTCACTCATGCACCCCAATGAGTGAGTGTGTGTGTGATAAATAGAGAGGCTTACTCTCTATTTATATTCTTCTATTCACTTAATGTCCACTTTAACATGTCAGCCCCACTTAAAAATTACTTACTAGAGCCAACATCTCTAGGAGAGTCTAATAACCCTAGTGCCCCACAACTATGGGGACTTTTCCCTCTGATCAACAAGGAGGGTTAACCTTGACACAAATGTGGGGACTATTTCCCCAACTTATAATGGAGGGTTAACCTTAATAACTTTACATAAATTGTTTACATTATTGAATCTCTCGATCAAAACATCGGGGCATGACATGACTTAATTACATTATAGATACTTCCTGGAATAAACATCGGGGTACAAATACATAAGATATACAAGTGAATACATTTCAAAGTTACAAATACATCAACACTCCCTCTTAACTAGGAAGGTATTCTCTCGACACAATTTATTAGCACAAGTATTCTTCTTTATATCATCTAGATCATCATCAAGTCATATTCGTCATCAAGTCATGCTCATATTCAAGTCATCTTCATTGTCAGGTCATCTTCATCGTCAAGTCATCTTCATTATCAAGTCATATTCATCAAGTCTGGATCATCACTAGATCTGGATCATCATCGAGTTTGGATCATTAATTTATATGGCTCGCCACTGTTGGATCATCATCAAGTCTGGATCATCACTTAATCTAGATCATCACTACTAGATCATCATCAAGTCTGGATCATCACTTGATTTAGATAATTACTGTTGGATCATCATCAAGTATGGATCATCACTTGATATGGATCGTCACTGCTGGATCAACACTTGATCTAGATCATCATCAATGTTGGATCATCACTGAATCATCATCATCATTATTGCTTCTGCTATCTCAATCAAATGGTTCTATCTCTTCATTCTTCTCGTCATAGGAAGTTCTACAGAGCCAACCCTTTTTCATGCTAGTTGTAGGCCTACCCTTCATGTAGGTCTTCAGCGCTTATATCTGACCCTGAGTCAGAATGGCCCACCCAACTCTTACATCTAACCTCATCTTGTCAGAAAGGCATGCCCAGCACTCACATATGACCTCATCTTGTCAGAAAGGCCTAGCACTCACATCCGACCATGTGTAAACACATCACACCAGAATGGCTCAACACTTATATCCGACCATGTGTGAACACACCGCATTGGAAGGGCTCTACACTTACATCTAACCATGTTTGAAAACACTGCATCGGAAGGGCTCTACACTTACATCTGACCATGTTCAAAAACACCACATCGGAAGGGATCTGCACTTACATCCGACCATGTTCAAAAACACTGCATCGAAAGGGCTTTGCACTTACATCTAACCATGTTCAAAAATACCGCATCGGAAGGGCTCTGCACTTGCATCCGACCATGTTCAAAAACACCACATCGAAAGGGCTTTGCACTTACATTCAAAAATACCGCATCGAAAGGGATCTCAGTCCCAGACTGAGGATTCTTAGTAACTGACTAGGTGCATCCATTCTCCCAGAGAATGGCATAAGCCCTTAAATCGGATCAAGTGGGAACACATCCCTCAATCACATCAGAATGGCCATGCACTCATATCTTATCATGTAAGACTACATCCTACAGTCATATCAGAATGGCCCTCAGTTGCAGACTGAGTATTCTTGGTAACTGACCAGGTGCCTCCATTCCAAGAATGACATTCAACACTTATATTTGATCATGTAGGAACCAATCCTACAGTCACATCAGAATGGATCAGCACTCACATCTGACATGGAAGGAACCAAATCCTCTCACTGTGATAGAATGGCTCAGCCCTTACATCTGGACATGGAAAGAACCTAATCCTCTCACCATGTTAGAATGGCTCTAGGTCTCATCATTTTTCTTTGGAGGGAAACTCGATCTGGAGAACACCAAGCTTCTCCCTGAAGTATTCAAACTTCACTCTGGCCAATGGCTTCATCAACACATCAGCTATCTGTTTGTCCATCGCAACATACTGGAGCTTCACTACTCCTCTCTACACCATATCCCTGATATAGTGATATTTGATATCATACTGAAGTAGCACCTCGAAGTGCTCTTCCTATCAATGGCACTACCTTCCCAATACGAATCCACATAATCTTTTGATTCGGCTCATACTTAAGCCCATAATCAAATGTTCCCTTCAGGTACCTCACTGCATGTTTTGCAACCATCAAATGAACATATCTCAATGTGTTCACAACAAAGCAAATATCTGGTCTCGTATTTCTCAGGTAAATCATCTAACAATACATCATGGCATCAACTAAATCTAATGAAGCAACACTAAATAGCTTCAGGTTCGATGCCATAGGTGTGTTCATGGCCTTGTAGTCCATCATCCTGAACCTCTTCAGGATCTCTACTACATACTTCCCTTGTCCACACCTCCATACCTAGAACGTAGTGCATCATCCCCAAGTCCTTTATCTCAAACTCGGCAGCAAGTATCCTTCTTGTAACTTTAATGAGTTCCTCTTTTCTCTCAGGAACAAGTCATCGACATATAACAGGAGAATCACTGGTCTTCCGCCTTCAACCTTGAAGCAAAGGTTGGAATCCTCTTTACTCTCAGTAAAGCCTAGAGTCATCAGTAATTTGTCCATCCTGTCATGCCATGTTGAATCTCACGATATTCTGCAGTCACTCCCTCTGAAGCGGAGCATCTTTCTCCCTCTGTCCTTTGTACTCTATGCACTAAAAAATTATGTACTGGAGTGATAAGTAGCTTCCTCTGCTACTAATATTCTATGTATCCATCTAGGATCATTGGATACCAAGATCCTCTATATTGAAATTTTTCAAAATTTCTTGTCACAACCATCTGTGAGCTTGTCATCCTATATAGACTTTCATATTCAACCTTGTAGCAAAGGTTCAGGTCTTCATCAAGCTCCTCATGTATGTGTTATCCCATGGGTGTCTTCTGAGCTCGTACAAGGCCTTCTTTCATTTGCACACATGATTCTACCTGTCATGTGTATTTCTAGTGGCTACAAATGTCTCTTTGTAGTCTATGCCTATTGATATGAATCTTTCCTTGTATCCCATGATGTTTCCATCTACTACATGATGGAACTATGAACTTCTCTTCAGGTCTCTATACTGCATCCTAGACATCATTCTTCTTGAACTGATATTCCATTTCTTCTTGGTTACTTCTTCATAGCTGGAAGGTTCTACATCAATGATGTCACTGCATTCATCATCTTATTCTTCATCTTGAACTATCACCACTTGTTCTTCGGAACAAGTCTCATCCTTCTTTGCCTATAGGTGATTATGTACACGATCTTTCCTACAAGTTAAATGCATTTGTATGGTTAGAAACATTTCATAAGGAATATTCATAATGGAAAATTCTTATGCATAAATATATGATAATGCAACTATTTTAGCCAATACAACATTCATCCATATCTCATGGAACCTTTTCTACATGCCTTCCATCTCCACCGGGACAACATTGATATTGTGCACTAATCCAATATGTCAGCAAAGAGGTTTCATTCTAGATAAGTAGAAATGGAGAGTTGTATAGCACCATGAGCTACTTACCCATCTCATGCATATTAGTCATATACTGTCATTAATTCAAACATTATGTCATGTCTAATGCATCAACTGAATATAAACAAATGCATAAAAAAACAATATCATGAAATGACAATGAAATACTTATCTTTATTTGTTTCATGGGTAGACACCTTCTTGATCCTTCTGCTTCATCATCTTCTTCATTCATGACTTCATCATTTTTTATCCAAATGCTCAAGATGGATAAGAGGTTCTTCAAGAATTGAATCCTTCATATTCCTCATCACTTTAGGGATCTTCTTTGGATGGTGAGAGCTTGATCTTTAGTTACTCCCATCTTCTCTTCTCTTCTTATGAGTCAAGCTTCTTCTTCTTCCTAGATTCTGCTAAAAGTAATCACTTCATTCTCACACACATTCCTCAAATGAATGAATCCCATGATCCTGGAAGACCATTCAAGGTGGCTATCACCACTTCTGCATTCTCCACTTGTTCTTCTACTGCTCCAAGTTGTTCTTTTATTTGAGAGACCCTTGTAAAGTATTACTGTATGGTCTCTGCATTCTGGATCTTCACATTCTTCAAATGGTTTCTTAAGGTCATATTCTGATTTATGTTCTTCCCTTCAAATATCTTGTTCAAGAAATAAAAAATATTCGGTGTCTTTAGGAAAGACACTTGTGGTACAAGTTGATCCGTGATTGAATCAGCAATGATCTTCTTGGCCTTGACCAAGTGCTTCTTGTGTAAGGCTTTGAGCCTCATCTCCCTCTAGAAATGGAACCTCTCTATTTATGTAGGTATCCAATTCATTTTCTTTAGAGAGATCATATACTTCCATTCTTGGAATTTTTCAACTTCACCAAGCTTATCATCAAGCTGATGTGATAGATCATTTTGAAATGAGAACCTCAAATGAAACTAGAAAAAGATTAGATCTTACCGATTTGAGGTGTCTGTCCTAGTTTCAAAGCTGGCTAATCCAGGGTTTGTCAGAGAAACCCTAATTTTCAAAAATTGGAATATTTTAGATATAATTGGATAGAAGGATATATCTCTTCAAGGTGAGCTATCTAGTGTACTCCTTTTCTGAAAACAGTGGAGGGAAGCTCTCGGAATAGGAAGCCCTAGTTTACCAATTTCTTCTGCAGAAATACATGATACCGTTTCTATGGTATCTATGAAATTAATGCTACTATATGTCTCAAAATTCACACTGAGGTATCCTCACCTATCCCTATTCCAACACCACGGGTTTCATCATAATTGGTTTCATCAATTGGGACTTATGAGTGCTTTCCCAAGGTGACCTGTTTCAGGACTGTTCAACATAGCGAAGTTGTATGGACTTACACATGTCATTGTTTCCTCGTCTGGGTCTGAAACTTGTACCAAATAAATTACAGTCAGTTTCCTTTCTGGAATAGTTTCAGAAATTTCATTTGGACTTTTATAGACTGAGATATAGCAATCCTCCCAAGGTGTCATGTTTAGGGATGAATCCTGGAAGAGGATGGAACCCTGACTGGGAGGGATCATATCTCCTAGAATATAGAGAATATGAGGTTAATTTTGGACATAGTGTAAATAAGGATTTTATATTCATCCTATGAAATTTGTAGCTCTTGATAATTCTCCAATCCCAAGATATAGTGAATGTACCAAAACTTTTTAGTTTTAGCATTTTAGGGTTTTTCCAGCTCATGGTCAAAATAGGGTTTGACTTTCCCAGAGTTATACCCAACCAAAAATATTGACCCAGGTCTCTAAAATTCGATTTTGATGAGGAGAGAAATCCTATCCTGGGCTCACTCAAAAATTACTCTTCTGTAAGAAGCCCTAATTTCCCACACCAAAAATTGAAAATGCTTGGAATCAAATTCAGCTTCGACAGAAAGATGCGCCCTTCAATGGAGAGTCATCCTAGCATACTTTTGCTGATAAACTATGGAGAGAGACCCAAAAAGTAAGAAGCCCTAGTTTCTATAGCTACACAATGTCTTCTTCTCAGGTTAGCTCTGATACCATGTTAGAATTTTATCATTCAAGCTAGCATTATCTTAGTATCTTTAACTAAGAGAATAACATGCACAACAATAAACATAAGAGACAAGAGACACAAAGAATTTTCCTTGGGGAAACCATAAAGGAGAAAACCCCACAACTTCTTAGAGATAGAATGAGCACCAATAGCAGCAGTAAAACAAAAAAACAGAAAAGATGATCTCCACATCTTGTTCTCTCTCACACACTTGAGAGAGATTCTCCTCTCTCACTCATGTGCCCTAATGAGTGAGTGTGTGTGTGATACATAGAGAGGCTCACTCTCTATTTATATTCTTTCGGTCACTTAATGTCCACTTTAACATGTCGACCCACTTAAAAATTACTTACTAGAGCCGACATATTTAGGATAGTCTAATAACCCTAGTGCCCCACAACTGTGGGGACTTTTCCCTCCGATCAACAAGGAGGGTTAACCTTGACACAAATGTGGGGATTATTGCTCTGACTTACAATGGAGGGTTAACCTCAATGAACTTACATGACTTCTTTACATTATTGATTCTCCCGATCGGAACATCGGGGCATGACATGACTCAATTACATTATAGATACTTCCTGGAATAAACATCGGGGTACAATACATAAGATATAAAAGTGAATACATTTCGAACTTACAAATACATCAACACTTAGTTCAATTCTTATTATATATCTCTTGAATATTTTCTACAGTCACCCCTATAATTCCTTGGCCATTTGGAGGAACCTAATATTCTTGTGGGTTGTCGCTACCAGCACAGAACCAGATGAACATAACATCTAGAGTTCCATAGCCAAGCATGGATATGGTATTTAACACTTACTCAGGTCAAGCTAGAGGGTTGACAGGAAGCTTGGTTGCAAGTGCTGTATATTTCTCCTAGACTCGACAAGTTTTCCAACAGACTCTTAAATTTTGTATGTTGGAATAAAAGTATAAACTTTCTTCTCTGTGAATGTAGCACCTAAGAAGGAGCTACAAATTTCCTT
Organism: Pseudotsuga menziesii; assembly: GCA_001517045.1. Classification (NCBI taxonomy): domain Eukaryota; kingdom Viridiplantae; phylum Streptophyta; class Pinopsida; order Pinales; family Pinaceae; genus Pseudotsuga; species Pseudotsuga menziesii. The sequence continues at coordinate 66,185 of LPNX010116215.1, forward strand.
AGTCACCTTCCATAATCTGCTACAACAGATTGGATACAGTGGTGGGAATTTGAAGACTCCAAAAGGGGATGAATTCCATTGTTTACTAGCAACTATCAACCACAATGATCTATACATCAAAATATTGTTGTATTTCCACTTGGTTGGAAAGAAATTATTAATGTTTATTTAGCTAAGAACTTAGTCATTTATAGTGTATCTACACTTTTGTATGTTTTTGGAACTTGCTTACTATGCCAGATAGGGAAAATTGTAATAATTATGTAGTTTGTTGATTGCTATCTATGATAAATTTGTTTGAATATCATCATTGTCAAACAATAAAAAATTCTTAAAGGGTGTTATCTCAATGGTAGAGAGCCCGCCTAATTATAGGCAGGAGGTTGGTGGTTCAATCCCTCCTTACCCTATCATAAATTTTTGACTACAAAAATGAATTAATTTGCATATATACAACTATTAGTAGCTAATTTCGCGTATCTTAGTTTTATTTAGCTTAGTAATTAATATGTTATCATCTAGTAGTTTATTTAGTTGTATATTTAGTCATTAATTGTTGCAATTAGTGACTAAATCAGTGACTAAATCCGTGACTAAATCATTGACTATCAATGACTAAATCATTGACTATCAATGGATAAATCAATGACTAATAAGTCAAAGCTATTAATGACTAAGTGAAATATGACTAGCTATAAGATAGTGGAAATTAGGTACTACTAGTCATCGACTCAAAAATAGTCGTTTATAGCTTGATTTTAGTCATTTTTCTAGTCATTATTTTCTCATTTTGTACTAGTGTATGTGGATGCACTATCTCATGGGAAGGAAATTCCTTCTGAAGCCAAACAATATGAGTCTAAATATTTATTTAACCAACCAGATCTAAATTCCAGAAAATCCATATGGTTGGTTTTCCTTAGCGAGTACCATTTTGAGCTAAAGCATATAAAGGGAAAAGAGAACAAGATTGTTGATGCTTTGAGACGACGAAATCATATGATATATCAGGTGACTATAAGTCTAACCGATTCGGATTTACATGAGAGGATTATAATAGCCAGCAGAGTTGACCCTTTCTATGTAGAAATCCTCAACAAGGTCCAAGAGGACAGGTTTTTTCAACAACAAAAAGAGTACAAGGTAGAAAAAATGGGACTGCTATGGTCCAAGTAGAGATTGTACATTCCGAAAGGAGGGGACATTCGTTCCAGCATCCTCATGAAATTTCATTAGACACCCTACTCGGGGCATCCAAGATATCAAAAGATGATATACGTTTTTAAGAGACACTTTTTCTGGCCTAATTTAAATTCCAACATAAGGTTGTTTATCGCAAAATGTCAAGAATGTTAGTTGGTCAAAGATGAGCACTAGCATCCTTTGGGGTTGTTGCATCCATTACCCATTCTGTAACAAAAGTGGGAGGTCATTAGTATGGATTTTGTCACGGGTCTATCGAAGAGTAAGAAACAAAATGATTCTATATTTCTAGTAGTTGAAAAATTGTCAAAAGTAGCACAATTCATTCCAGTGAAGTCGACCTACAAGGAAGTACACATTGCTGATATATTCTTGAAGGAGATATTTATATTGCATGGGATACCCAAGGCAATCGTCTTGGATTGAGATACTAAGTTTACCAGAAACATTTGGAGATCCTTATTCTATGGATTAGAGATGTGGTTGAACTTCAATACTGATTATCATTCGCAAACATATGGGCAAACATAAAGGGTAAACAATATTGTTGAGGACATGCTTAGGATGTATGTCATGAACAACCCCACCAAGTGGGAAGATTACCTCCATCTTGCAAATTTTGCATATAACAATGGATACCATACTTCCAACAAGATGAGTCCCTTTGAAGTACTCTATGGACGGAAGTGTAGAACACCGGTTACTTGGGATAGCCTGGTGGATCGGCTCATGTTAGGGCCTGAATTTTTAAAGGACTTGGAACAATTGGTTACCTAGGTCCAGGTGAACCTTAAAGAAGCACAATACCACCAGAAAATATACATGGATAAGAAAAGAAAAGATAAATATTATCAAATAGGCGACCATGTCTACTTGAAAGTAAAAGCAAAATGAAGCTCGTTGAGCTTGGGAAGGTGTGGTAAGTTAGCACCTAGGTTTTGTGGACCCTTTGAGATAATGGCCAAGAGAGGGACAATGGAATATGAACTAGCTTTACCTACTCACATAAGATTCCATAATGTTTTTAATGCATCATTATTAAAGAAATATGCTTATGATACTAAACTTGTGATTGATTGGTCCTTATTACGGGTGGAACTTGAAGGGGAGTTTTCCCCTGAACCTCTTCATATATTGGACAAGAGAGAGGTGTAGCTTAGCAAATGAACCATATTCCAATTGAAAGTGCAATGGAAGCACTTTGAAGCCAATGAGGCTACTTGGGATAATGAAGCCATCATGAGAAACTCTTACCCCTCCTTGTTTCATGATTTCATTCTGAGTCCCTAGAACACTAGGGACAATGTTATTCTAAGCGGGGAGGGATGTAATATCCTGAATTTTGACCTAACAATTATGGGAATAAGCCCCATTAAATATGATGATACTTTGATGTTTGATGTTTTATATATTGGTTCTAGGACCCCACTGCATATGAACATGATGATTTTTTTGATTAATTGGGTGTAAGATAGTTACATATGTTTTATGTATGATTTTATGTGTTGGGCATGGACCCTAAACCACATGATGGATGAGATGTTTTGCATTGAGCAAGGATCTCTAGAGCACATGAGTGTTTGAATGTTTGTGTTGAGTGAGAAGCTTTGGAGCACATGAGTGTTTATGTTGTGTTGAGCGAGAAGATCTAAAACACATGAGATATGAAAACCTTTGTGTTGAGAAGGAAGCTCTGAAGCACATGAAAGATAAATTAGAAGTGTTGGGCATAAACCCTAGAGACTTCAAATTTGATATTGAGAATAAGCTCTGGAACATTGGATCCTTAGCCATGGCATCCCTAGGTGTATCCTACAAATACATCCTAGCATTAGTGCTGAGAGAGGAGCTCTGGAATTGGAATAAGTTTGTAACTCCCTGTTTTTAACGTTGAGTATGGGCTCTGTATAAGCGCTAGGAGTTAATGAAAAGAATTAATTATGTCGAGTGAAAACGACTCAAGTAAAATATTGATCTCATATGACTTATTTATAAGTGATTAAATGAAATCTTGAATTTATGTATNATTATTACTAAAAGATAATTAAATATTATAATAGCTACAACAGTCCAAATAGAAACTAGTTAAAAGTTTCTAAGTTAAATATTAAAAGTTCCTAAATTAAATAAAAAGGGTTAAATCAAGATATGAGAGGATCCTTTATTTAACTTCTCCTTTGACTGAAAAGTATTCCTATAAAGACCCAAGCCAAAGAGAGGCTTGGGGATCTCTTCCATCTTTTTGGTGAATCATTATTTATGCCTGTTTATTCTCAGAAGAGTTCTTGGAGAACATTTTCCTAAGAGGAAAAAGGAGAACTGATTTAGACCTGATATCCTTGTTAAAGAAGCCTTACCTTAGGAGCTCTAAGATACTTGCATGTTTGAACCAGATTGGGGGGATCCAGACTAAAACCAGGAACGGTTCTGGGTCATGGTTGGGTGGAAAATGGTAGTTCCTAAGTGATTCGATTATTTATACAGAGGTCATATATTCCTGTGAACTTTTTAATGTTGGGTAATTGAGTGTGCAGGTTTTCACCCATTGGAATAGCTTCACCTTGCAGGTATGAGGTTCTTGATTTTTCTATTCCATTATCTAGTATAATTCCTGTTAGATTATTTAAGTGTTTATGTTATATTTCTAACCCTTTGTATGCAATTGTATCCTGTTAGAATAGTTAAGGGTTTATGTTATATTTCTAACCCTATGTTTGCAATTATTTCCTGTTAAAATATTTAAGGTTTTACATTTTATTTATAAACCCTATGTCTGTCCATAATGTTTAAGAGTTTATTTTCTTAACTCTAAACATTGTGTCTGAAAATTATTTCCTTTCTAAGAATTATTTAGGGCTTATTTTCTTCCAAACAGGATTTTGTATTTTATTGCATAGCTTAAAATTTATTTTTCCTAAAAACCTAGAAATTACTCTAAACATAGTCTATATGTATATTTACCTTTGGATTCTACTAGAAGATTTCATATTGCCAGCAGAACTATATTTAGGAGCAAAAAGACTAATTAAGTATAAGCTATAAACAGAACATAATTATAAAACAAATCAAGTTAAAGTGTAGTAAGTCTTAATGTAATAAACAAATCATTTCCAATATTTAAGTATAAATAGAATTAAAATCAATTAATAAATCAAACCAAATCTACAGTCAAGATATCGAGACCATCTAATGGTCTGAAGTTATAAAATAATCAACATAAATCCATCTCATTTATAATAAACCAAACCATATAATTAACATACAAACTACATCTACAAAAATCGTATGCCATAAAGAGAATTATAACATAGTAAATCAAACATAATGCTATGCAAAAAAATCTTTTAAAAATGTACCATAAATACACAAAGGTTGAAGGATCCATTCATGTACGCAGGAATGCCCAAACAAACCCATACAGTAATAATCATTTACAACCATAGCGACCCAGGATCAATTCCTGTTGAGTCCATTTATTTTACAAGTCATTCTATCGAATCTTGTAGCATTCGCTACTATTCTACTAAACGTTGTAGCATTATAACTATCAAAACAAACCATGTTATTTTAATTACATAGGCAATAAAAAATTTCCACATAATCTCTACACAAAGTTCAAAAGCCCCAAATAAATTACACGCTGCAAATTCTTCATGGCCCTCGACCCTTTACATAAACAAAGCATTTAAACATTAGTGCAACCACTACAACCCTGTCAACGCTATGTGACACCCATTGAAGGGTTACAACCACAGTCACAACCCTTATACACAGAGTGTTCATATACACGACTTAAACCATAAAACATTAAGTCATTTTCCACTACACAGTCGTAGTTCTATTGGAGGGAACACCATTTCCATCTATGAGAAGGGTCCAAGGCCAAATAAACACCCTTAATGAACCCATAAAATAACTTAAATAAGAATTGCAAATCACACAGAGTTAAACCATTGCCACATAATAAGAATCATACCCATGATTCGAGCAGTAAGAAAATGGTGTATATAAATAACCAAATAAACACACACAGATTAATAATGATGTACGTATTCCATTCATAAAACAAAGTAATAATTTGCACAGCCTTATAACCTTGGCCTTGCACCATTGAAAGAAATGGTGTTGTCGCCGTATCCATCATAAACACATTTACAATTCCCAGAGCCTGGGAATTTTCACCAAGGTAATAATGTAGAGAATCCATAAACAAAGCCCATAATATATTAAAGTCCTGAACCAAAGGCAGAAAACCCCAAAAAGAAAAAATGCAAGTCTTAACACATCTCTGATGCTATACAAATTAAGTTATAGACAACCCCTTTATTTTTCACAGCCATTAAAACCAGACAAGCATTCAACCCACGACAAGTCTGTAACTCTATCACAACAACCATGCGAGAGAAGGAACAAGTTAAGGACTTGTTACAACAGGGCTTACCCAAATGGGTATGGTGTTGACCTCAGTGCAACCCATGACCCACGATTGCTTCAAACCCTACAACCTCCTACACAAAATCAAGCCATGATAAGGAGTACGATTTGAACACCAAAATGAACAAACAAAACAACGATGTTAAACCAGAGTAGGACATGTACCTTTCATCTAGGCCAACCTTCAAAGCTTCATGCCACCACACAACGCAGAGGCAGAGCTCACACAGCCATGCTACAAATGACCCAAACCAACGCAAGAGCCCAAGCCCTAAGCTTGAGGCCTGCGCTTTCCAAAGTGCATTTATGTCACCACCCTGGCCTCGATTAACATAATTCGAAACCCATATTGTATAGTTCATGGGACCCTTTAAACCATGTTCAAACAATGTATAATACATAATCTCCATAGGTGGATCAAATAGATAGGGTTTAAACCATAGTCCATGGCATGGAGGACTATGGATAAAGGTTTTAATTTATACACCAAGAATTTATCAAAACATGAACCGAGTTACAAAGTGTTAATACCATATAAAATGTGTTCCATATGAACGATAAGTACAGTATTAATTAAATCACTATCGTAAAGTCCATTAAAATAATGATAGTGACCCATGCAACCTAGGCTACTGAAACATCCATCCTTGCATAAATATCAACTAACAACTGTCATAGTTGTGACTAGGATAGGACTGCAAATCTGTCATCGTCCAAGCCAAGTGCTACGGACGAAATGGGCAATATGTCTTGTTCAGCTTTTATAAGCAGTTTCCATCAAGTGCACCTACATGCGGCAAGGAAAGAAATGCATTAGTTCATAAGAACTAAGTGAGCCCCATGGTGACAAGTAGAAAATAGTTACCTTCTAGGTGTTTACAAGGGAAACATGTCCCGCCACTCCACCCCTTTTTGCAATAATAAGTTAAGTCAGAATTGTTTATACAACATAAATAAAACTTTATAACCACTAAGAAGTAATAGAAACAACTAATATACATATAAATGTGTAACCATAAATCAAGATAGTAAGCAACATCACGACAACATGAGTATTACATTAATAACCATATCGGGAAATATGAAAGCAGGATGTAAGAACAACTTATGACAATACAACACAGTAAACGAAGAACGACACATTCTACATAAGTATAAATAATGTCCAGCTCATGCAGTAAATAACTAGCCTAATAAAAAAATAATTTATTTTTGAATTTTGGGGACATTACATCTGGGTTGGAATCTCAAGGAATTTCTATTGAAGAGTTTAATCTGTCAAACTTACCCACTGGATATGTTGTTGTTGCTAAACCTATGGAAGTCGAAGAGAAGCCAAGCAAAGGTTGTGTCAAGAATGACAACCAATTGGAGCAAATATATTTCGGTCAAAAAGAAAGGGTAGAGGACATTGTTTTTTGTAAAGGATTGCAAAACATTTCTATATTAAGATATGGAAAATGTCAAAATGCCTCGGAAGAACTGGAGGTATAATTTCAGAAACCCATGCTTCATATCGTTTGAAATTTTATCTGATGCTTACTTTTATTATTATATTATACAACTGTTATAATTTTGATCATCTACATTGTTTTGGAGTTGAAGCATAGACCTTGTAGGAATAAGTTAATATATGATTGATCTACTTTTCATTATTATGTTGCATAGAACATTAGAGGAATATTTTCAGTTGATTCTTGTTGACTACTCTCGGTAATGCCTTATTTTAACTGGTATTTTTCACATTTTCATGTTTTAACAATCTATGGACCTTACTAGATGGGAATTTTTCCATCTCACTTTGTTGTTATTGGATATGTATATGAATTTGGATTGTTGGTGATTAAGTCCTCTATAAACGTGGAAATGATCTTGTAGTCTCATGCAGGAGCAAAATCAGAAATTGTACAAAATCCAGTTTTCAAGTTTCAAGAGCACACTTTCTGTTTAGGCTGAAATATGTTATTTACTGTTGACGGATAATACTTTCTAAGCATTATTGGGAAATTGCTATAGAGTAATTATGGCTTCAACATCATGAATATCTGGTAAACTTAATTCTACGTGCCACTCAATCATAACTTTTGTTTCTCTGTTTAGAAGATTTACCTTCCTGTTCAGTGAAATTGTCTCTTCCCTGATTATTTCAGTCATTAGATTGGCATATATTGATGTAGGATTTCCCTTGAACAAACATGTAAGTGATTATTTGGTATTATGTTTATGCTAGGAACATAAAGAATTACAAGATTCTTTTTGAAAGTATAATTTCTTGATCCCGGGGAAGAATGTCGATATATTTAAGCAACTAAGAGACAGGTGGAGTACGGTTTCTTCATGTACTGCAAATCTTTAAACCTAGAATTGATTCCTACTTTTCCTTGAGGTGGTTTTAGGTTACTAGGTAAAATATTATTGAACGTTGAGGGGTCATAAAACTTTGTACAAAATTTAATGTAATATGATTTAGTTCATGTAAACTTTCTCTTTTTGTATGTTATATGTTCATTTATGGTAGTTGTCTTTCACTTCAACTTTTCATTTATACTCTTGAATACTGGATTAGTCTTTCTGCTTAAAAAGATAATGATCGATTCTAAAGGTGCACTCTTCCAACATCCCTAGTTATTTGATTTTTTTTAATGTCAATGTGTTTTAAATGGTTATATTTTTATGTGAGCGAAAATATGGATTATAAGCCAGTCCCATGCAAAAAAATCAAGTCAAAGGTCAATCCATCTTAACTCTGGATATATCAAATCTTAACTTTGATTGTAGCTTTACATTCCAAGTGAAGTAGTTTTTCTTTCTGATTGTTTGTTTGTTGAAGTTGTACATGCCATATTGTCGTTTTCTTTTGATGTGCTCATTTCTATCCCTCCATCACTTTTCAGTGTGATGGATTTGGTAGCCAACCAGTCATCCATCTGGTTTTCTTTCCTTCTCACATGCTATAATCTTACTAGATTGAAATTCCTCTTTTCCTATAAAAAGCACCATTCAATATGTTGGACTAGTTCACATGACCTCCCAACTTCCTACTCGGTAAGGAGATCTATGAGGAGTTTAGAGTCCTTTTGTTTCACATATTTGGGCTAGGTTCTCATGGTCATTGCTTGACTCATTCCTTCTAGTGCACCTTGGATTTCGGTTGTCTTGTTTATTTACACCTCTTCTAGGTATGCTTTCCTCAGTCCTTGACCTTTTATGGCAATATTTTTGTATAGATTTTACTTTAGACTATCTTTCAAAAGTTTTCTTTGAACCAACCCGAGTCTGGCAGATTGAAGCGATCAATTAGTTTTGACTTTATTTGATCTAGAATTGATTCATATCTACCTCAATTTGGATCTACTTCTTTGAGTTTTCTGAAATCCTTCTGTTTATTTGAGGCAACAATTTTTTTTTTCTTACTGTACCTATACCTATCACAACTCTTTTAAAATGAATTCAGACTAGCTCTAGTTTTAATACTCTATTTACATATAAATGAGATTATAGACATTGGTTGAACTGTGGAATAAAACTAATTTACATAACATAACTTAATGGAAAATTCTTCCATATCAGATTCAGAAACTAAGAAGCTAACAGGCTGAAAAAAAGTCCAGCTTGGTCCATTGCTATGGATAGCAGACTGTCATCTAGGCTAGATTTAGAGCCCATATTTTCTTTAGAACATTTCCTTATCCTATGTATTTGTCCCATTTCTTGGGAAACTCTTTGGTATATTTAACCACTAATACATTTGGGTGGATTTTTCCATGAAATATTTCCACATTTTGAACATTCGTGGATTAATACTTCATTTTTTTATCATGGCGGAAAAACCGTGGAAATATTGACGTTTTTTAATTTTTTACAAACTTTCGTGTCTATATCGAAGATATATGGCTATCTTTCCACACCTGCCAAACCAATGCCATCTTTCAACGGCTCTAGGTTGTTTACGCGTGGGTCAACTCATGCATTTTCGTCCACATCTAACTAAGAAGATATCGTTATTTGCATAACGGAGTAAACATGTTCTGGGTGAGAAGTGAATTCCATCCCTCCCTTGGTTCATATTCAAGCTAACAAGCATGAAGCTGGCACTGAACGTCAAATTAAAATCTTGCTTCTATCTCTTGTTCGATCATATAGAGAAATCCTGAAATGAAAGCCCTCAATAATAATAAAATAGATTTGCTTTTTTGCCCCGGCTGTTGCATCTTTTTTCTTGGGTCTGGGTCTGACTGGATATGTGTGGTATAGTATCTTATGTATATGAAAGAAGCCACCTATACCCCCACCTTATGACATCTATGTGCCCTTATATTTTGCATAGAGATGTTTACACGTGTTCATATATGATGTCGTCATGGATAAATAGTAATTGCCATGAAATTGACTACCTCATTGCAACTATCTCTACTAATGTAACCTAGTTACCTATACGATGTCAGCATAGATAATTTTACCTTGTATATTTCTAGTGGTCCATTGATTAAACTATGCCAGAGAGTGAAATCAAATTGAAATCTAGTTTACAACTCCTTTGAGGGAGTATTCCAAGCTGTATCACTCAGCACATTTTCTATAGTTGTGACAATTTTTTTGGTGATTGATTGAGCATGGATTGAGCCTGGATTTCTTTATCAACCATATCCAAAACTAGAGAGATCGGTCATACACTGCAACAATTATCTGGCCATAAATTCATAAAAGGTAAGTATGCATCCTTTTTTGGGGGATACAAACTAACATTGAGGCTCAAAATAATAGTTGTGTTCTTCGGTTCATGTACCTTATGAACAAATTTAACAACCTTGAAGCTCCCTCCTTTTATTTAACCCAGATTAATTACAACAAGAGGGTTCAGTCAACAATGAATCTAGCCAATTCATTTTTTTATAGACTTGATGCTCCACTAAGCTATTGGCTATTGACACAGTGTTAATTACTTTCCATGGTAGAAGGACAACTTTAATTTAGACCGTTTGGGCCACCTAGTGTTCCAATTCCCAAACTATCAAGGTCTCCTGGTGAGTAAATCAAAGGCCATTGCACAACACTTATTGGAATCAATGAAAACTTCAGTCTGTTAGACACAATGCTCACTGAGAGGAGGGGGGTGAATCAGTGAGCTAAGGCTTCGACTCAATTTCAACTTTTTCTACCAAGCTTATCATGCTCGCAGCCATATCTATCATCAAGTTTGCTTGTCTATTGTCATGTCACCATCTCCTTGTCATCTTTGCACCAACATCTTTGTCTTTCCCAAATCATCTTCAAATGACCACATAATGGGTCATTTGACTCTCTAGATGTTCCATTCTTGTCATGCTTTCTTGTTAATGTCATTATGCATGCCCTTAGTCATCTTTTTCCTTTGTCTTGTTCCAATTACACCTTGCCATGTCATCATTCTTAGACACCTCTTCGAAGATCTATTTGTTATTTATTGTTTTAATGAAATAATCAATTAAAAATTCTTCTAAACATTGCATCTCTCCAATTTTATTATGTGTCTCTTCAAAACTATGTCTTAATTCTTTTTATTAAATTTCTGTTTAGTTTTCTAAATACATTCATTTAGCTTCTTATTTAATTAACTATGTTTATTATTTTTCACTAACTTTTCAGATCCATCTTTTGCATATATGACCATCATAATGCAAGCTGAAAGTATGGCTGGATAACCACCTCAATAAGGATCAGATCCATGTCACCTTTTGAACTTTTTGATACACATGCATTATCTGGAGATCATTTGAAAATAGGCTTCCAAATTGTTTAATTTAACACTTAGGAAAAATTGTTTTTAACTTGTAAAAATTGTTTTTCTTCTACTTTGGCAGATTGATTTCTCCCTCATGTGATCACCATAAGGAAACCTACAAGCATGGATAGATTTCCATTTCAACAATGAACAAGACCATATCACAAGATAAATTTGTTGACACATACACAACCTCTGGCAAGCATTTCAAAATAGCTTCTCAACCTATTTTGAACATCAAAACATATTTCTTCCCATTTTGGCAAACTCATATTTCACACGTGTGAACACTCTATGGAGACCTGAAGTCAGGAGCAGATGGACAACTTACCAAATAATGTATCCATGACATTTTATAAATTTACTTGCACAACGACAGCCCTTGGCATGCATTTCCAACTGACCTCTCAAACTGCTATTTTTAACACTTGGTCAATTTTCTTTTGTTCTCACTATGCAAAATATTATTTTTCCTATTTTTGGCAGATTGATATTTTGCATATGAGACCATCACAAGACAACCTGAAGGTATGGATGGATGGTCCGTTCACCAAGGAACATGACTATGCTACCTGATGAATTTTATCATCAAAATAACCCCTCCTTACGAGCATTTCAAAATTCCTTTTCAATTTCCTGAATATAACACCCAATTTTCTTGTGTTCTTTAAATGCAAAATAATATTTTTCTTACTTTCGAAAGATTTATATCTTTGTCATAAAACACTCCATAGGATAACTGATACCATGGTTAGATGCACCCATCAACAAGCTATAGCCTAACACTTTCATATTATTTTTCACATCATTCTATGAGATAGGGTAGACATTTCCCTGAGGCCACTGAGGCAATTTTTCCAGTACTGGAATAGTGCAAAACAACCTGAAACTCTGTTTTGGCAGACCATTATCTTTGTCATCAAACATCTTCTTTGTGAACTAAGACCATGGTGAGATAGCCTCTTCAATAAGATGTAGGATGATAGCTTCAAATAATTTTTATCATCCACCTATAAGATACGGCGGGCATTTTCCCAAGGGCACATGAGCCAGTTTTTCCAACACTTAGAGAATTTTCTTAGTCTGGTCCAATATGCCTAAAACACTATTTTGTCAGGTTCATAACTTCTTCCTCAGATACTTCCAAGACAGTCTAAAGACATGGTCCGGTAGGCCAAATATCAATCTACACGACCCCCATATGGTGCGGGAATTTTCTTCAACACACAATTTCTGGCAGGCATTTTCTTAAGGCTACTTGAGCCAGTTTTCCAACACTTAGTCATTTTCAGGACTTTCTCCAAAATTTATTCTGAAACCTCATTTTGCTAGATTCAACTTTTTCTTCGGACATGCTTAAGGAGAAATAATACCATGGTTAGGTATACAAACCAACACACTACAATACCCCCATGTGTTGCGGGCATTTAATCTAACCCATAATTTAGGGCGGGCATCTTTCTGAGGCTACTTAGCCATTTTTGCTTGCTCTGGCACTAACCCCTATTTTGGCAGGTCCATAATGTTTCCCTCTAGAACGTTCAGTACAAAATGAAGACATGGTCAGGTACACAAAACAACAATCTACAGGACCCCCATGTGGTGCGGGCATTTATTTTCTCCTATAAATTATGGTGTGCATTTCCCTAAGGCATTTTTTACTAATTTCCCCATACTTAGTCATTTTCCTGTTTTTCACCAAATTACCATATTTTTCCAAAATGATTGTCATTAATGTTGTCATCAATGACAATCCTATTCATCATAGTCTTCATGTTTTTCTTTATAGAAATTGGTATATAATATACTGCATTTAGAAATATAATTATATCTAATGTATTTGACAAGTTACTATTTGGTATGATGTAGGTAAGACAATTACTTATCACTACAAGGATTTTTCACTATGAATGAAAATGCAAGGAAGCTTGCTCAATTTAGAGCGACATTAGAGGTGAGGGGAGATGGAAAATGTTATTTCCCTTACTCTGATTGCAGGGGCTTGGAAGTAGTTGGTAACAGTATGATAATTTGGGGATTTTGACGAAGTGTTGAAAACTTTCCCTAAAGAAATTGCCTTATGAAAATGAACACCATAATTCATAAGAAGAATAAAATTCCCACCATGACCTGCCATCCCATAGTTTGTTGAAATATCTATCTGTCCATGGCCCCGGTTCATAGAAAAACTCCTTAAAGAAGAAGATACAAGTCTCATTGAGTTTACCCTGCCGCTCATGTATTTGGTTATACTTTTCTCATTCAATGAAGTCCTTTGACATCAATGACAATCACATTCAACTTGTATCATATATTATATAAATAATTGTAATAATGTAAAAATGACATTTTGATTATCATGGACTTGTATGATGTCCCAATTTTTGGTTTCTTATTCTTATATAATAAAATGGGTTCTTCATCTATCGGATTCTCTAATGTCACAAAATTTTACGTTATTGATTAAATATATGAATGATGTACATTGTGACTATGAACAAAGGTGTAATCAATGTGCTTATCCAAGCACAATAATTAAGAAATAAAAATAAATATTACTTTAAAAATATATGATTTGTAGATAATAATTCATATTTAATTATATGAATGAATTTCATGGTTACAATGAACAAAAGTTTAATTGGCTCTGATATCCAATTGCAAGAAATAAATATAAAAAAAATGATTTTCTAATGAGCAATTGAAAATTTGTAAAAATAGTAAATAGCATTCGCATATCCATGCTGTGGAAAAGTTCATCAATGAACCATACACATTCTATTATTTCAACTAGTTGGTGTATCTTTTACATTTCCTTGAACTAAGATAATAAAGTATTTTACCCATTAGTGCTCTTTTACATAATGTATGAACCGATGTTTTTTTTAGGACATATACACATCGATTCTCTTTACATGATATATGCACCAATGTGTTTCTAATATCAATTATGCATCATCTCACTTTATTCATTTTATGTGCATACATTCATGTATAATAAAAAATATGCTTTGATGCACTTATCTTCTTCATCATCGTCATGTTGATCATCATCGTCTTCATCAACATCTTCATCATTATCATTATTATCATCATCATCATCATCGTCATGTTGATCATCATCGTCTTCATCAACATCTTCATCATTATCATTATTATCATCATCATCATCATCATCATCATCATCACCATCAATGCCATTGTCTTCTTCTTCTTCTTCTTCTTCTTCATCATCAACATCATCATCATCATCATCATCATCTTCAAATTCATCATCATCACCGTCATCATCATCATCATCAATATCACCATCTTCATCATCACCGTCTTCATCTTCATCATCATCACCATCATCATCATCAAAAACAACATCACCATCTTCATCATCATCATCATCATCATCAAGATCATCATCGCCATCATCATCATCAAGATCAACATCTTCATCATCATTGACATCATCATCATCCTCATCTTCATCATCATCATCTTCAATATCATCATCATCATGTTGACATTGGTGAAAACCCACCAACAAAGCCTCATCGACAGGGGTTCTCACTCTGTCGATGCCCAACTAGCATGATCTCCTTGAGCACCGACCTAGACAGGTTTAACCCTACCCAGCAACACCAGTAGAGTGGAATAAGTCTCACTCGAGATGTTGAGGGAGAGCTATCGGAACCAAGTTTTTGGCAGTAAGAAGGAAGGATAGGGAATCATCGACTCAACGGCATAATCATCAAATACTTCAGAGACAGTTAATTAGAATCACAAAATTCATCACATTTCTATCAACATAACTTGTGGATCACTTATAGGTCACATCATTCACTTATTCATCGCAGTAGTAACATTCAATCATATAACAGATTCAATAAACATCCATCACTGACATCACGACACATAAAGATAGGAAAGAAATAAGAGACAAGATCAATTTAAGGAAACATCTATCATGTCATATTACTTGTGTGCAACAGATCCACATCATACAGTACTTCTCCACAGCAAGAGACTGATCACAACCCAAGATTCAAGAGTTGGTTGACACAGACAGAGCTAAAACTGCTCAATAACCAAATGAAGCAACAAGATCACAATTAGATCGCAAAAATGGACTAATCAATTGATCTTTCACCTCTATGATGCTACTCAAGAATATGATCTCTATTTTACAATTTCAATTCTAATTCCATATGTAGGCTTGCGCCTTTACATCCAAGGTCCACTTCTAACTAACTTCTAACAAACTAGTGACCTATATCCACAAAATGTGGTCAAACGGTACAAAATTGCATAAGAAATTCCAAAAGCAGTTATTCTTCCACCTATTGCACTGATTTGGTCCTGCACGGTCTTGCATGAGCTTACACAACCTCTCTGGTGCTACACAACTCACTTTCCCAAACCCCTACTAACAAGCCACCAACACGGTCTTGTGGCTTGTCCTTGAGCCACGTCAGGTAGACAGGGTGTACTCCATCATCTTGGTCTTGAAATCCTAATTTGCTACGATATCTCTCAAACCTAGAGCTGAACTTATTTATCTATGTCTCAACAATTTAGCAGGTCTTGCTTCACTAGGTGCACCTCCTTGGCCTTGCTATCCACTATCTTCCTGCCTTCTTGTACCACCTGTAGCATAGCAACTGCTTTCACAGCCAACTGCCTACCAATGTCCTGGAATTCACCCAGCTGGGTGTTGTGCTTGCATTGATGTTCTTGGGCTCTAGTGGCTTGCTATTGTAGGTCCTTCAAATATTCATAGCATGTGATCTAAACCATGAGAGGCATTGCTTTGAGCGACATCTTCAGCGTCATCAACTAAGATTCAGCTTCCCGTGCTTGCTTGGTCAATTGGTCCAGTTGGTCATCCTGGACGACACTTTACCAAAACTTTGTCATTGCTTTGGTGATCGTCTTTGCTTCCTTCTCCATAGCTTAAAACTGGGCCATGATCTCTTCGATAGTATTTTTCTACTCGAAAATATGCTCAGGTGGCGTCTCAGGGTAAACAAGGGAATTCAGCATATTGTTAGTCAACTAGAGCTGGGCAATAACTTCCCTAAGTCACTTGTCTTTGGAAACTGCAGTGAGTTTCATTGTTCTTTCATAGATATGTTGACAGGACTCATCAACAGTTTGCTCAAGTGCGTCGCGACTAGCATAGAGCTGCACTTTCTCGACAATGAGGTGGTCTTGCTCTTTCTTCAACTCGATGATTTCATCGGCGGCTTTTCACTGCATCTCTTCCTACACTTGCTTCGATGTGGCAATATCCCATTCCTTTTCTTCTGCAAGCTTCTATTTGACCTACCACATCTCATCATATTCTTCCTGTAGCTTCTTAGTTGCATCCTATGACTACATGTACCCATCGCTAAGCTCCTTCTTCCTGTCAGCCAACTCCTCGCCAGCACCGTGTTGCAACTGCACTAGAACCTGAGTCGGTACCTTGTTGAGATCAAAAGCAATGCTCGGTAAATGCTGCAGCAATGATTTCACTTATGTACTACCTACGTCAATTGTAGTCAGGGGAACTTAAACATTCCTAGCCCACGGCTCAGTGCTAATCTCCAGGAATTCCTACATCACAACCCTCTCTGGTGTCGTTCTTGAAATATCAGCATAAATAGAATCTAACTTAGCTCTTACCATGGCAAACCCTTCTTCATTGGACTGACACAAGGTTTGCACTGCGACATCGAATGAGTCCATGACAGCCTTGATGAGCCACTGTATTTGGCTCTCCATCATAGAGTGGGAGATGCTTCCTGTGTCGAATTTCATGCGCCTTTTGGTTTGTGCATCCTCCAATATGTGCTATGCTTCTGGATCAGATTTTGTCGATGACTCTCCATCAGAGTCATGGATAACTTTCCCTACTTGGAGAGGCTCATCAGGGGCATCTGATTGTGGCCCCATAGATATCTCCTCTGCACTCATAGGTTTCTACCATTCAGTCGGCCAATATTGAACGACGACATCCAATTCTTCATCTGCGATTTTGTAGGCCATAGGTAGCCATTGCTTGTTGGGGTCCCATCATGCATGGATATAAATAGAATGAGGCCCTATAGCAAACCAAAGGATCCTCTGATATTTGGATGTGATGGCATTGGATAAATGGGGAACCTTGACAGTTGTGCCCTGCATTAATTACTAATACACCCAAAAATGGATTGCATAGTCCATCTGTCGACTGGGCTCCGCGACCCACCATAAGTTCTGATACCGTGTGCCTTTGCACACCTTCACAGCAACAACTGACATCATCTGGTAGTCCTTTGACTCCATCCATGCAACTAATGCAATGAGAATCAACAAGCAACTATAGGAAAAAATTCATTCCCCAGCCTGAGCGGCGACAACATCTTCTAGCAACTAGTTTAATAGAAACAGTGACCAGTTCATTTGTATGCCCTCAGCACATTTTTGTGCACACGCAACCATGCCCGAATTGCATTGGACGGGATGATTCTTCCTAATGATATTGCTAGCCAAAATGTGCACCCCGATACTCACGGCTTGCTTAGTAATATTGTCGATGAGATAGGCACGACCATCAACCTACAATCCAAATCCCTCCTTCAACTGCTGGGAAATATTTTTTTCATTGTCCCACCCTCCGAAATACTACGCCGGATCTTCCCTGGCCTTTGGTAAGCTCGTAATTTCTGAAATTAGGTCAACCGTGACCGAAACAGGGTCATTCAACCATAGCATCCCACCATCAAAGCAGACCAACAATTGTTTGATGCATGCATGTGCTTCATTCAATTGCCCAAAATCAGGCACATTAATGAGCCCCAACAACCCAGACTTATGCAAGCCCTATGCCCATGGTTGAGGAATCTATAGGATAGGCACACTGGGCACTGTAGGTACTAACTAATAAGGTTTATTCACTATGTCCTTTAGCAACAACAAATCATGGTCTTCATAGTTCATCTTGACCAATTCAGGTATGATGTCCACTGAGCAAGTCATCCTTTCTGGTAGTGGCAGCAACTTCGGTGGATACTTCTAATTCTTGGTGAGCTTCTTTGGCTTCTCCCCAAGCCATGTTGGAGAGACATATCCAAGGATATCATTGATAGAGACACCCCTGGGCATCAAAGAGTCGATAGCTCCCAAGCTTGATGGTTCAATGTGTGTTGTTTTCTCCCCTTGCGCCGTAGCAGAAGAGTGCATGTATCTCTTCTGTGGTGGTGTGGAACTAGGCTTATAGGCCTTTCGCTTCCCTCTAGGGATTCAAGAGGATCCAACAGGAAAGCTCATGACTTCCTCTCCAATTGCTGTGGGTCGGATGGGGGATTCCTACTCGCTCTAAATATTGACTGTGTTGGGAGTGCTCATCATGCCACACTCTATAATCCTCACAATGCAATCAACTACAATGCAATTTTACTCCTTTCCTATTGCACAAAATTCTACTACTGCACTGAGCTCAACACTTCACTCAATTCAACTGAACAATTCCTTATGTCTGTGTCCCACACCTTATTATATCCAATTTACCAATCCAATCTCATCATTTCCAAATATGCCATGTCCATCATTAATGACCCCAAATCCGTCAGCAATCCCATCTCACTAACGATCAGATCGATCATAAATGCATGTAACTTCACCAAGCACTTCCAGCAAACTGCTTTAATTGTCTGTATTTATTATTGATTTGACCAACTCACAGCCCTGTAGCTGTCGCAGGTGGTATCCCTCACAACGCTACTAATTGGTATCCTTGCACAGCCTCTTCCTCTGTGCTCGCCTTACTGCTATCTACCTAGTCTTATTTTTTTTTATCTTTTACCCTTGCGCAGTGCATCGAGCATTGCGCGGCTCAGGGCCCATCCTATAGGGATTCAAGCGGCTTCCATTCACAAGTTTCGGCAGCATCGCACCATCTAATTTCTATAATTGAGCTGCACCCCCATAAGTAATTAAATGAACAAGATATGGGCCTAACCAGTACATTTGTCACTTACCTGGATGCTTCATGAACTTACTGTTCTATAGCAGTACCAAATCTCCCTATGTAAACTACTTGTTCTTAATGTGGCGATCATGCCATGCCTTTTGTCAATCCTTCTTGATGCATTGGTGGAAGCCTATGATAAAGAGGTCCTCTTCAAGCTAGATCAACTATGTGATGCACTTCTCTAGTGCTTCTGCATTATCGATGCCAGTCACGGCAGCAATGCGCAGACTAGGAATAATGTATTCCATAGGCATGACTACCTCTTTCCCATATACCAATTTGAACGGTGTCTGTCCTATCATCCTTTTACAAGTGCTACAATTTGCCCACAGTACTGCTGGAATTTTCAAATCCCAGTCGTCGCGATTAGCATTACATAACTTTGTAAGAACGGTTTCCAATATTTTGTTGAAGGCCTCAACAGTCCCATTCACCTACGGATGGTATGGTGTGCTTTTTATGCTGCACCTGCAACTCCTCGATTAGTTCTCTCACCCTTTTGATTGATAAAGTGACTACCCTAGTCACTCATCAATATCCTAGGACATCCAAACCATGTCACAATATTCTCGAATATGAACCTTGCTGTTGTCACAACAGTGCAATCTACAACTAGCATGGCCTTTTCCCACCTTGTCAGATAGTTAGTTTCTATAATGATGTACCACACACGAGTCCTCTTTCCTGGTGGATTAATTAGACCCACAAAATCCACTACCCATTTATCAAAAGGTTGTAGGGTTACCTATGGCACAAGCGACATCTCATCCTACTGTGATGGTTTGTCGAAACGTTGAGAGACATCATAGCTCCATGCACAATCTATCACACCATTATGTAAATTAGGCCACCATATCCTAGCACGCAACACCTTACACATAGTATCCCTTCCTACATAGTGGCCACACGTGATTCCTACATGCGCATCTGCTAGAATAGGTACTTGCTCATGCGATAAGATGCACAGTCGCAAGATTTCATCTAGTCCAAGTTTATATAATTTCCCAGCAATCAGCTAGAAATATGAATCCTTCACTACCAACTGCTTCTTTTAACTGGTCAACAGGTCCTCTGGGGCAACTCCAGTTGCCAAGAACTGAATGATTGGAGCATAATGGTCATCTATGATCTCTACCTGGAACAGCTGCGCATCAGGAAATCCATCATCAATATTGGTAGGTTCTTCTCCTATCTTAATGTGGGACAAATGATCAGGGCCATCATTCAAGCCTCCTGGCTTCACAATTATCTCCAAGTCAAATTCTTGGAAAAGTAGCAGCCATCGACAAATCTTCCCCCCCAACACAAGATTATTGACCAGATATTACAAAGTGGAGTGGTCCATGAACATTTTGAAGTGACTACCCAATAGATAGTGCCTAAAATTCTACAATACGTAAACCATGGCCAAGCCCTCTCTCTTAGTGGTTGTGTAATTATTTTCAGCAAAACATAACTTCCTACTTGCAAATGTGATCGGATGATCTAGGTCACCCTCACCTAGTTGTGCCAGTACTAACCCCAATGCAACAAAAGAGGCATTGACATGGGCATGGAACTCCTTGTTCCAATAGGGGAATACAAGTATAGGTGCTGACTCCATCTTAGCCTTCGGTGTGTCGAAGCTTCCTTGACACTCTTGATTCCACTCAAATGCAACATCCTTTTTTAACAGCTTCTCCGTAGGGGCAGTAATCACATCATATCCTTTTATGAACTTGCAATAGTACCCTATGTGTCCCAGCATTCCACAAAGCATATTCACATTTTTTTGTGTTGGTAGACTAAGGAGAAGCACGATCTTCACAGGGTCGACCAAAATACCTTGCTTGCACACTGTGTTCCCTAACAGCATCCCGAATGGTACACAAAAAATGCACTTCTTTGAATTCAATGCATTTTGATGCTGTCGACACTTTTCTAACATCAATAATGGGTTTTCTAAATGATCCTTAACTAGACCATAAAGTATCCAATCATCCATGTATACCTGCAGGAACTTCTGAATGAAATATTTGAATGCAGTAACAATCCCCCGAGAAAATATCACTGGTGCATTCTTCAATCCAAAGGGCATGACTTTATATTGAAAACAACCCCATTCAGTGACAAATGTGGTCTTATGCCAATCTTCCTTTGTGATTCAGATCTGGTGATACCTCGAAAAGCCATCCGTGAAGGAATACATCTCCTGACCTCCTACCCCTTCAAGGGCCTCATCTGTAAAGGGAGTTGGAAAAGGGTCATGTAGGCCGGCATCATTCAGCTTTCTCAAGTCGACAAAAATGTGAACCTCTCCAGTATTCTTGTCCTAAGCCACCATAGGGCTTATCCATTTTGATTCTTTGACAGGATCAATGATTCCAGCATCCAACATCTGGTCGAGCTCATCCTTGACACGTTTTTTGTAGCGTGGGTTTAGTCGATATGGTCTCTGTCACATAAGTTTCGCGTCTAGTTTTAACGGGATTTTCATCTCTCCTAGATCCCCTAATATCCCTTTCATTTTCGAGAACCGTGTCTAAAAGAGATCCTGGAACTCATGTAGAAGATCTGTGATCTGTGCCATTGTTTCATCGTCCCAATAGTCCCCAATATTAGCAAACTTTGGTTTCTCTTCTATCCCAATGTTAACTTTTCTGATCTTTAGCAACTGACTCATGGGGTCACCTGGTATGTTTGGTGTTGCAACATCGCGACTTCCTTCTGATTCTGGAATATTGACATTTTGCATGTCATCATCATCTTTAGGTTCACCAGATAGATTGTAACACATCAACATGGATTTCATATGACATTGCACATGTGGATCTATAGGGTATGCAGATGGTACAACCTTCAATAATAAATCACTGATGAGTTGGAGTGCATTGCAGACCTCAAGGTTAGCATCCTGAAAACTAAACGTTTGTGTAAAGAAAACCGATAGCTCCTCCTAGGTAGTTATGGTTCTGTGTAGTTATACCACTACATACAAAAATATAGGCATCTCATACAAAGTATGAACAAAAGCATGGACCCACTCATCCTTGGGTCATGACACCCACAAGGCCTGACATTCCATCAAATGACCAATGGCATCATTCTTCCCATCATATCTCCCAGTGTGATAGATCTCTGAATCATCGAAGCACACTATCATCAATCGTCGACACTATGCCCATTCATGGATTGTCTATTTGTGACTCACCCACCAGCATGCTGGGGTGGCCTTCAATGCTTCTTCCAGCACCAACGATGTCTATGGTTCAAACACTTTTTCTTCGAATTGTTTGAGGAATCTAGACAAATTTGGTAGCCCCTCGTAGATCGGAAACTCAATAATATAATTCACAACGCGACGTAGGGATTGTGTGACCAGTCCACACTTTCTAAAATACACCTCATGCAGCCGATTTTGCCAATTTTCTAAAGCATCACAGAATCAGAGAACACAGAGCTAGCGCTATGCCATCTGAGTTTTCCATTAGCAGTAGTGTGTAGATATTCTTCGGAGATATTGTTGGTGTGATCCTAGCCTCTACCAAACTCATCTTTGACAGGTTCAATATACCGGTGTCATTCATGAGGGTCCATGGGAGAAATGACCTTGATATATTGGTTCTCAAATGTCATAAACCTATTCTTAAAATTCATAAATGCCATGCTAG
The DNA here is from genome assembly GCA_001517045.1 of Pseudotsuga menziesii. Classification (NCBI taxonomy): domain Eukaryota; kingdom Viridiplantae; phylum Streptophyta; class Pinopsida; order Pinales; family Pinaceae; genus Pseudotsuga; species Pseudotsuga menziesii. The sequence goes on from LPNX010116215.1 coordinate 89,220, forward strand.
AATTGGCCCATCCAATCCCCAGCAGCGCGGGATAAGAGACTGCACCGTCAACTACTTCAATAACATCAAAATCAACATATGTCTTCATACCTTCGACATCGACGACCAAGTTTGAGACAGGGCCAATAGGATGAACTTTGGCCTAATTTGCTAGTCGTAGTTGCATAGGGGACCATCCCAACGTTGGATTTCCCATTAGCTATCAAGTATGCTTGGTCAAAATATTCACATTTGACCCAAGATCCAAAATAACTGAGTCGACTTCATAGTCCCCAATCTGGATGTTCATTCTCATCTCTTTACCTGTCTTTCTCTTATGGATAGAATTCGCTATGGAATCCTTCAACATTTTTTCGATGGTATATCAAATTATCAATTTCAACGAGAGCCTTGAGATCTCTATCTAGCGACAAAAATATTTGAAAAAATTGTTGCAAGGTGCCATGCTATCGTCATGGTCCTGCCTCTACAAAAGGATCAAAAGCAAATGGAATTTCAATGACAGGTGACTTACCCAGATTTCTCCCAATTGCATGCTTGGCCTAAAAGAAGGTATCCTTCTTCGTCATAATATCAAATGATTCCTTTTTCTTCCCAGCAAACTGAACTTGTTGATGGGGTCCATATTCTTTAGTCATCGCACCTGCACGAGTGACAACAGCAACATCAATAACCTAGGTTCTAGGTTATTCTAGGATCGTCGCAACTGTTGGTCCTTGATTCTAGTATTGAGCTTAGATTAGGGGTGGATTTTGATTTGTCGATGGGTTCATAGGATTATTTTGAGCCTGTAGCAGGATCTAAGTTTGATTTTGCACCGGCTGCTGGTTATGTACTTGGTTTTTGTTTTGGAACTGGTTCTGCAACTAAGGGATGTTTTCGTCCTGCCACTTCACAATCAAATGAGGGAAATTTTCAACATTATGCTCACTTGATGCGTAGTATGTACACTGCACATGAGGACACTCCCTCTACTAGTTCCCAAATACTCCACAGGTGTAACATTGTATTGACTCTTAACCTCATCCGAAGCCTCCTCCTCATCCCCTAAATCCTCCTCAGAATTCTCCTTGCTGCTGGTATGGTGGTTGAGCTTCTTGTTGATATTGTGGTTGACCTAGATGTTGCGATGGATTTGGTTTCTACTAAATTTAGTGTGCTTATTGAACATACTGTGGTTGAGGCTGAGCAATCGGCAATTGATTGTACTGCAATCAAGATGCAAATTGTGGTTGGGCCACAAACTATGGCTGTAGTGTGAACTGTGGCTGTGGATGTGACGAAATAAACTGCATTTACATAGGTGGTGTATACTGCACCTGGGATGTCGACTACACTATCTGTGGCTGAGGCTGTAACTTCTGGATCGCGCGGGGATCCTCGCCCTTCACAAATTATGAATCATATGTTTTCTCTTGAAACAAGTCATAAGCTTGACATTCTTTATCCTCGTGCCCTACTGAGCAACAAAAGCTACAATACAAAATTTCTACCTTTATAACCATATTCTATATGTAGTTACAGTTTTCATCTCTATTCCCATATACCCGACATACGCGACACCATGGCACACCAATGCAACTCAAGGGGTTTGGTGCTCCTGAGAGAAACTAATTTTAGAAAGTCAGGCAGGTGTCCTTGGTGTGTCCATCCACATGAAATCATGTGCACCAAAGGTAATCATGTTCTTCCTTTTCCTTCTTGATATATTACAGTTGGAGTGTCAAATTTGCTAGCTATGCCTGAATCTGGTTCATTCCGGCTGCAATATCCCCAATAGGCAAAGCTTCTAACTTCATCGCGATCTCCAGAGCCTTTCTTTATGTTGTGATATTTTCATGCATTAACATCTATATGATGTGTGAGACCATTGCTATGATGAACCACTCCTTTTGCTGAACATCGCTCATTTTGAAGCTAACTTGAGCCATCAACGTCTGAAACCTTTGATCAAAATCCCAAATAGTTCCATTCGGGAACTGCTTGATCTCTTTGAGTTCTGTAATATACTAGGACTCAGATTTGGGTTTCTTAAATTCTTCGAATAGCCCTTCCCGGATCTCATTCAGTGTTTTTTCCACGGTCCCCTGAGGAACTTTCATGAATCTCATGTACCGATCAAGTGCATGACACCTGAGAGTGGTCGCCAATTGGATTTTCTTGATATCATTGTCCACACTCTGTCTGGAAGTCTAGACTGATTCACACAAGAACCAGTACTGCTCTAGCTCATTAGTATTGTTTCCATGGAATATTGGTAGCTTCATCCTGTTTCTCTCCATTCTGGGCCTTCTTCCTCCAAATGGTGCTCTACTACTAGACTACTGCTGGCACGTCTAACAAGTCAACGTAGAATGTGCTTCTCTATCTATTGGTGGAGTAGTGCATGGAGGTGTGGAAAAATTACCGCTGGGGTTCAAGCTTACTTCTACCTTGGGTATATCCTAGGTTTGGTCATCCTTGTCATCACTATAGTGTCACTTCATCCCATGTGGTTTTTCTTCATGGCCTTGCATCTCGATTGTAGCAGGACCTTCCCCCATCCTCTGCCTCTTCTATTGTCAAAACCTTGCTCCTCCCCTTGTACAACCACTTGTTTCCTCAGTGACCCTCATAGTCTCATCATAACTCATACCCATCTACCCTTTATCTTGCCATTTTTCTCCCCCCCTTTCGTCGCAGTGTCCACAACCACCATACACCAGAGTTCCACTACTTGAGGTGCATTTTTAGAATACCCTTCTCAGAGACAAGCATCTTAATAGATAATTGTAGAGATAGTAAGAACCTACCTTGTGGTTAGTTGAAGAACACTCTTTCTACTTCGCTATATGACTTATTGGTATCGACTGCAAACTCGGTGATGTATCCTTCTAGAATACTATCTAGCCATACTTTGACATCTCATAATGCCTTGTTGTCGGTTTATCATAATTCCTGGATTAGTTCAGGGGTCCAGGATGTTGGCTCCCCCACTTGATGGTTTTTCTTCTTATAAGTTAACCGCGCTAGCCACTCATACAGTATGACTGGAAATTCATAGAAGAACCATTCATAGGCACCATCATAGATATATCTGGCCAGCCAATCATTTGTCGACAACTTTGGATTCTGATTCTCTTCTTCAGCAAACTCTCACAGCTTTAGATTGAACCAATCTTCGATCTCTAGTTTAGTTGGATACCATAAGATATCCTCCCTTTGGTTTCAATGAGGTCCCAACAACAGAACCATTTGTCGGCAAAAACCCACCAACAAAGACTCGTCGACAAGGGTTCTCACTCTGTCAATGCCCAACTAGCGCGATCTCCTTGAGCACTGACCCAGACAGGTTTGACCCTACCCGAAAACACCCGCAGAGTAGATGAAGTCTCACCTAAGATGTCAAGGGAGATATGTCGAAACCAAGTTTCTAGTAGTAAGAAGGAAGGATAGGGCATTAGTGACTCAACAACATAATCATGAGATACTTTAGAGACAACTAATCGTAATTGCAACATTCATCACAGATCTATCAGCATAACTAGTGGATCACTAACAGGTCACATCATTCACTTATTCATCGCAATAGTAACATTCATTCATATAACATATTTAGTAAACATCCATCATTGACATCGCAGCACATAAAGACAAGAAAGAAATAAGAGACAAGATCAATTCAAGGCAACATTCGTCATGAAATATTACTTCTGTGCAACAGATCCACATCATACAGTACTTCTCCATAGTAGGAGACTGATCACAACCCAAGATTCAAGAGCTGGTCAACATAGATAGAGCCAAAATTTCTCAAGAACAAAATGAAGCGACAAGATCACAATGAGATCACAAAAACAAACTGATCGATTGATCTTTCACTTCTATGATGCTACTCAAAGATATGATCTCTATTTTACAATTGCAATTCTAATTCTATATATAGGCTTGCACCTTTACATCCAAGGTCCACTTCTAACTAAATTCTAACAAACTAGTCACCTATATCCACAAAATGTGGTCAAACGGTACAAAATTGCATAATAAATTCCAAAAATGGTTATTCTTCCTCCTATCGCATTGATTTGGTCCTGCACGGTTTTGCATGAGCTTACATAGCCTCCGCGGTGCTACACAACTCCATTACCCAAACCCCTGCCAATGGTTGATCATCATCATATTCATCATTATCATCATCATCATCATTATCATCATCATCACCATCAATGTCATCGTCTTCATTGTCGTCGTCATCATCATCATCATCTTCATCATTATCATCTTCATCATCGTCATCGTCATCTTCATCGTCGTCGTCATCGTCGTCGTCATCTTCTTATTCATTGTCATCATTGTCGTCATCGTCACCATCATCGTCATCATCAAAATCATCATCATCATCATCATCACCATCAATGTCATCATCTTCATTGTCGTCACCATCGTCATCAGCATAGTCTTCATTGTCATCATCATCGTCAACATGATAATGATGATGACGATGACAACGATGATGATGATGATGACGAAGAATAAGATGATGATAACGATGATGATGATGATGATGACGATGATGACGATGATGATGACAATGATGATGACGATGACTAGGATGAGGATGATGATGACAAAAATGATGATGATGATGAAGATGATGATGATGAGGATGAGGATGAGGATGAGGATGAACATGATGAGGATGATGACGAGGATGATGATGAAGAAGATGTTGATGATGATGAAGATGATGATGATGGTGGTGGTGGTGATGAATATGATGAACATGATGATGAGGGCGATGATGAAAATGATGATGACGACAATGATGAATATGTTGAGTAGGAAGAGGGAGATGACGACGACGATGATGATGATGATGATGACAATGACTAGGATGAGGATGACGACGACGAAAATGATGATGATGACGATCTTGATGATGATGAGGATGAGGATGAGGATGAGCATGACGAGGATGATGATGATGATGATGATGATGATGATGATGATGATGAAGAAGATGATGATGGTGGTGGTGGTGATGAATATGATGAACATGATGAAGATGATGATGGTGGTGGTGGTGGTGTTGAAGATGATGAACATGATGAAGATGATGATGAGAGCGATGATGAAAATGATGATGATGACGATGATGATGAAGATGTTGATTAGGAAGAGGGAGATGACAACGATGATGTGTTATAAGGAATTCTCAATCAATGCAGACGTTTCTTGTTCCTATGCAATGTAAGTCACAACTACAGAACAAAAATACACAACAATATATCCTTTCCTTGAATAATCAAATCAAGTAACATGAAAGACAATATATGTCAACCTTATATCTGCGTGTCTTCTTTCCAAAAAGTCCTTGCAATATTTCAGCACCTGCAAAATGGATCACAAGACCAAAAAAGGGATGAGAGCATCATGAGAAATTGACTATTCATATTGGTGATCAAGGAATCCAATAATATTTAATTACAATCAATACAATCAAATATAGGAAAAGGAAATGCCTTTGTATTAATATATGGATGAGAAAGAAGTACAACCAAAACCCTTGATGTCGATGGCTTCAATCTCAACAAGAAAGTCTATAATATCCTATGACTATGAAGACCTCTCCAACCATAAGCTAACTCTACTTTGCCTCTGATTCAGACTTCAAACTAGCAGCATAAGGGTGCTTTTACTAGCCTTTTCCACCCTCCTCATGAAGGCCCCATATATAGGAATAGAACTCAATAGATGGCTTGGCAAAAGGATAGGGTGAGATCCCTATAGGTGAGGAAGGTGAATCCCACCTCTCCCAAGAATATAGGAACTAACCCTATGGAGGTTTCCACATGGAAGCTTCTAGAAACATCTTTTTTTCTCATTTACTGACCACCAGTGCTCTTAACAAAACTTTTAGAAGAATCGATCTAGGGTTTTTTCCAAAGAACAAGGAAACAATGCTTTTTGCTCAAATGGGACAGGCGTGGGTGACGCTCTGTGTAGAAAATAAGAAGGTGACATCCCTTCTAGGTCTAGGAAAAAAGTGGCCAAGGTGACTCAAGTCAGGTTTTCTGGGAGGTTGAAGGGAAAAGTGAAATTGTCATGGAGGCTACTAAGCAATGTGATATTTCTAGGTGCAACAGAGGCCCCCCCAAAGTATGAAGCTAGAAGAAGGTGATAGGTGAAATATTTTGCAAACTTTTCCATCTAGTATAAAGGAAAATAGAGACAAACTCATATAGGACCAGTAACTGACCTCATCTGAACCAATCATATCTATGGACCAATACACTGCAAATCTATGATGATGACCATGTAATGGCTAACAATAATACAATGTAGATCCATGATTAACTACTATAGGAGGTAGGGAATAGCTACATAATATAAAAAGTAGATCCATGTCTCTCAGCCTCAATACAGAACACAACCACCAAACATACAATGTGGATCCATGTCATGACTCTAAATGATCCCCAAACGCAACTTGAGCATAGGCAATGATGGTGTTAGCCTAACCAATCAGGGTCTTCATTTCGATCCCCAAACAATACGAATATAACCATGTCATTACAATGTATTGATGTCAAACATGGTAGAAACCACTTGATTACCAGTCAATGATGTAAAATGTTAACAAGTGCAAGGGAAACTGCCATTGATGTCAATGATTCCCAAGATATCTCAGTACATACCATCGAATGTGAATAAAGGACTTGGAGTCAAAAACTCAATGAGATCTTTCAATCAAGAGTCTATTATATGCAAATCCCATCAACAAAATGTGATGAGATCCTTAACACCCTATGTTTTCCATAAATCCCAAACTTGGAGTGGAAACTTGCTCTAGATATCAATTCTACATGAAAAAACCTAGCACCATCATTTCCCTTTGGCTAATGAGCAGTACCTTGTTTAGCACCTCCTGTGTCTTGTTATAGAAAAGTGGTGCCACCACGGATGTTTTTTTTTCTTAAAGAGGTTCTCACCTAAACCGCTCTGTCATAAGGGAACAAAAGCAGTACCCTTGGTAAAAATGGAAAAAGAGAAGATTCTCAAGGCTTTTAGAACATGAGCCTCGTGTCCTCCCTTATCCCTTTCAATATGGATTAGCTGGAGTCGAGATCCCACTTGGTAGGATATTTAGAGCCAATTCTCTTAAGTATCCCTATCCATTGAGCCCTATAAATACAAGCTCATATCCATAGTTGAGGGGGAGAACTGAATGGTAATGTTATACTATTGAATTGACTATCTAGCCCAATCTATTGGAGAGCACAAGAGAGCAAGTTGGAGCTATCGGGGATGAGGTGTTTGTCTTGTAGAGGAGTTTTTCAACACTAAGGAAATGGTTGTAAGCTTATTCATTCATTTCTTAATGCAAAGATGATTTCTATCCCACATATTTGTTGTATTGATCTCGCATGTATATGCTACTGGATTCCTTAGTCACTAGTATGGATGTGTAGATAATGTTCTGGTAGCTTTGATGTTCTTTTTTGTTTGACATGTTTGTAGTTACACAAGATCATCATAAAATCATTATTCCAGGTGTTTACAACATTTAGGGAAGGTCTTCATCCTTTATCGTTCACTCATTTGTTCTGGATCTGAACCATTCAGACCAGAGGAACAACTTCTGTCTGCAAAAGGTGCAATATTCCTGACAACAAATATGGCGACTCCGCTGGGGAACAAAGAAAATTTCAATTGATCTAATCTTCCTCAGTCCTTGAAAACTTGTCTAAATCTAAGCTCCAGTCTCTAACTCTCTTCAGTCAGATCTAGCATCTAAATTAGTGAATTTTGGTTTAAAACTTTCAGATTTGTTCAGATTTGAACTACTGTGACTTTATATGCTCTATTTTACTGTCAATTCATCAATGTTTACCTTGATCTGAGTAATTTTTAACTTGAACTATCATTCTCTTTTTTGGGGGATCTATTCAGGGAACCACACATGTGTTGTTGGCAATAAGTGGTGCCACCGCCTGAACCCCATTAGCCATAAGTGGTGCCACTACCTGAACCTCGTTAGCCAGAAGCGGTTCTAGTCCAGAACCGCTCTGTCAAGACCCCTCTAGTGCGGTGCTAGGTAGGACTTGTTCCAAAACTTATTTTTTGTCATTTTTTGCAAAAGGTAGAGTTTTCTTGCTTTCATCCCTGCACTGTCAGGCTTGTTTGATTGAATCTGAATGCTCATGGTCGAAATTTTTGTGGTGAAATTGGTTTGATTGAAAGAATTCAAGAGCTAGGTTAGGCTTGTTGATTATTCATTTTATTTCATGCTTGTTGGTTGTGATTCTGAATGGAATTTTTGAAAGCTTAGGTTTCAGTTAGATCTCTTTTCATTTCATTTATAAAGACTGAAATAAAAACCACTTGATTATCATCTTAATTTCATTTTTTCCGTAGAGGACTTCTTTTTGCTTTTAAAAACAATTTTTTTGTTGATATTAGGTCATTATCATTACTGAGCATAGGACATTGGATCTCTGATTAGCTTCACAAGATTTCAGGTTCCCTTCGTTCTTTTTTCTCTCTTGCATTTGTACTATCTCATCAAAAGAAAAAATAGTGTAGTTTTAAGTTAGATCTATCTATGTTTTTAAGAAAAATAAAAAAAATAGATTGCATATGCATGTAGAGTGCTTGTTGTTTTTATTTTAGGAAAATAGAATCTTACCCATTTGGTTGCTTTCAAAGAAAAATGAGTTTGGAATGTGTTGCTTTTCTTTGGATTTTATTTGTTCAAAGTAGTTGTTTGGGAATTTTTGGTTTTCAAAACAAAAAGAAAATACTCTCTCTCCCTCCCATAAGTAGGCCTACCTCGAACGGTAAAGTGAAATATTTGCATCTACATATCTGCGTGGTTTTACTTTTTCTGTCAAAATTCCATGGATTCAGCTAACTGTCCACTTTAAAATTAATGGTAGTTATAGGATTAAAATTTACATAGCAATTTCAGTGATAGGCTAGAGACGTGTTCGGGCGTCATTAAGCTTAGGAATTGTCGTTACTCATCCGCACTACATCTCAGGACTCCCACGGTTCTTCCACATACCATTGGTATATCAAATGGCCTTTCACGTACCTTTTAGGTATATAGAAAGGTACTTCACGTACTCGATTGTATATAAGAAGGACCCTTGTGAATGGTTGTGCATTAGACAACATTACTAAGCTCCCACGTACCTCACATATATCGGGAGACCCCATTAGGATACCTTATCTATCTGAGAAAATCCCTTTGGCCATCTTTCTTGGAGCCATACACTGAAAACAACATTCGAGGAGATTACTACGCACGTACCCTTGTGGTATATCCCAAGTGGCACCTTCTTGACAATCCTGGTGAGAGACCGGACTATCTGAACTCCTCCTATAATTTAAGTTTGCTTGTTTAGCCTATAGCTTGAGTAGGGAAATTTTTGGTGTGTTTTGTAGTTTTTGAAACCCTACGTTAGATAGGAACTATACAAACTAGTTGAATTAAGACAGTCCAGAAAAGTACGGGGCTTGCCACCTGATTTTATTCCTGTTTTAGGAGAAAATTATATGGAAGCCATCAACCAAGGAGTTGCTACCAACTACTAAGTGGGAGAAAAAGTGATTGCAGAAAGTAGAGATCCATATCCTTCACATGATCCTCCCTTGGTTCAACAACCTTCTAGGGGAAATATTTTGTTCCATTCTCCCATGGAAGTTCATCTTGATCATACTACCTCATCTTGAATGACACTTTGTATAGACGTGATATTGATTCTGTTCTCCGGCGACATCTTACCCATGAGGAAGCTGAACAAGTTCTGAATGACTGCCACTTTGGAGCATGTGGCGGTCATCTATCTGGGATGGATACAACCTAGAAAATCCTTCGCGCTGGCTATTTCTTGCCTTCAATATTTAAATATTTTCACAAGGCTATTAAGAAATGACCACTGTATCAACATTTTTATCTGAAAAATTCCACCCACCCTGCTTTGTTACACCCTATCATTGTTGTTGGCCCTTTTTGCCAAATGGGGGATCGATTACATGCATTGTAAACCTACCTCATCCGAGGGGCATGGTTACATCATCTTAGCCGTTGATTATTTTACAAAATGGGCTAAGGCTATGCCTAAATATTCAAAGGATGGTAAGACTGTCGCTCTCTTCCTATTCAATCATGTGATCGCAAGATTTGGATCCCCACAATCCATATTTAATGATCATAGATCACATTTCCATAATCAAATGATGGAGGAATTAAGTGCCAAGCTAGGTTTTCGTCATGAAAACTCTATGCCCTATTATCCGCAAGATAATGATCAAGTCAAGGCCATTAACAAATTTTTGAAAACAGTGCTGCATCAGATGGTTGGAGACCATAAATCCAACTGGCACCACATTCTTTTCTCCGCCATCCAGATTATTAGAAAACTATACTATGGCCATCCAGGTTATTAGAATACTATAAATATGTTAAGAAAAGAATATTTTTGGCCAAACATGAAAACTGAACTGGCAGAATATATCGCTAGGTGTTTTGAATGTCAGTAGGTAAAAACTGAACATCAACACCCAGCTAGATTACTTCAGCCATTTCCCATTCCTAGCTGGAAATGGGAGATAATTAGTCTTGATTTTGTTACTGGACTGCCTAAAAATAAGAATTTAAATGATTCTATAATGGTAGTAGTTGACAAATTTAGTAAAGCAGTTCACTTTATACCTATTAAAACTACATATAAAGCTGCAAACATAGCTGATATCTTTCTAAAGAAAATTTTCCGACTGCATGGGATACCAAAAGTTATAATCTCAAATAGAGACCCTAAATTTACAGGTAACTTTTGGAAATCTATGTTTAAAGGGTTAAATACTACACTAAATTTTAGTACTTCGTTCCATCCTCAAACTAATGGAAAGATTGAAAGAGTAAACCAAGTACTGAAAGATTTACTAAGAATGTATGTAAAGGATTGGCCAAGTAAATGGGAGGATTATTTGCATCTGGTGGAATTTGCTTATAATAATAATTATCAATCTTCAGCTAGATTTAGTCCTTTCTAAATCTTGTATGAAAGGAAGTGTAACACTCCTATCTCTTGGAGTAATCTGGTGGAAAGATTAGTATTAGGTCCTGAACTATTGAAAGAAAGAGAATAAATTGTAAAGCAGGTACAAGGTAATCTAAAAATTGCACAAGATCGACAAAAAATTCAAGCAGACCTTAAAAGAAATCCAAAGGAGTTTCAGGTAGGTGAACATGTGTTCATCAAGGTGATACCCAAAAAGAGCTCTTTGAGGTTGGGTAGTTGTGCCAAACTAGCACCTCGTTACGGTGGTCCATTTGAAATACTGTCCAGGATTGGATAGGTAACTTATCAATTAGCATTACCACCGAATTTAAGAGTTCATAATGTTTTTTACATTTATGTATTAAAGAAATATGTTCATGATGCTACTCATGTTGTTAACTGGAATGATGTACAGGTGGAACCAGAGGGATATTTTCTAGTAGAAGCGGACTGTATCCTCGGAAAGAAGGAATTCACACTTCGGAACCGCACCATTAGTCGGGTGAAGGTGCAATGGAAGCACCTTAATCTAGAGGAAGCCACCTGGGAATTGGAAATTAATATGCAGGATGCATATCCATTTCTGTTCCAAGGGAATTCTGAGGACAAAGAATAAATAACATTGAGGACAGTGTTATAATTTAAGGGGGTGTGTATGTCACATACCCCAATTTTGCAAAAACAATTTTATATTATTTGAGGACAATATGTTAAAATTTTATGCTAAGTTGTAATTGATGACTCAGTAGGGTCAAGGATACTTAATGTAAATTCTGAATATTTTATTTATAAATAAATAAAGGAGGAGACAACAGCTTAGGAGAGCTGTTAAAAGAGTGTTTACTGGTCAACAAAGTGGTGGAGAGAAAACTGACATGTGGCAGCATCCTCAAAGTGGTCATGATTCCCCCAGAAAGTGGAACCAAAGCAGGTGGCTCAATTAATGAAAACTAACCCAAAAGACCTAGGCAATCTTTATAAAAATTCCCATTGAAGAGAGCTAAGGCTGCTCATTCTAGAGAAGTGATCATTCAGGTTGAATGAATGTACTTCAAAGAAATTCAATGGAAGGGAAATCTGGAAAGTGTTTGAGGGGATAACTATTGATTGATCTAGTGCAGCTTTTAAGCTGAAGATTATACTGCTGAGAGAAGAGTGTTTTACTGAGGTATTGAACTAGTTAGTTGACAGAGGGTTCTACTGTTTGAATTCTCCACCAATTCTCAGCCAATAAGACTAAGAACAGGCTTGGGCGTCTTGAGGAAGCGTTGTTTGAGCGCTCTCAAGGAGATTGGTAGGGAGGAATGGCCTCCTAAAGCTATTGTCGTCTGTCCTGAACAAGTTCTATGTTATATTATAAGTTCAGAGCTGATGAAATTCTAGATTTAGTATTCTTATTAGATTTTTATATAAATTATAGTGTTTTAGAGAATTAATGAAATAGATTGAAAATAAATTTCTACGCTGTGTTTCTCCCCACCTGGAAACCAAGTCGTACTCTAGCATAGTTAGAATGTTTAGGTAGATGAAATAATTCTGAAGAGAATGAAAATAGCAGATAGAATCTTGTATCTGTAGATAGCAAAGTAAATTTATTTCAATATTTTAAATATTAGGAAAAAACAGTGTTATGGTTCATTTGTGTTTGCTGTTTTTACTTAGTATAACTAAATAAAATGCAGGGAAAGAAATAGTAACTACACTAGAGTTACAGTAAGAGTATACTGATAGAAATAGAAGCTATAGAAGATAACAGTTATTAACCACACATTATATCTTATAAACTAATTACTAAATTCTAAACCATTACTTAAAAATAAACCTTATTAGGGTTATTTATATAAACCCTTATTGTTTGAAAAATAAACAGAGTTCCAAGGTTTACTATCTATTCTTTACAGAGTTTTGAATAACTATAATTTATAGAATAGAAATTAAAAAAACTTGGTATAGATGTAAACATTAAATAAAATAAAATAAGATTTTCCTATTAGAAACTATTTTATATTTAATAAATAGACTTATAACCTATGCAACATAAACCTGAGGGTCGAAACCCTAACTTTTCATTTATCTTTCTATAAATTGATTTATATAAGTTTTAACCATATACATTGATAACTGTGTAAATAAATTAAACAAGAAGACTTTAAGCTAGACTGATTACAGTCTTATCTCTAAAACTTTATAATATATTTATAAACTCATCTATTTTAAATATTTGTTAAACAGGTTAATAAACATCAATACACCTATACAAGCGAAATAGAAGCAAACAGGAAACTGTGTTCAAATAATAATTAATTTAAGAATACACTTATACAAGGGTTTCACTTCCAGTAAACCCTAAAAACTATTTACTTACTGATAAGAATAAAATTTATAAATTTACATTACGACTGTTCCACGGTCTTTATATTAATATTATTATTTATAAATGTAGCATAAACATTAAATTTCTTCACTGTCAGTAGAAGAAGGAAATAAAAACCTATTTTACAATAACATTATTTACAGGTTAATGAAATCATAAAAATCGCAAGACACAGCTCAAGATAAATAAAATATTTATTTATAAAACCAACTGTAATACATTGTCAATCCATAAGGCTAAATCCTAACTTAAAAACCAAATACATGTCACGGCTCGAAGGCCGGTTTTACACAACATAACAGCTTGGGTCCAGGGATGATTTTAAGGAACCATAGTTATTTAAAATTGTGTAAATGTTGGCAAATATTACCAATTCTTAAAATGCCAACTATAAAATGATTGGCGATATTTTTCAAAAAATATTTTAATTTCCAAGGATTTTATATCGTTTATATAAAAAATTGGCCATTTTTAGGGTGAAAAAATTTTACCCCATCAAAATTGGGTGAAACAGGACTTCAAAAAATGCAAAATGGCGAATCGTATTTGGGAGAAAAACATAGAAAAATAGCCCACTGGGCTAAAATTCGCCCCTAAAATTATCCCTTCTTGGGTCTGCACCTAAAATTGGAAAGCAACATTATATTAAATCTCCTAACTAACGATAAACAAAAACAGGCTTCCAAGCACTGTTTATTTCTCATTCCACAACCCTCATTGCAAGTAGGGTAAAACCCAGTTGAAAACAAGGCTTACCAGTTGGGGCCACAAGTCCACGAGAGCCGGCCATTGTTATTCCTCTTCACTAAGGTTTTGATCTATCTTAGTTCCTGTAAAGAGCACATTTACAAAGAGTTAAAACAATGCAAATTTCTAAGTTAAAAACCCTAAAACGTATTAATAACTTAACAAGAAATTGTCGTGATAAGGGACTGAGTGGTCTTACTTGTGAACAAGAAGTGGATTCAAGCAACGAAGAAGCTGTCACCAGCTTAGGAATGTACACAGAAGAGAGTCAACCCCTACACCGACCTGGGTGGAGACAGTGTCAACGAGCTTAAGTTTCACTTCCCGTGACAAGCCAAGAAAGGACCAGAACTGAAAAACTATGGACAGTCTGAGAGACAAACACATAAACAAGTAACCACTCATGCAGTAAGGGTACAAAAACGAATTTCTGGAGCCAAGGACTGAAAAATGAAACTACAGCAACAGCAAATACAAGCGACGGAGCAAGCAAATGGAGGAGCAGCCTCTCATGGCCGCCAAGAAAAAAAATACACAGAGCAGTCCGCAGGCCAACAAAACCCTCGGAGACAAATGCCCAGTGAATAGGGTTTCCAATATTTTAAATCACCAATGCATGGACAAGAACATACCACATGGTATCCAAATATTTTAACCATGCATGGGTCTAGACTATAGTCAACCTGCATTCCAAATTATTTATTTCATTATTGTAATAATCAACCAATCAACTATGTAATCGACGGTGGAAGGTATATATATATATTCACTGATTATAACGTAAAAACTATATCATTGTAATCGCTGGGGTCAAGGTTTGTGTCAATTATTAACAATGATATATATAACGTTGACTATAGAGTAAGGATGGCGAGACCTTGCCATTGAAAAACAATACCAAGTCGACCATAGCATAACATTTCAAAAATAATGAATTGTATGTTTACTTTACAATCGACTTGAAATTAGTTACAACCATATCATTTGCAATCGGTGGTTAATATTAGTTACAATTGCTAATAACTTATATTCATCATTGGAATATGGAGCAAAAGTATTTAACCATATCAAGCAAACAATCACAAGGTTAAATTTAATGTAAGCTTTTACATTAGTGTTTTGTAGGATCAACTTATTAATGACAATAATAATGATTCCTATCATTATTTTACAAAACAGTTTGTGATTGTTTATGTATACTTGGTTCTAGTGTAGCATAAGAATCTTTGTCATATTATCAACTACAACTTATTATCAGTGAGGCAACATGACAATAGTAGTTTTATTTATCGAGTAAACCATGCACAAGGTTTGTAATTATAGAAATTACCAGGTAGTAAGATCTCTACAGGATGCAAGTGGCAATCAGATCGGTACATTATAAAATTATATGGTAATGTATATAGTTATAATAATACATGCATCAAATCAATGATTCAAATGCTAAAGTTCAAAACTCAATGATTAGCATCTTCACATGCAAACAACGGCTTAATAATTTCCATGGCTAGTAAGATAGAGACGAGATAGAAACATGCATTCTATTGAACATCTTTACCTTCGAAATTGACAGGAATACTTCCATGAATAAAAGACCGTACAGTTATATGCAACATTAGCATTATAAGCATGATAAAATAGAAGTAAAATAAAACAAAGAACATGAGCTCTGAGCTCACTGTAAATATCTCTTGCTTCAATAAATGGGATAAAGATAACGATCTTTATATTTATACTTTGAATATTGTTTTGAAAACAAAAACTATAGAGGACAAAGTACTTTACCTCATCAGAGCTCGCTTGAGAATAATCAGTTTATTTACTAGCATATTAACATGCAAACAGAGTTACTTATTGCTACTTATGAATTAAACTTCTACTTGATCGATCATTACTTGTTGACCCTGTAAGAATCAGTAGTCCATCTGCGTTAGCATAAAGCTAAGTAAGCCCAAGTTTTTAAAGATATATTTCACCTACTTGCCAAAAAGTAAACTTGTTAGTAAAGCTGAAAGAAATCTGAATGCAGATCTATCTTTAATACATTATGAAAATGGAAGTTGTATTAGTTATCATGATATGAAACTAATTAATACTATTTGTTAGACTATTTCATTTTCCGCTAACCGCTAGCAGTTAGTAAACTGCGTATTCAAACATTTTATGTTATCTTAAAAATTTTAAATTTTTGTGAAATTTTGAGGTTATGACATGTGGTATCAGAGCACAAGGTTCAAACACTAGGCCTTGATGAAGATCAACTTGCTTTTATGAAACAGTGTATTAAATCATTTGGCTGATGTTGTTTTCTTTTAATGTTATTCAACAAAGAAATTTGTTTTTGAGTTTAACAATAGTTATGGAAAGACTAGAGGAATATGTGGAAGAGGAATCTCCCTTTACTGAAAAAGAAAACTTACAAAGAGAACCTATATAGGAAGACATAACCACTAATTACTCATAACTTTTACAAACAGTAAAAGAATTAAAATCTGAAATGGAATCTGTTAAAAAGGAAAATGAGAGGATTCTGAGAGCTCAGGAGGAGCTGAATCAGATCCTAACATAAATATTTGATGCTGAGGGAAGGTGTAAAAGAGTTGATTCATAAGATATAAGTTACCAACATAAGTATAAAAAGGCTAAACAGTGTAAAAATGAAAGCAGCTCATCTTCAGAATTATTTGGTGATCAACGTAATTTTCATTCCACTAGTGATAGTAGTGATGACAACCATTATACTAAAAAGAGAAAATATAAACGTTATGAGGGAATTTCTAGGGAGTTTAAAAAGATTAAACCGCCAACATTTAATGGAGAAACTGAGAAGGGGGAGGAAGCGAAATCCTGGTTATCTGGGATGAAAAAGTACTTCTAGATTTATAACTATTCTTATCAATTAAAGGCTAGAATGGCTATCTATAATATTTCAGGGAAAGCTGATATATGGTAGCAAGATTTAAAGAGAGTGAAAAGAATAAGAGAAAAGAACGTAAATTGGAGTACCTTCAAGAAATAATTTAAAAAGAAATTTTTATCTCAGCAGTACTATGAAGAAAGAGCAAAAGAATTCTATGAGCTTAAACTAGGTACAATGAGTATGAAAGATTTGAACAACAAGTTTTTAAGTCTACTTAAGTATGTGCCATACCTTGTAGATGAAAAACTGAAGGTACAGCGGTTCCTCGACTGTTTACCTTATCACATAAAGGATAGGATTGAGTATGACAATCCAAAAACTCTGGAAGAAGCTATGAGGAAAGCCAATTTGTGTTACGAACAGAACCAGAAAAAGGAGAGCATGGCCAGCTAGAAGGCTAAAAAGAATAATAATAATTATGATCAAAAGAAGGAGTTTGTGCCCAATCAAAATTCTAAAAATAATAAGGCCAGAAATGTTCCTAACAAGAATTTCCAAAGGAATAAGAATAATTCACCAATAAATCAGAACAATGAAAAGGGTAAAGAGTCTTCTAATAATCATGGAAATTACACAAAGAAATTTGAACGCAAGGAACCCATAAAGTGATGGGAATGTAATGGCCCACATTATGCCTCAGTCTATCCTAATCGGAAAAAGATTGTTAATAATATCCATACAATACAAGAGGAGATGACTATTGGAGATTTAGTGAGGACTATGCCCAGGATCAATGCAGCCTTGGAGAATCAACAGGAAGACTATCAAACTTCCATGGTGGAAGTAGAAGGTAAGATAAACCAAACCCCTATAGCTATTTTAATTGATCTAGGAGCTAGTCTAAGTTATATTTCACCTGAATTGGTAGAAAAATGTAAGCTGCCTATTAAAATTTTTGGAAGTTCTTGGTTGGTTCAGTTAGCCGCTGGTGTAAAGAGGAAGGTAACTTGTTTTTTAAATAAATGTGTGGTATTTATGGATCAATTTGAAACTTTTGTAAATCTTCAATGTAATACCTCTTGGTTCTTACGACCTACTAATCGGTATGGATTGGTTAGAGAAACATAGGGTGATCTTAAACTGTTATGATAAAACATTTACTTGTATAAATATTGATGGAAAATCAATAAGTGTAAAGGGAATCCTTAGAAAAACAACCATAAGGTAAATTTCTGTTCTGCAGCTTAAGAGAGCTATTAGAAAAGGTTGTAAGGCTTATGCAGTAACTGTAACTAATGAGGAAAATCTAAATAGTACAGATAAATTAAAATGGGAGGATATACCAATTTTAAAAGAGTATGCAGATGTATTTTCGAAAGAAATTCTAGGACTGCCTCCGAAAAGGGAACTAGATTTTACCATTAAGCTGGTACCGGGTACAGTACCCAGCTCAAAGGCCCCTTATTGAATGAACATACTTGAACTTAATGAACTAAAGTCACAATTAAAAGAACTTATTGACAAGAAGTATATACGACCCAGTGTGTCTCCCTGGGGGGCACCTGTCATCTTCGTTAAGAAAAATGATGGAATTATGCGACTTTGCATAGATTACTATCAGTTGAATAAGATGAATATTAAAAATAGATACCCATTGCCTCGCATAGATGATCTGTTTGATCAACTACGTGGAGCCACGGTGTTTTCGAAAATTGATTTAAGGTCTGGATATCACCAAGTTAGGATTAAAGATAAAGACATCTTTAAAACAGCTTTTAGGACTCGATATGGCCATTACGAGTTTGTCATCATGCCATTCGGGCTTACTAATGCCCTAGCTATTTTTATGTGTTTAATGAACAATGTAATGCATAAATATCTAGACAAATTTATGGTCGTGTTTATCGATGACATATTAATCTATTCAAAATCTGAAGAAGAACATAAGGAACATTTAAAAATTGTTTTGCAAGTGTTACGAAATCATCAACTCTTTGCAAAGTTTAGTAAATGCGATTTCTTTAAGGATAAAATCCAGTACTTAAAATATGTGGTGACTAACGAAGGAATTTCGGTGGATCCTGAAAAGATAAAGGCGATTGAAGAGTGTCCAGTTCCTAAAGATGTAACTGATGTTTGGTCCTTCATGAGAATTACCAGTTATTACCAAAGGTTCATCGAAGGTTTTTCAAGAATTGCAAATTCGATCACTTCTTTGCAGAAGAAGGGAAAGAAATTTGATTGGAATCAGAAGTGTGAGGATAGTTTTAAAAAGTTAAAAATTTTATTAACTAGCGCACCTATTTTAAGAATAGTTGATCCAAATAAATATTTCGTAGTCTGTACTGATGCCTGCAATGATGGTTTAGGTGGAGTATTGACTCAAGAAGGGCATGTTATTTCTTATGAATCTAGGAAATTAAAAATTCATGAAAATAATTATGCGACTTATGATTTGGAATTAGATGTTGTTATAAATCGTCTAAAGATGTGGTGTCATCATTTAAATGGAAGAAAAATTATTATAATGATCGATAATAAAGGACTAAAATATCTTTTAGATCAGCCTAATTTGAATGCTAGACAAGCTAGGTGGCTAGATTTTCTAAGTGAGTATGATTTCGAAATTCAGCACATTAAAGAGAAAGAAAATAAAGTTGTTGATGCATTAAGTAGAAATACACGACTGAACTTTACAGCAGTTATCAACACTTATACAATAGATCTGGAAGACCAGTTTAAAGCAGGGTTAGAAGAAAATGAAATTTACCAAAATTTACAAGCAAAAACGAAAGAAAATCCAACAGAAAGTTTAAGTAAAGGGTACAGCTTGAATGATAAAGGATTTTTACTATATAAAGACAGAATGTATGTACCAAATTTACCTAAAGTTAAGTTATTAATTTTAGATGAAATCCATAAAAATCCATACTTAGGCCATATAGGTTATCAAAAGACTATAACTATGTTAAGAAAAGAATATTTTTGGCCAAACATGAAGACTGAACTGGAAAAATATATCACTAGGTGTTTTTAATGTCAACAGGTAAAAACTGAACATCAACACCCAGCTGGATTACTTCAGCCATTTCCCATTCCTAGCTAGAAATGGGAGATAATTAGTCTTGATTTTGTTACTGGACTGCCTAAAAATAGGAATTTAAATGATTCTATAATGGTAGTAGTTGACAAATTGAGTAAAGTAGCTCACTTTATACCTGTTAAAACTACGTATAAAGCTGAAAACATAGCCGATATCTTTCTAAAGAAAATTTTCTGACTACATGGGATACCGAAAGTTATAATCTCAGATAGAGACCCCAAATTTATAGGTAACTTTTGTAAATCTATGTTTGAAGGATTAAATACTACACTAAATTTTAGTACTTCGTTCCATCCTCAAATTGGTGGATAGACTGAAAGAGTAAACCAAGTACTGGAAGACTTACTAAGAATGTATGTAAAGGATCAGCCAGGTAAATGGGAGGATTATTTGCATCTGGTGGAATTTGCTTATAATAATAATTATCAAGCTTTAGCCAAATTTAGTCCTTTCGAAATATTGTATGGACGGAAGTGTAACACTCCTATCTCTTGGAGTAATCTGGTGGACAGATTAGTATTAGGTCTTGAACTATTGAAATAAATGGAAAAAATTGTAAAGCAGGTACAAGGTAATCTGAAAATTGCGCAAGATCAACAAAAAAGTCAAGCAGACCTTAAAAGAACTCCAAAGGAGTTTTAGGTAGGTGAACATGTGTTCATCAAAGTGAGACCCAAAAAGATATCTCCAAGGTTGGGTAGTTGTGCAAAACTAGCACCTCATTACTGTGGTCGATTTGAAATACTGTCTAGGATTGGACAGGTAGCTTATCAATTAGCATTACCAACGAATTTAAGAGTTCATAATGTTTTTGACATTTCTGTATTAAAGAAATATGTTCATGATGCTACTCATGTTGTTAACTGGAATGATGTACAAGTGGAATCAGAAAGATAGTTTCTGGTGGAACCGGACTGTATCCTTGGGCGGACGGAATTCACACTTCGAAACCACACCATCGGTCAGGTGAAGGTGCAATGGAAGCACCTTGGTCTAGAGGAAGCCACCTAGGAATTGGAAAGTAATATGCGATATGCATAACCAATTCTGTTCCAGGGGAATTTTGAGGACGAAGAATAAATAACATTGAGGACGATGTTATAAATTAAGGGGGTGTGTATGTCACATACCCTAATTTTGCAAAAACAATTTTATATTATTTGAGGACAATATATTAAAATTTTATGCTAAGTTGTAATTGATGAATCAGTAGATTCAAGGATATTTAATGTAAACTCTGAATATTTTATTTATAAATAAATAAAGGAGGAGACAATAGCTTAGGAGACCTGTTAAAAGAGTCTTTACCGGTCAAATTGGTGGAGGAGACTGGGTGGAGAGCAAACTGACATGTGGCAGCATCCTTAAACCACTTCCAACTATTGTAGGTGGAAACCTCCCTACATTTGTGGTCATGATTCCCCAAGAAAGTGGAATCAGAGCAGGTGGCTTAATTAATGAAAAATGACCCAAAATACCTAGGCAATATTTATAAAAAATCCCATTCAAGAGAGCTAAGGCTGCTCATTCTAGAGAAGTGATCATTCAGGTTGAATGAATGTACTTTAGATAAATTCAATGCAATGGAAATTTGGAAATTGTTTAAGAGGTTAACTGCTGATTGATCTAGTGTAGCTTTTAAGCTGAAGATTATACTACTGAGAGCAGAGTGTTTTACTGAGGTATTGAACTAGTTAGTTGACAAAGGGTTCTACTGTTTGCATTCTCCACCAATTCTCAGCCAAGAAGACCAGGAGCATGCTCGGGGGTCTCGAGGAAGTGTTTTTTGAGCACTCTCCATGAAATTGGTAGGGAGGAACAACCTCCTAAAGCTGTTGTCGTCTGTCCTGAATAGGCTCTATGTTATTTTATTTTTATGTGTTAGTTAAATAAATCTTAGTTTAACTGCTTTCTGAATGTTATAAGTTCAGAGTTGATGAAATGCTAGATTTTGTATTCATATTAGATTGTTATAGAAATGATAGTGGTTTAGAGAATTAATGAAATAGATTGAAAATAAATTTCTACACTGTGTTTTTCCCCACCTGGAAACCAGGTCGTACTCTAGCACAGTTAGAATGTTTAGGTAGATGAAAGAATTCTCAAGAGAATGAAAATAGCAGATAGAATCTTGTATCTATAGATAGCCGAATAAATTTATTTCAATATTTTAAATATTAGGAAAAAATGGTGTTATGGTTCATTTGTGTTTGCTGTTTTTACTTAGTATAACTAAATAAAATGCAAGAAAAGAAATAGTAACTACACTAGAGTTATAGTAAGAGTATACTGATACAAATAGAAGTTATAGAAGATAACAGTTATTAACCACACATTATATCTTAAAAACTAATTACTAAATTCTAAAACATTACTTAAAAATAAATAAGATTAGGCTTATTTATATAAACCCTTATTCTGTGAAAAATAAACAGAGTTCCAAGGTTAACCATCTATTCTTTATAGATTTCTGAATAACTATAATTTACAGAATAGAAATAAAAAAAGGTATAGATGTAAACATTAAATAAAATAAAACTAAGATTTTCCTATTAGAAACTATTTTATATTTAATAAACAGGCTTATAACCTATGCAAGATAAACCTGACGGTCGAAACCCTAACTTTTCATTTATCTTTCTATAAATTGATTTATATAAGTTTTAACCATATACATTGATAACTGTGTAAATAAATTAAACAAGAAGACTTTAAGCTAGACTGATTACAGTCTTATCTCTAAAACTTTATAATACATTTATAAACTCATTTATTTTAAATATTTCTTAAACGGGTTAATAAACATCAATACACCTATACAAGTGAAATAGAAGCGAATAGAAAACCGTGTTCAAATAATAATTAATTTAAGAATACACTTATACAAGGGTTTCACTTCCAGTAAACCCTAACAATTATTTACTTACTGATAAGAATAAAATTTATAAATTTACATTACAACTGTTCCACAGTCTTTATATTAATATTATTATTTATAAACGTAGCATAAACAGTAAATTTCTTCACTATCAATAGAAGAAGGAAATAAAAACCTGTTTTACAATAACATTATTTACAGGCTAATGAAATCATAACAATCGTGAGATAGAGATAAAGATAAATAAAATATTTATTTATAAAACCAACTGTAATACATTGTCAAGCCATAAGGCTAAATCCTAACTTAAAAACCAAATACATGTCACGGCTCAAAGGCCAATTTTACCCAACACAACAACTTGGTTCTGCACTTAAAACTGGAAAGAAAAATTATATTAAATCTCCCAACTAACGAGAAACCAAAACAAGATTCCAAGCACTGTTTATTTCTCCTTCCACAACCCTCATTGCAAGTAGGGTAAAACCCAGTTGAAAACAGGGCTTATTGGTTGCAGCCACCAGTCCACGGGAGCCGGCCATTGTTGTTCGTCTTCACTGATGTTTCGAGATGTTTTAGTTCCTGTAAAGAGCACATTTATATATATATATATATATATATATTTAGAACAATGCACAATTTTAAGTTAAAAACCCTAAAACGTATTAATAACTTAACAAGAAATTGTCGTGATAAGGGACTGAGTGATCTTACCTGTGAACAAGAAGAGGATTCAAGCAACGAAGAAGTTGTCACCATCTTAGCAATGTACACAGAGGATATTCAAACCCTACACTGAATTGGGTGGAGACAGTGTCAACGAGCTTAAGTTTCACCACCCGTGACAACCCAAGAAAGGACCAGAACTGAAAAACTATGGACAGGCCGAGAGCCAAACACATAAACAAGTAACCACTCGTGCAGTAAGGGTACAACAATGAAGTTCTGGAGCTGAGGACTGAAAAAAGAAACTACAGCAACAAAAAATACAATCCACGGAGCAAGCAAACATAGGAGCAACATCTCATGGCCACCAAGAAAAAAAATACACAGAGCAGCCCGCAAGCCAGAGAAATGCTCGGAGACAAATGCCTGGTGAATAGGGTTTCCAATCTTTTAAATCATCAGTGTATGGACGAGAATAGACCACGTGGTCTCCAAATATTTTAACCATGCATGGGTCTATACTATAGTCTACCTACATTCCAAATTATTTATTTCATTATTGCAATAATCAACAAATCAACTATGTAATTGAGGGTGGAAGGTATATATATATATATATATATATATATATATATATTCATTGATTATAACGTAAAAAATATATCATTGTAATCGCTGGGGTCGAGGTTTGTGTAAATTATTAACAATGATATATATAATGTTGACTATAGATTAAGGATGGCGATACCTTGCCATTGAAAAAAAAATACCAAGTCGACCATAGCATAACATTTCAAAAATAATGAATTGTATGTTTACTTTACAATTGACTTGAAATTAGTTACAACCATATCATTTGCATTCGGTGGTTAATATTAGTTACAATTGCTAACAACTTATATTCATCATTGGACTATGGAGCAAAATTATTTAACCATATCAAGCAAACAATCATTGGGTTAACTTTAATGTAAGCTTTTACATTAGTGTTTTGTAGGATCAACTTATTAATGACAATAATAATGATTCCTATCATTATTTTACAAAACAGTTTGTGATTGTTTATGTATACTTGGTTCTAGTGTAGCATAAGAATCTTTGTCATATTGTCTCACTTGATGAATACCTTAGATTAGAAGTTCTATGTAATGTAATCTACTATAGTAAATATTATCAACTACAACTTATTATCAGTGAGGCAACATGACAATAGTAGTTTTATTTATGGAGTAAACCATGCACAAGGTTTGTAATTATAGAAATTACCAGGTAGTAAGATATCTACAGGATGCAAGTGGCAATCAGATCGGTACATTATAAAATTATATGGTAATGTATATAGTTACAATAATACATGCATCAAAGCAATGATAAAATTCTAAAGTTCAAAACTCGATGATTAGCATCTTCACATGCAAACAACAACTTAATAATTTCCATGGCTAGTAAGATAGAGACGAGATAGAAACATGCATTCTATTGAATAGCTTTACCTTTGAAATTGATAGGAATACTTCCATGAATAAAAGACCGTACAATTAAATGCAACATTAGCGTTATAAGCATGATAAAATAGAAGTAAAAGTAAAACAAATAACATGAGCTCTAAGCTCACTGTAAATATCTCTTGCTTTGCTAAATGGGATAAAGATAATGATCTTTATATTTATACTTTGAATATTGTTTTGAAAACAAAAACTATAGAGGACAAAGTAATTTACCTCATCAGAGCTCGCTTAAGAATAATCAGTTTATTTACTAGCATATTAACATGCAAACAGAATTACTTCTTGCTACTTATGAATTAAACTTCTACTTGATCGATCATTACCTGTTGAACCTGTAAGAATCAGCAGTCCATCTGTGTTAGCATAAAGCTAAGTAAGCCGAATTTTTCAAAGATAGATTTCACCTACTTGCCAAAAAGTAAACTTGTTAGTAAATATGAAAGAAATCTGAATGCAGATCTATCTCTTATACATTATGAAAATGGAAGCTATATTGGTTATCATGATATGAAACTCATTAATACTATTTGTTAGACTGTTTCATTTTCCGCTAACCGCTAGCAATTAGTAAGCTACGTATTCAAACATTTTATGTTATCTTAAAAATTTTAATTTTTTGTGAAATTTTGGGTTTATGACAGTACTAGGGTACCATGGGAATCATTGACATCAATGGTGATCTCCCTCACACTTGTTAACGGTTCACATCATTGGCCGAAAATCAAGTGGTTTCTACAATGTTTGACTTCAGAACATTGTAATCACATGGATAGAATCATAGTTTGTGGAAAACGAGATGAAAACCCTGGGGACTTGTTTAGCACTCATTGCTTTCCCCAGGTTGCAATGAAGTTTTGTATATCAAGCATGGATCCAAATTTGTATGGTCATGGCTATGCTCAAATTTGCATCTGTATGACATAGATTTACATTGTATGTATGGTAGCTATGTCCAATTTTGAGTCCTCTATCACATGGATCTACGTTGTATTCTAGTAGCCATAGTTGTTTATTCCTCTCATGGATCTGCCTTGTATTGGTCTGCAGCCATGAGTTGGTTACATTTGTCTATGAGTCAAAAGTATTGATGTATTACAGATGCCTACTCTACGACACTCTCTGACTGAGCTAACTCTCACCTCGAAGTGACAACTTGTTCTCTCAAATCTCTCTCTTATCTTATCCCTCTAAGACTCATGCTTTGGGGGGAATTTTGTTCTAACCAAATCCTATCACCAACATGTGATGAGATCCTTAACACCCTATGTTTTCCCTAAATCCCAAACTTGGAGTGGAAACTTGGTCTGGATATCAATTCTGCATGAAAAAACCTAGCACCGCACTTTCCCTTTGAATTGACTATCTAGCCCAATCTATTGGAGAGCACAAGAGAGCGAGTTGGAGCTATCAGGGATGAGGTGTTTGTGTTGAGGAGGATTTTTTCAACACTAAGGAAATGGTTGTAAGCTTCTTCATTCATTTCTTAATGCAAAGATGATTTACATCCCACATATTTGTTGTATTGATCTTGCATGTATATGTTACTGGAATGTTTAGTCACTAGTATGGATGTGTAGATAATGTTATGGTAGCTTTGATTTTCTTGTTTGTTTGACATGTTTGCAGGTACACAGGTTCATCATCAAAGCATTATTCTAGGTTTTTACAACATTCATGGAAGGTCTTCATCCTTTTTCATTCACTCGTTTGTTTTGGATCTGAATCATTCAGACTAGAGGAAAAGCTTCTGTCCGCAGAAGGTGCAATATTCCTGACAATAGAGTCAATGATGTAAATTCATGTTGAAAGCGAGGTAACCTTGTATTGAGGCATGCAGGCCCAAGGTACTCTCTAGGTTTCTAGGTCTAATTCCTAGATAATGATTTGAAGTTGACAGGAATAGACTTGTCATAGGAGGTCCATGATGATTCCCACATTAGTGACATGAAACTAGGAACAAAGGTTGATTTTGAAGTAATGGGACTAAATCACACATGACTGACTCTTAAGGACAAGTGAAGTTACTGATGAGGTATTTTTTTGGGTGAGATATCCTTTGAACAATTTGATGGCATGACACATGACTTGGCAGCATTGACTTAACAAGAATAGAAACAGGTGTAATACAAGGAATATGACAAAGCATTCTTTGAATTGACTCAAGGGTTCTTTCACCACATTTGTTTCTTTCCCCCTGCATGTTCACAAAATGTCATTTTGATTCTTTTGCATTGTTTAATTCCAAGTTCCTAAAATGTTTTTGATAGTTTAAAAGGAAAGATAGAAGGTAGATTTATCTTTTGCAATGGTAGGGTAGGGGATTAACCATCCCAATAGAGGTTTATGGCCGTATTAGGAGGAAATTGTTTTCTTCACGTAAGGTATTTGGCCATCGGGCAGAGTCCCTGACAGTGCTCTGTCAAGCTGGGACAGAGGCACCGTAGGTGCTTTGTCCATAGCAGATAGGTGCCCGACACTCTGCAAGCCACAAGAAGAAGCATCGCGGTGCTCTATGGGTGAAATCTAGCAGCGCCACAGGAGGAAAAAGAAAGAAAATAAAACCCTAGTCCACCAAAAAGAAATAATTCTTCAATGTTTTTCTTCTTGCTTTGTAATTTGTCATTTTATTTACTTTTCTTCCTTTTAACCATGAGATGTTTTCTAACTACAAAATTTTCATGTTACAAGTACATCATAGTAATTTGTAAGGAAAGGGAACATGAAGTCCCAAACAACCAGGCTGTAAATGATCTAGCCACCATTAAGGCTCTACGGAACTATGGGCTTCTTAAGGATTTCTGGATACCTGGAATGAAAGCACATATCCGACTACTAGAATATATCATAGATATGTGGGATCTCGACCAGAAGCATTTTTTGGTGGGAGTCCATATCCTACCTATAGAGGTTGAGGATACTATCGGCAAGGTGGAAGGTACTAGGGCTTCCCAACTTACCAGTAGATCACA
The DNA here is from genome assembly GCA_001517045.1 of Pseudotsuga menziesii. Lineage (NCBI taxonomy): Eukaryota > Viridiplantae > Streptophyta > Pinopsida > Pinales > Pinaceae > Pseudotsuga > Pseudotsuga menziesii. The sequence goes on from LPNX010116215.1 coordinate 117,373, forward strand.
TATATGATATGCTTTGCAGTGCATGGATCCCATTGTCTTCAACTGGTGTGAAGGCATGCTAGTGTGTCTAAAGAGTCAATTAAACAAGTGCAAAAGAGGGACGCTAAAGTAATTTGGCTACGAAGCGGTGATAGTGTCCTTTATCTTACAACGGGTACCTCACCTGAGACCAAGGTGACCATTACCAGACTTGATCCTTAGGATATGAGGATGCTTGCATGGGTTATAGCCATGCCTTGCCTTAGAGGTGGAGGGCCCAAAGTTAGCTATGGTTCAAGTTTCTTTCACTGGTTGAGAAACCAGTTGCTTATGGTGGAGGATTATGCCTATGAAGGGGCAGAATTCCATGATGAATCGAAGCTAGTTCTACCAGAGGGAGAAGAATGGGATGACCAAGGTAATAAAGGACATTATCCACTTGTGTTTTTAATTTTTTGTATTTATTTCATTTTTTTATGTGTAGTACTAAGATAAAAATGTTTTCATGCAGACATTGGATCTGTCTATCCAACAGGGATGTCGCCTATTGCTAGGAGAGCAGGTACCAGGAATATGATTCTATACCACTCTGAAGATGATGAAGAGCTCGTAGATCTTGAGGAAAACCTACAGTGCTTGATTGTGGGCATCCCTAACATGACTACTAACGAGGTACCCAGGCATTGTCAGTGCCATACTGCAGGTGTCTCTAGACGATTCTCTAGGTTACTCCGCAGAGTGGCCCAAGACATTGCATGCTACCATGAGCATCATGAGGACTAGTCTGCCTTGATTTTCACTTTTTGTATATGTATTAATGAAAGCTTAGAAGCTTCATATTTTTCCCTATGTATATGTATTCTAAACTTTTTATGGTCCTGAATGGGCACTGAAAGCTAGAGATGCTTCAACCCAAATTTTGTATCTCGGTGCTACAACTTTCTATATATATATGACAAAATTTTATATTTATAGTCGTGTGTGCTGCAAATGTGATATGTGAAATGATCATCTACTTATGAATTTGCATGTGTTGTTTATGTTTCAAATGGAATTTTTTAAAATGAGCAATATCCCAATCTAAGACATAGTTAACTAGGGAATCTGCCACACATTTAAATGTCTTGGAATGTGGGGATATATAACTTGATCAAAAGACCTCTCTAACAACCTAACTCTCTGGAAAGTATGAAGAAGTATGGTATTTCAGATGGTGTAGACTCAATTAAGCTATTGGACAACTAGTTCAAAGTCTAGGTAAACCCTAATTTCCCTTACATCATTAGCTAAGGATTCCGTCAACAATCCGATCATGGCTTGATATTCCACTAGATTTTTGGTGGAAGGACCTAAAATAATACCCCTTGAACTCACCAGCTCACTTGTAGCAGAGTACAGTACCCAAGCTACTGATGCAAGGTTAAGTGTATATTGATGAGCACTATCAGCAAAACCAATGAAGGAAGCCATTTGTTCATTAGACACTCATGAAAAAACACATTTTGAATCACACAAAAGACACACTTCTCAAATCTAAGATACACAGCAAACTATAAAGAATATTTAGAAAGACCCTATGCTAGATGACCTAGGCATAGTATCTTTTGAGGTAGAGCCCATTTCCCCAAAGGTATCCCATCTTAATCAACCAATTCATATGCCCCTTTATCTAAAACGTGACTGACAATATATGGCCCATGCCACATAGATTCAAATTTTCCTGCCCCCAGCTTATCATGCTTCTGGTCATAAGTCAAGACCAGGTCTCCTTCATTGAAGGAACGGGGTTGGACAATCCTGTCATATTGAACTTTCATTCTTCGTTTATGTGCCTCATTAGCTAAGGAAACATTGCGTTGAGTTTCATCAAGTTTGTTTAGATACAGGAATCTTTCTTCGTCTATAGTGGTATTGCGTAATAGTTCCATGTCAAGCTTTAAAGAAGGGATTTCACACTCTATCAGGAGAGTAGCTTCCAGCCCGTATACTAATTGGAAAGGTGTATAACTAGTGGAATTTTTTAGAGTAGTCCTATAGACCCAGAGTGCAAAGAAAAGATGTGAATACCAGTTTGACTTGTCTTTCCCTACCATCTGTTGAAGCATTGTTTTTAATACTTTGTTTATAGCCTCAACCTAGCCATTGGTGTGAGGATAATATGGTGTAGATTTATCGTGATGAAACCCTAATTTTACACTAAGCTTTGCCATCATTTTGTTTTGAAAATGTGATCCATGATCGGTCACGATGTCCCTAGGAATCTCAAATCTTGCAATGATATGGTTGAATAAGAATAGTGCAATAGTCTTACCATCTTTGGCATATGTAGGCATTGCCTCATCCCATTTTGTAAAATAGTCCATAGCCATGATAATGTAGCCATGCCCCTCGGCTAAGGTAGGTCTACAATGCACGAAGTCTATGCCCAATTTTGCAAAGGGGCCAACCACTACAATGGGATGGAGCAGCGATGGATGTGTGCATGTCTTGGAAGTAAACATTTGACATGGTGGGAATTTATTGACTATTTCATTGCAATATTTGAAAATAGAGGGATAGAAATACCCTGCACGCAAGATTTTCTGGGAAGTATCCAACCCAGAGAGATGACCACCACAAGCTCCAGCATGGTAATCATTTAAAACGATCTCAGCCTATTCATGTGTAAGGAAACGTCGTAATATGGAGTCAACACCATGGCGTTATAGGGTATCATTCAAGATAAGATAACTTTTGTCCTGGTGGAAAACACATTGACATTCATCTCGAGAAGCAGTGGGATGATATCATAAGGTCTGGAGATACAAAATGATATTTCCGTACCATGGGTTAGTCGTACTAATGAGAAGCAATGATTCATTGGGTAATGAATCAATGGGCTCTGCAGTCTCAATAGTATGGGGAAGGTCGCATATAAGTTATGCAAAGACAAGATACTTCTTAGAAGTGCTTTTAGCGAATTCTAACTCAAATTTATAGAGAATCACAATCCAACATGAGTATTTTCCCCCAAGCACTTGCCATGTAAGAATGTAGTACATGGGGTTGGAATTTGTGTAAACAGTGGTAGTGCAGAGCAAGATATAATGACTAAACTTCTGGACCGCAATGATTGTGTCCAGAGCGATTTTCTCCACATGTGAGTATCAAATTTCAAAGTCCAAAAGACTCTTACTTGCGTAATAAATCACATGTTCCTGGTCGTATTCAACTGCTTGAACAAGAAGCATGCCTATGGTAGAAAATGATGTAGCCACATAGAAGGAATAGTCCTTAGAATAATTAGGTGGTTGCAACATTGGTGCATGGGTAAGTGCATGTTTGATATTATCAAACACATGTTGTGCGAAATCATCCCAAATGAAAGGGGTATCTTTCTTGAGCAACCTCATGAAACTCTGTGTCCTTTCTGCATAATTGCAGATGAAACAACGTAGAAATTTTTCCTTCCCTTGCAAACTTTGGAGTTCAGTTATGTTTGTGGGAATAGGTAGGGATACGATAGCTTCAATTTTCAAGGGATCTATATGGATGCCATCTTTGGAAACAATAAAGCTAATAAGTCGGCCAACTTATACAAAAGAAACACATTTATGGGGATTTAGAAGAATATTAAAATGACGACATTGAAGAAACATAGCTCTTAGATGGTTGACATGAATATCCCACTTCTTGGAATGAACAGATAGATCATCAAGATAAGGTTCCACAACATGTTTGATGTCATGAAAATTATAGGACATGGCACATTGGAATGTCGCACCAGCATTCTTTAAACTAGAAGGTAGTTTACAATAAGTGAAAGTCCCCCAAGGGAAAATAAATGTTGTCTTGTTTCGGTCTAACGGGAAAATTTCAATCTGATTATAGCCAGAGGATCCATCCATAAAGGAAAAAATAATGCTTCAGCCACAGTTATTGATTATTTGATCGATATAGGCAGTGGGAATGTTGTCTTTTGGACAAGCTCGATTCAAATCCCTAAAATCGATACAAACCCTAATTGTACCCTATTTTTTGTTCATAGGGACTATGTTGGACACCCATTTAGTTAATGGTACGGGATAAATGAAACCAGCCTTCACAATTTTCTCAACTTCTTCTTTAATAGCGACTGCTTTTCTTGGATGGTCATGTCATAGTTTTTGACGGGTGGGATTTTCATTGTGGTAATTTTTTATCTCATGAACAACAATAGAGGGATAAATCCATATAATTTGTTCAAATGTCAATGTGAAGACATCTCTAAACTCATTGAAAAGGGACGCGTATGTTTGAATCTCTTCAGGTGAAGAGTTCTGTCCTATGAAAATGTTCTCGGAAGCACCTGGTTTTGCTAATATGTCCATAGGCATAGTTTTTGTAATGTTGCACAAATTTCCTTTATAATCGACACTACGAGTGAGGATCAGAGATTGAGGTTTGAGGACTATATCAGATGAAACAGAGGTGGTGAAATGGTCTTCTATCATATGGCAAGGGGGAAGGAAACAATATCGGTGATGATAATATTCCCAAGGCATCTCCTCTAATGACATAACTTCCATAATATATTTATCTGTAGGAAGTGTGTGCGAAAGATAATCTAGAGATGGGGGGGGGTTTCGAGCTAGTATGGTATGTGATAATGGTCTGAGGCCACCAAAAAATGGTAATTGATGGGGGGATCACTGGTAGCTTGGATTGCATTGTAAATTTCTTTGAAAGGGAAAAAGGATGCTAATTCATCAGTAATTTATTTTTATTTTTCTACATGAGAGGTAGAAATCATGTTAATAGATACGATTTGTGAAGAAGGAAGAGGATCAGATGAGGGAAAGACTCCCATTAGTGAAGAGTCTTTGATAAGGCCTACTCCAATGTCCTTATATTGTGGGGTATTCAGTAGCAAAATGCTATTTGCATCATTTGTAATGGCACTAGGTGTGATGAAGTCTAACTGATCAACAATAAAAATCTTTCCTTGGAATGAGAACTGGACAATCCAAAAAATGGTCGATGCTACAGCTTGCATAGAATAAAACTAGTCACAACCTAGGAGTAAGCTCTAATCCAAAGGAGCATCAATGACTGCAATGTGAATGGATACTGAATTGCCCTCCAGTTCAACATGGATGCTAGGTAGTAATCCATAGGGTTGAAAGCCGCGACCATCAAAAGCCTTAAGCGTGGTAGGTGAACGGTTGATTTCCGGAGAGCCAATGGCTCTCCAGCAAGAAAAAGAAATAAGTGATGTAGAGGCACCCTCATCCAAAATGGTGTGATAGATAGTCTTTCTAGAAATATTGTTAGAGATCTGGAAAGATAACTGATGTGAGAGTCTTGTCTTGAAATCATCCATTTTGAAAGTGATGATATTACTATTTTCAGGATCCATAGCTCCAAGGGAAGTAAGCAAGTTTTTTCGTTGAGTTGGGAAGGTTTGAAGTACCTATAAATCTGACATAACGCAAGGTGCTTGGGCCAAATCTGCGACAATATTATAATATTGGGTGGCACAAGCATTAGGATTGATTATGGACTTACATAGAGTACCCTTGGGTGGATGGAAAATTGCTTCTTGAATAGGTTTTTCAATGTGAATAACATTATTAGGAAGAGGTGTGGAAGTTGAGGGTTTTTTAGATGGAACATCATCAGGTTTCTTTTTTCGAGGAGGGTCATAACTGTGTGATCTTGTGTTTAAATTAACCATTTCACTAGACATCATTCAAACTTCATCGGTGGACAAAGAAGTTTCGTTCAAGGACTTATGATCAATTAACTGTTTTCAAGAAGGGAAAGGATATTTCAAAATTGCTGGGGTGGTTGAAGTTTTCAAAAACTTACTAACTTCCTCACGATGAGGACATTCTTTTGTAAAATGGTCAACTCCGCATATTAAACAAGTATATTTTACCTTTCGCTTAACTTTTGAATCATTATCTGAGTTCTGTGTTTTGTTTCCTTCCTATTGATTATTAGGTTTTTTAGATTTATTTTTTCCTTTTTTTTCCGCCGGAAGATTCATTTGATTGGATCGTGTTTACTTCAACGGAAGCAATAGGAGAGGGTGCAGGTTTGGTAGCTCATGCTGGTTGATTTTACAAAGTGGTGGTTTGATTTTGTTTCTTGGAATATTTGGCCTCCATTTGCATTTGAACCGAACCAAGTATGCCATCAGCAGGTGGTTCAGTTGCGGGTCTTGATGGATCTATTGTAGGTCAAGGAGCATGGGGAATCATGCATATTCATGGCCATTGTACTCTTATGTATCCGGGACTGCTATATGTATTTGCAGTCATGTGCAGATTTTGATTATTGTACTATAGTGATGGATGGTTGGTTCTTCCACCTGGTTCTTCATCACTCCATTTCTGGGATGGACTTATAATATATTTCAGCCATCGTATTACCCCTCTGAACTCACACATTAGGGGGCATCTGTTATAGCTGATTTTACCACACAAGGTAGATCACATATATATGGAATTCCTTGTCCCTCTGCAGACTCTTTGGACCCCATGGAATATTTTTTGTACCTTTGATGTTTACAAGATCATCCATAAAAACACCTGTTATTTGTTGTACGTGACTTTTAATCCCTTTTCCACGTATAGACATGGATATTACCCGTAAACCTGCATACATCGGGATGTGTGCAAAAGGCCAAATATTTTTGGAGTTTTTCTTGATGTGGATCTGATTCAATTGTCTCTTGGCCTTCCATATGCCTCTAGATTACTTGTATTTGACCTTCCATTACCCCATTTAAGCACTATATAAGGAACCCTTTGGATACATTGAAGAAGGAGGAATTAAAGAGAAAGAAAACTATAGTCCATTGTTGTCATAGCTTGCTTATACTTGAGTCTGCATCCCTTTGTCCCTTGGAGCACTTTGTGTTCTTTCCAAGCTTGCCCTTGTTTGTGAGCTTGCTATTGAGAGATGGAGGATTGAGGTGGTGGAGGCCCAGTTGAAGGAATCAGTTTCTATGGTTCGCAGATGTGCCGATAGAGGATTTCGCTCATGTAATCTCTAATTTATATGAATAGAAATATCTTTTCCTATCCAATGATGTACATTTAAATGAATATTGAATCCATGGATGCTTTTAATTGCTTATACATTATTGATTATATATGATAGAGTAGGTTTAACACCATTATATAGCATGCTTGTCTTGTTTGATGTTGTTGAGAGAGAAAATTGCTAACACAAGCGGAATTGGAAAAAGATCAATGGGGATCTCCATCAACCGTCCAGAATAAGGTATGTTTTGAGATATTTTAGTGTTAGATGTTTTATTTCTCTTGCATATTGGGAAGGGATTGATTTCTGTGATTTCTCTGTCTGTTGTGGTACACCCCAAGCCATAGGAAGTTTTCTCCATAATAGAATTGGCGACCATACTGGGGAGGTTCCTAGTCATTTCCTTTGGGGTTTTTTTCGGCATTCAATGTGCTTGAATTGCTCTGATTTCTCTGTTTCTGAGTTGGGTCTGGGGGTATTTTTTCCCAGTAGTGTCTTACAGAAGATAATTTTGTCTCAGCTTGTCTATTTTCCTTCTTTTTATCTATTTTTCTTCCTATACGTGGGTTTTGCTTTCACAGTCACGTGTACACGTGGGTTTTCCCTGAATAGTCATGTATGTACACGGATTTACTGAGAACAGTCATGTATACCCTGATTTTTTGGACTTTTTGGGAATATTAAGTATTTTTGGGTGAGTTTGGATGATTGTTGAGTCTTCTTGGATCCTTCTCGAGTCTGTATACATCCTTGTTTCTGACCAGAGACACCTTGTTAGTTTAAATTTTTGAAAATGTTCTTGTCATTTCATTTTCCATTTTTTGTTTTGGGATTAGTGCATTAGGTCTCTTTTACCTTGGTGCTTTGCTTGATGGTTGTCTTTTAGTGCTTGCAGAGTCTGAGGGTTGTAGAGTTATACTTTTGCTTTTTATCTCATTTAATTCGAAAATACAAAAACATTTGCTTTGTGGATCATTATGCATTGTTTTAATTTTTCATTAGCATTGTACTTGCATTAGGTTTGCTTGGAGAATATTAGTCAAATTTTCATATAGGAATGATTGCATATGCATTTGAAGGAAACATTTTGCACTTCACGTAGTAGCATACCCTGTTCTTCATTTGACACAGTGCATTTGCATTGATTGTTAGGTGTGCATTTTACTTCTTGTTGCGTCATAACATCATTATTTGCACAGCCATTTTCTCTTTGAGTAATAAGTCAATTAAAAGCAATGCATAATAAAATGAATTACACTCTTTTCTTTTTAGGGTGCACCAAAAAGACTAGGTTTTAGGGTCTTGGAATAGTTCATTGTGAGTAAATTCTCCAAGACCACTAAATGAAACATTTATGTGTATGTCCAGGTGAGAGTGTGAAATTCCATTATATAATTAGTGTTCTCAGGATCCTCCTCTTACAAGGGAGTTAAGCATAAGGCAGTGTGAGTGGTTATGATTGGGATGACCCCTGGTCGTAACTAAGTAGCACCAGAGATATTTCTAGGATTGGATTCATATCTGGGGGCTCTTTCAAGAGTTTCAAGCTTTGCTACCCTTCCCATACGGTCAATCCTACCTATGATTGTCTACCTGAGCATTGGTTATATTGAGGTGACCTTAGTTTCCTTACCTAGGTTATCGAAGGGGTACTTCGCAGATGTTATACTGGAGGTGTCCTGGCCAAGTAGGGGTTGAACATCATAGTCGCTATATGCGTTGAAGCTGAGGGCCACCAGAATTGGTTACGAACCTTTGATTGTTGTGTATGGGAGTCTCAAGGCTCTCTTAGGCGAGACATACCTGCTTCATTCAAGAGCTCACATAGCATACCCTTGTCTGCTTGTGATTTGGTTTACATTTTATAGGTGTATGCTCTGTGCATGGTAGTTTTCCTAGGGTTTGCATAATTAGATTGAGTCTTTTATTTTTTTTGAGTCATTGTGGATTCAGGTGTGGCACCCCACCATTCTCTCCATTTAGCAAGACTTCCACCTTCCACATCTCCTCCTCCTTTTGGAGAGGAAACTAGACAATTCGAGTGGACTACTTCTCACTTTGATCATACACCATGGGAGATCATGAGGATGAGATTCCAAAGATGTCCTATCTACCTCACGAGGTAGGGGAGGAAGATCCTACTAGCACATATGATGTATCACATGAACAAATTTCACGATCTGGTTATGATCCCTCGTTCACAGGTCGTCGATATTGTTTTCAAGGTGACAAGACTCATTATGAACCCACAAGCACTAGTCATGTTCGCTATGGCATGCCTGATATCACAACACCCAATCGGGCACATCATGTCAAGTTGGAAATTGATCCTAGAAATATGCTTGGGGACACTCCTATTCCTTTCCATGTGGAGAGATTTGGGAGACCTAGTCACATTACACCTTCCATCCCTACAGTGGAAGCATCCTCACATGTCTGTCCTAGACCTAGTGTTAGTAATCCTATGCAGATACCAGAACCGAGACGAGTGAACATTGGGAACACCACTTACATTCCTTCACATGTCCCTTCATCCTTGAACCCTACTCCTTCAAATGCATTTTTGACGACACTTCCTCCCCCTAATTTATGTTGGGGCTCGACCGTCAAGGTCTTCTATTTTGGCAACTCCGCGGTTTCGGTACGAAGCTTGTAAGCGGAGTTGTGGCACAAAATAGTCTTAGGGGTGTCGGGGTTGGGTTGAAGCCCCTCTTTTTGTAATTAACCCATGGTTTGAACTCATGGTTTTTAATCCCATGGTTTAAGCTCATGGTATTGTAATAGTGCACTTGTATAAATAGGCACTTATGTAAAGGAGTCATGTTAGGCTTTTGAGGTATGATGATGTGATGCGAAGCTAAGGCCTATGTTTTGTAAGAAAGGTTAAGTCCCAGCTATGTGCAAGGACAACCTCTGTAGCTGTGTGCGTAGAGGGTTTTTGTAAGAAAGAGTTAAGTCCCAGCTGTGTGCATGGACGACCTCTGCAGCTGTGTGCACGGAGGGTTTTTGGTGATTGAGAAGATCTGCAGCTGAGTGCACATAGATCTGCAGCTAAGTGTGCAACTTTGGGGGATTGAAGAGATCTGCAGCTGAGTGCGCAAATCAAAACTGTGGTTTTTGTAAAGAGTTGAATATAAACACAGTTCTGTGGACGTAGCCCCTACACTGGGGGTGAACCACATACATCTTATGTCGTGGTGGTTCTGTGGTTTGTTTTTAGTCTGTTTATGCATCTGTTAAGTAGATAAAGGATAGAGTAAGATAAGCTGTTAAATAATAACTTCGCTGTGAATTCCCAGTTAAGGGTTGAGCAAGTAACTGTATGTTTATATAAACCGCAAAGCTAATTAAGTGAATGTTGAAGATATTTATTATTATTATTTGTAAGACTAAAGGTATAGTAATATCCATCTTTCGCTTGCAGAAACCTGATTCTGTGGCACCCCATAGCTGTTTCAGGTGAGACTACAACCTGTTTGCAGGTTTTTTCCAAAAGGGCCAACATTGTGGGTCTTTTGTTGGTGCGAAGATAAAAGGATAAAACCCGGGTCTACCCAAATCCCAACAAATTGGTTCCATTGCCGGGACACTCAATATCTGCTTAAGAGGGATTTACGTCGTACCTAGAGGGATATGTTTTGGAGGCCCTCAGTAAAGGAAATCGGTGATTGGATCGAAGATACCTATCTGAAATTTGCTGAACACGAAAATAAAGATCCTTGTCGTAGCTCAGACGACTTCTTGCAAAGGTACGTTTTTTATGATATTCATGAAATTTTCTTTGCTAGTATCCACATAGAGTTGCACCAGTGGTTATCCAAGTTAACAGAATGTAAGACACACTTCAAAGAAGATAAGTTTCCTGCCTGGACCCTAGAAAGAATTAAGATATTGAAAAGGGTGAACAATGTGAACCCTTGAAGCATTTGTGATAGAGTTCGCCATCGACACACATACTTCTTTTAACGAAGCAGAAAGACAGTTTTTCAAAGGACCAAGGGGTAAGTACTTGAATTCATTCACTTTGACAATTAAAATGCTCTTGGCTGAAAAACGCATATTACTTATTGAATCAGATTGCTAGATTAGGTGCTACTAACCTATGTTTGAAAGTGAAAGTGACTTCGATGAGCAAAGTGGTTTGCTTCAAAGCAGTAAAAGATACAAGAGAGATATTGGATCCTATACCCTAGGCCAGTATACTGTTTATACCCCACTAAGTCCAGAAGAATCTGACTCTGAAGAAACCCCTTTTGTTTGAAACCCTCCTGTAACTCCGCAGCAAATACCTGTTACCCCTAAGAACCCATCGTAGTCTGAAAGTAACCCTAACCCTAGTAGTCCTATCGCAGGTCAATCCACTTTAGTAAGTTCCCCTTCCACTATTTTCATCCCCCCTCCCCTTCCCCCCCTCGATCCCCTATGGCCCACATAAATGATGATATCAAGCTCCCAGTCTTTAGAGGAACTGGATCAGAGGATCCAGAGCAGTTTTGGTTCTTATGCAAAGCTATTTGGACTGCTAAGAACATTATGGATCAGAATACAAGAACAGCACGACTAGTCACATCTTTTAGAGACCGAGCTTTGACCTGGTTTATGAATTTTTCCAGTACTTAGAACTATGTCTTGGCTGATATTAAGACAACAATGATTAAAGAATTTAAGAAGCCTAAATCAGAGTCGCAATCTATAACTGAACTAAAGGAAATTCAGTAGAAGCGAGGTGAATCAGTTTGGGACTTTGATCAGAGGTTTAAGGTTCTGTTGGATCAAGTTAGCTTCACTATTGGACCAGAAAAACACAAGGAATGGTTCATTTCCACACTGTTGCCTCATATCAGGACTCCACTTATACAATAGAAGGTTGCTGATCAGCAAGAGGCATTGGAAATTGCCATGAAACTTGAAACCGCTCTTGTAGGAGATAATTCTGGCATAGCCCAGATACAGGCGCAATTGGTAGAAATGGCTTTGGAGCTTCATGACATGAAGAAAGGAAAATCCATTCGGGAAGAGGTGTGGTGTACTCGATGCAAGACAGAAGTTCATGATAGAGAACAGTGCCCTGCAGTAAGAAATTATCTGAATACGGGTGCACCAAACCCGTTTAACCCTGTTGTCCTATATTGTGAGATCTGTAGAACAACTGGCCAGCATCGACTTGAAGATTGCTATCTGCTACAAAGATATGTGCAAGTACCTAAGAATCCCTACTGCAAGTTTTGTAAGTCAGTAGGACACAATGAGGATGAATGTTGTAGCTTTGACCTCATGAGAGAACGAACCTATGATGCTTATAGGGTGCTAAACGAGGCACAAGGCAATGATGGATATGGCTACCATGGTGGTAACCCAGGTCGAGGTAATTTTAGAGGTTGTGGTGGTATGCCTGGAAGAGGTCGAAGCCAAGGTATATGCTATAACTGTAATCAGGTAGGCCATGTAGCTAGAGACTGTCAGAACCCAACTATGACATGTCGATATTGCAGAGCAGTCGATCATGTGATTGAGCAATGTCCACAGTTGATAGCTAAGATACAAGAAATAAATGGTGCTCCTACTCATAATGTTCAGATGATTACTGTAGAGAAAAGACATGCCCCAGGTCTCAATGTTGTTACAAGGAGTGGAGCCACGACGCAAGTACAGAATACTGAGAAACAATCTATCAAGGCTTCGGTCCACAAGACCCCAAAGAAAATTCCAGCCTTTGATGTTGGCAGAGAAAAATAAACATTCAGGGAAGCTAAAAAATACTTTGTTGGTCCGAGAAGATTAGTAGAAACTACGCAACAGCATCAACAGCAGTCACAGTTACAAGAAGCTTCGCCAGATCAAGTAAGTGCATTAACATCCTTTTTACAGAGTTGTATGAAGCTATTAAGAAACAAGAATTCTTTGAACGAGTTACAGAAAGTTCTTCAGTCTTGCGAATCTCAGCGAAGCTCTGATAAAGAAAAAAATGTTAATAGAGTTAGAAGGACTGGTAGAGAAATGAGGTTGCATGCTCAGATAGGAGAATATGATATGACTGATATCATTTTAGACCTGGGATCAGAAGTGAATGTCCTAACTAAGCAGACTTGGGAACAAATGAGAAAACCTATCCTTGAATGGTCCCCTATACAGTTGAGATTAGCCAATCAGCAGAAGATTGTGCCTTTGGGTAGACTCCCTAGTGTACCAGTAGATATTGATGGAGTTAGTACCCTAGCAGATTTTGAAGTCATTGAAATAATTGATGATAGCAACCCCTATCCAGCATTGCTAGGAATTGAATGGGTAATAGACAACGATGCAGTAATCAACCTTAAGAAGAGACAGATGACTTTTGAAGGGAAAGGCTTGAGAGTCATAGTACCATTGGACCCTTCTCAAGGAGAAAGGTACACAGAACCAGTAAGAGAGGAAGATCAGGATGTTTTAGATCATATTTAAAATATCACAGCTAAAGAAGAATATTATGTTAACCCCACTACTGAAGGAATAATGGATTGGTAGTGTGACAGTTCTTGCATGACTGATTCAGATGACGACCTAGAAAACTGGCAGAATCAACTGTATGAGCTACATGGACATCGATGTGCAAGAATTACCAAGTCTCTCAGATGGCTTAGCTCCCAGACAAGAGCCTTACCTACCTTTGATGGCTTGACATACCCAGAAGAGTTTATTGTGCAATTCTTAGGGTAGGTACCAAATTCACAGAAAATGGAGACTCTAGATGTAGCCTTCAGAGCCACAGCTTCCAGATGGTGGAATGGTCATAAGAAGTGTATTCATAGTTGGGAAGCTTGTCAAAAGTTTCTTCGCCTAATATTCACAGATCAGACTCAGGAGGTGCGCAGTAAATTTAATGGTAAGACTAGCCCTCAGGAACACTTGGAGCAATGTTGTGAAGCGTGGAAGCATGTGCCTTGTGAAAAATGGGTACATAGGTTTGTACACACTTTGGAACCTGTAGCAAAGAATTGGTATGCAGAGGTGGAGCTTCGCCATGGTACTGTAAGTTGGCATAGTCTTGTTGATAGTTTTGTGCTTACATTTTATATTAACGAGGTTTGCCCTGCTTTAGACGCAGCTATTAGGCTGATCAATACTAAGGTGTTTGATGATAAAGAAATAGTCGAGTACCAACTTGATTGGAAGGAACAAGAAGCTAATGTAGTAGAATGTTATAACCTCACCATTGATGAAGACGAAGACCCATGCAACATTAATACTCCTAAGTCGGAAGGACACTACGAAGCAATACTGTCGAGGATCGCAGCTTGAAGATCTGTCAAAATTGGTGCCATGATGTGTTGAAGGTATGTACTGTGTCAAAGGTCCTTATTTGTGGCATAGCCAAAGTTACTGGCTGTGCCGAACAGGGAAAGTGTGTCCAACCTCAAAATGCGACCGTTGGAAAAAATCAGATTTGGCGGCGCTGGTACATTAACTGGTGAGGATGGAATAGATGAAGAAGAAGAAGAGTCAGTTAAAACAATATCCAACCCCAATCGACCACACAAGTGCAAGTCAGCAGAAACAGAGGAAGTGACTAAACCTCAGCCCAGAAAGAAAGCGAAGGCATCAAAAGGGAAGAATATTGACGAAGAACCCGATTTGATGACTGAAGAGCTTGACCAGGCCCTGACAAAGTCCACAGAAGAATTAACAAAAAAATGGTCAAAGTTCACGGCTACACACCTTGATGCGCTCACTGGCGTAGCATAGAGAATTACAGAACTGAAGGACTTAGCAGAAAGATCAGCGACTGGCACTTCAGCAAGTAGTGCTCCAGTAAGCACGCAGCCAGACACAAGACAATGGCCAGCCAGAGATAACAGAGGACAAGTGCCAAGTGCAGCCCTCATAATAACTGATGCAGCATCTCGCTCACAGATGAGCATGATAGTTGGAATAGATTACACCAAGTTGTCGATGCTGGAGTTGCACCTTTGTCAATTGGCAATCATAAAGGAGATCCAAGCATGAGATAACTACTCCCAAGTGCATTTAGCAAATGCCATGAAGCAGAGTGAGAGCTTCGCAGCACAATTGGAAGCAGTAGAGCAAAAGAAGAGGGAAGCAGAAAGCAAGCAGGATGAACTGGCGTGGGTATTGGATGAGGCATGTCGGAGTCTCCCTGAGTTCGACCTGCAGGCTGAAGAAGAACCACAGCAAAATATAGTCAAGCTGAAGGACTATGCACAACAGTCTCCCAGCCAGATCGAGAAAATGAGAGTCAAACATGAGGCTCAGATTGCAGAGCTTCAACTTCGCATCACTCCTGAGAGTCCACCAGAAGTCAAGGAGTAGCATCGCAGAGATATTCAGGCCTCTGCCATGAAGATCTCAGATCTGGTAAGCAATGCAGCAAAGCTGCTAGAGGAAAGTGTCAAGGCTTGGGAAAACTTAAAGGAGAACCTAGAAGTCGCAAAACTGCAAGAGACCATCAAGCAATGGCAGACAGAGCTGGATGTAGTGAAAGCAGAGATTAAGACATTGTCGCCTATACAGAAGATGCTTAAGTTAAAGCAGAGCAATCAGCTCCAGCAAGAAATTGAGGCGTGAAGAAGGAAAGAAACACTGTTGGTAAACTCTGTGCAGCCTCTTATTAACGAGTCCTTGGAGCTGAGCACTACTGCAGACAGCCAGCTCAATGTTTTGAAGGAGCATGATGCATTTGTACAGGAAAAGGCCAGTGAAGCATCTACAGCAGTAGTGTAGGAGATACTAGGAAAGGAGCAAGTAGCTGAAGACATCTTGCGCAGCCTCAAAAAGCAGTTCACTATCTTCTCCAACAAGATTCTCCCTCCGAAAAAGCAGTAGAGTGTCCCGTGACAGGACACTGGTGAGTCTTAGGGGCCTGTTGGGGCTCGACCGTCAAGGTCCTCTATTTTGGCAACTCCGTGGTTTTGGTACGAAGCTTGTAAGCAGAGTTGCGGCACAAAATAGTCTTAGGGGTGTCGGGGTTGGGTCGAAGCCCCTCTTTTTGTAATTAACCCATGGTTTGAACTCATGGTTTTTAAGCCCATGGTTTAAGCTCATGGTATTATAATAGTGCACTTGTATAAATAGGCACTTATGTAAAGGAGTCAGGTTAGGCTTTTGAGGTATGATGATGTGATGCGAAGCTAAGGCCTATGTTTTGTAAGAAAGGTTAATTCCTAGCTGTGTGCAAGGATGACCTCTGTAGCTGTGTGCGCAGAGGGTTTTTGTAAGAAAGAGTTAAGTCCCAGCTGTGTGTGTGGATGACCTCTGCAGCTGTGTGCGCGGAGGGTTTTTGGTGATTGAGAAGATCTGTAGCTGAGTGCGTATAGATCTGCAGCTAAGTGTGCAACTTTGGGGGATTGAAGAGATCTGCAGCTGAGTGCATAGATTAGAACTATGGTTTTTGTAAAGAATTGAATATAAACACAGTTCTGTGGACGTAGCCCCTACATTGGGGGTGAACCACATATATCTTGTGTCATGGTGGTTCTGTTGTTTGTTTTTATTGTGTTTATGCATCTATTAAGTAGATAAAGGATAGAGTAAGATAAGCTGTTAAATAATAACTTCACTGTGAATTCCCAGTTAAGGGTTGAGCAAGTAACTGTATGTTTATTTAAACCATGAAGATAATTAAGTGAATGTTGAAGCTATTTATTATTATTATTTGTAAGAATAAAGGTACATTAATATCCCTCTTTCGCTTGCAGAAACTTGATTCTGCGGCACCCCATAGCTGTTTCGGGTGAGACTACAACCTATTCGCAGGTTGTTGCTGAAAGGGCCAACACTGTGCGTATTTTGTTGGTGCGAAGATAAAAGGATAAAACCCGGGTCTGCCCAAAGTCCAACAATTTACATGGTCCTTCAGGTCGAAATATTGCTACTATTCATGTTCGTGCTATGTCTGCTTGCACAGTAGTATCTCAGAGTCAAGTACCTCCTGTTGTGTTAGGAGGTCATATCCCTATTTTTGGATAGTCTCATGTTCCATCTCATGGATCTCCCCATATCCCTAACTATGGACCTTCTCATGGGACATCCCATGGAACACCTTATGGAGCTTCTCATGGAAAGTCTTATGGACCACAGTATGGACAAAACTATCAACCCTATGGGTACAGGTATCAACAACTTGCTTACTCTTCCAATTATGGCTTTGTAGCACTGGATAATCAAGGTACCCCACATTACAATGATTTCATGTAGCCCTATATGGGTCAAATGGGAGGAGGTTATTATGGAAAAGGCCATGGTTTTTATAGCAATCAACCTTACATGAACCAAAACTATCAAGGAGCATGGCATAGATTAGCTCAACCTAAGCTCCCTTTCCTTGTGACATTAAAATTACCTAACTTGTCGATACTGATGAATGATCTGGTATCTCATGACCTGGCCCAGTCGACTGTCCCTAACAAGATTTGTTTGGAAATTCTCGAGTTCGAGGGTAAGGATGGAGAAGATCCTAGTGAGCATGTCACCACTTTTCACCTTTGGTGCTCTTTCAATTCCTTACATGATGATTCAATCTGTTTGAGGCTATTCAATACACCCTCACGGGGCCTGTAGAGAAATGGTATATAGAGTTACCAAGGGGGGAATACTCTTTATTTGATGACCTTTCCATTACTTTCCTCAACCACTTTCAGCTACCCATATGTTACGATGTCAGTACCAAACTCTTGTCGACCTTCCAGCAAGATAAAGCCACACACATTTTGGATCACATTCAAGAGTGGCGTAGATGGAAGTCGTTGATTAAAGCCTTTATACCACCAGAATTTCTCCTTGAATGGTTCCTCAAATCGTTGTTACCTTACATCGCAAAGGATGTTTCTACATCCGGAGTTGAAAACGAGGAACAAGCAATCTTTAGGGCACAAGATTTGGAATTGATATACGCTCAATCTGGACTTTTGTATGAGATTATACCTAACCCTCCACGATCTAGTTTCAATCCCAAGGTCAAGCCTGGACCACATGCTGTTGGCATTGTGGGCTCTACAAGTACCAAACCTATGGATTCGGTTGTGAAACAAGTAATCCAATTGTCAATTAACCAATCCACGTCAGGACAAGCTACCACTTCGTCTCAACCTACCCAATCAGTGAGTGTACTTTCTATGCAATCATTGGACCCAAAGGGAAACCAACATCCTGGAAGAAATAAGAAAAAAGGGAAAAATAACCATAAGGGTGGGAATAAGAATGAAAATGCTAATAATAATGACAAAAATTCTCATAATGCTCAGGGGGACAAGCAAACTAAACGTAAGCTGAAGTTTCCTTGTAAGTTGTGTAAGGATGACCAACTCACTTACTTGTGCCCTTGTATGGAAGATGCCTCGAGGTTCATAGCACAGGGCCTAGATGTGTTGACGAATCCTTTACCCAACAATCAAAATATGAAATCGAGGACCATTGATCCTAATTGTGCATTGGGTGGAAATCAAAATCTGCCAAAATCCAATAGTGGTCATGGATGCATCAACATGATGAGTGCTGCTAAGGTTATGACTCGTACGAAATATTATGGTTCGTCACAACCGGACCTTGGGAAAGAACCCTCTCCACCAAGAACCCTTTGCATATCTAAAAATGTACGGATAAACCTGAAGCTCTGCCTCGCATTCCTAAGGGAGTTCTGAAGTGATCAGGGCACAATCCTAATGCCCAAGCTTCCCAGAACTATTTATTTGTCGATTATTTGGGCCAGAATCCTTGTGCGATGTCCATGCTTGAAGTGCTTTAGAATTGTCCTCTGCAGAGGAAGGATTTGTTATCCTCTCTTGTGGTTAGTGACAATAGCTCTTCTTCCATTATCAAATTTGAAACCATGGGATTACAACCTTGCTTTCCTTACTACATGTTTCTTTTGATTCATGTAGAGTGTCTTAATAAGACAGTCAAACGCACTGTCATTGATGAAGGTGTTGCTGCTTCTATGATGTCTTTGTCATGTTGGAAGGGCTTAGGTTCGCCCGAGTTATCTCAATCAACTACCATGTTGACAACATTCGATGGTAGATGACTTCAGCCACATGAAATTATTCCTTCTCTAAAAGTCCAATTGGGAGGGAAGACCATTGTGATCAAGGCCGAGGTGGTTGATGCACCCCTTGACTACAATCTTTTACGGGATCATAATTGGATATATAGTATGAAAGCCATAGCTTCCTCCCTCTTTAGAGGGATATTATTTTTGTTTAATGGGAATATTGTTACAATTGATCAGACGTCATTCCAAAATCCGTGTGTCAATGCATCATCGGGAGCTTCTATCCCGATTATCAATCACTCTCAGCTGGCAACTAGGAGTATGGGCATGGGTATGTATCCTCCTCTTATGGGAACCTTTAGTTGTCTTGCGCCCATGCTTATGATTGGGTCTAGTTTCTGTGGAGCTTCATCCTCTTTGAATTCAGTGTCTTTTTTCCCTACCCATATGGAGGACCCTTGGATCCTTCCTTCACTGAGTTCTTCAGTTGGACCTATTGAAATGGAAGTGTTGTTGCCTGCAATGATGATAACATATCAAGTGAATCTTGATTAAGTTGTAGAGCCTAGTCCTTCCTTTTCATGGATAGAGGAGGAGGACCCATATGTGCTTCCTTCATGGGCAGTTGATGCATCTCACACACATGATTTCCTTGATGATTTTTTCTCATCAAATAAAGCCATTATTGGGACCATGTCTAGAGTTGAGCTACCTTGGGAAGAGTTGCATTATCGATCATATTTTCTTCCTGAGCTCGACC
Source organism: Pseudotsuga menziesii (assembly GCA_001517045.1). Lineage (NCBI taxonomy): Eukaryota > Viridiplantae > Streptophyta > Pinopsida > Pinales > Pinaceae > Pseudotsuga > Pseudotsuga menziesii. Next base: position 137,106 of record LPNX010116215.1, read on the forward strand.
ATGTGGAGCATGATGAATTTAGGGAGATTATTAGTGAGAATTTTGGTAGGCTCATGGTTCCATTTATATCTCCTGGTCATATGGCTGATGGGAACATGGAAAATTTATCACCAACTATTCCTATCAATATTTCTCGCAATCCTGGCAAGGTTGAGAATGTCTACATTGGGGTGGATTGTTCCCTTGATGAGATCAAGGAGTATACCATGATGTTTAAAGAGTTTTGTGACATATTTGTGTGCTTATATGATGAGATGCCAAGTATCAACCCTCGCATTGTCGAACATGAGATCAAAACCTATCCGGATGCGAAGCCGATTCAACAATGTTTACGTGTTGTGAATCCTAGAAAAGCACCTGCCATTAAGGATGAGATAGAAAAAAATTTGAAAGATGGTTTTATGTATCCCATTCCCTTAACTGAGTGGGCTCAAATCTCATTCCGGTAGATAAGAAGCAGGGAGCGATCCATATATGCACTAATTTTCGTGTCTTAAATCGCGCATGTCCTAAGGATAATTTCTCCACACCATTTATTGATCAGATTTTGTATGAGTGTGCCAGGAGTGATGTATTTTCCTTTATGGATGTATTTTCTGGATATAATCAGATTCAGATTAAGCCCAATGATCAACATAAGACCACATTTATTTGTCCTTGGGGTACTTTTGCATATCGAAAGATGCCTTTCGGCCTTAAAAACGCCGGAGCTACATTTCAGCGGGCTATGACCTTAATTTTTCATGATCTCAAAACAATTATTGAAGTGTATTTGGATGATCTTGCTTCTCACTCTCATCTGAGGGTGCATCATCCATATCATTTGAGATTAGTATTCGAAAGATGCCATCATTACTAGGTTCGTTTAAATCCTCATAAGTGCATATTTTGCATGACTATTGGTCACTTGCTAGGATTCATCATGTCCAAGGAGGGTATAAAATTCAATCCCTTAAAGGTTGAGGAAATACTTCAATTATCTCCCCCACATAATATTAGACATCTTCAGTGTTTGCAAGGCATGGAAAACTTCTTGCGGAGATTTGTGGTTAATTTTGCCAATTTGACTAAAGGTTTTATGCATCTTTTGAATAAGGACACTCCTTTTACTGGGATGAGTGAGCCTATGAGTCCTTTGATTCTCTTAAGCAAGCCTTAGCAACATCTCCCATGCTTATTCCGCCTGGTTATAGCCATGATTTCTTGATTTATGTGGCCACGTCCATGGAAACGGTTGGTATCATTTTGGTTCATGAGGATGAGGAGCTCCATGAGCATGTCATATATTATTTGAGCTGGAACCTTATTGATGCAGAAATCCATTATTCCCATGTGGAGAAGATTTCCTTATCCATCATTCATGCGGTCCAACATTTGAGGTATTACATTCTTCTTCTCCAAACTTTGGTCGTAGCTCACATCAATCCATTTTGGTTCATCCTCACTAGAAGGATGATAGGGGGAAAATACAATAAATGGATTCTCATTTTGCAAGAGTTTGATATTGAGTTCATTTCGGCAAAATTGAAGAAATATTTGATCTTTGCAGAGCTCATATCCGATTTTCCAAGTTTGGAGGAGGAGAAATTTTATGAGGATACGTTTGTCGATGAGCATATTTTCCTTATCTCAACTTTGGACCTATGGTACGGAGATATCATCGTATATTTGCAAACGTTGAAGGTCCCTACTAGCCTTTCACGGGATGAGCGATGATGATTACATCAAGTAGCTAAGAACTACCTTATAGTGGGTAACACTTTGTACCACCATGGGTTAGATTCCATTATGCATCGTTGTTTAACCAATGATGAGGATGAGGTTGTGCTGAATGATTGCCATGGAGGGGGGTGTGGTGGTTATTTATCAGGGCTTTCTACAGCCCAAAAAATATTGAGAGCAAGATATTTTTGGCCGTCCATCTTCAAAGGTTGCGCTAACATGGTCAAGAAGTGCCACCCTCTCCAGGTGTTTGAACACAATATGCGCTCACATACAGCCGCATTACATCCTATTGTCACCGCCACTCCCTTCACCAAGTGGGGGCTTGACTTTATGGATTGCAACCCAGCTTCAGCGGGGGGGCATCATTGCGTTATAGTGGTTGTCAATTATTTCATGAAATGGGCAGAGGCTATTCCCACAATTAAATTCGACGGTGAGACAGCCGCACATTTTGTGTTCAACCAGATTATCACCCAGTTTGGTATTCCAAAAGAGCTTGTCATTGACCAATGTAGGAACTTTCAGAATAAAATGATGGAAGATTTGGCTTCCAAGTTAGGGTATAAGAAGGAACATTCATCTTCTTACTACCCTTGGGTGAATGGACAGGTTGAAGCAGTGAATAAATCACTTAAGTCTATTCTCCAACAAACCATCACACGAAGCAAGACCAATTGGCATATTATGTTGTATCCTACTTTGTGGGCCTATAGAACCATGGTTAAGACTATCACTGGTTTCTCTCCATATCAGCTTGTGCATGGGGTGGAGTCAGTTTTACTGGTTGAATGCGAAATCCCTTCTCTGAAGCTAGCTGTAGAGATTTTACTGGACACTTCTACATTGGAAGAATGTTTGGTCCACTTACAGCATCTTGATGAGCAGCACCGAGATTCCTTAGTGCCTCTAGAGGTTAACAAGCGTCGTGTCAAGGTCTAGTATGATAATTTTGTCTGTCCAAGGAGGTTTAATGAAGGTGACTTGGTCCTTTTGTGGGATCAAGCTAAGGAACCCTTGGGGGAGGGTAAATTTAATCCCATGTGGCACGGTCCTTACGTGGTTAAATGGGCCTTAGAGAAAGGTGCTTATGAGCTGGTTGATTATGAAGGGACGGCCTTGGAAAAGCCTATAAATGGGATCTACTTTAAAAAAACTATGTATGATCTTCAGCCAGGGATGATTGTTTTATATTATTGTATAGTTTTTCCATTGCATAGTTAGGTTTTCTTATGGTGATCAGGTTTGTTGATTAGCATTCGTCTCTTATGGTAGATGTCGATGGAGTCTTCCATGTACATAGGATCCACTGATGGTGCTAGCCGCCATACTCAAAACTTAGATTCGACTTCTTGGGTGATTTATGCTCCTACGGGTCAAATATTGTCTTCAGGAGGCATATGTTTATGGCCTTCTTTGAACAATGTTGCTGAATATAGTGCCGTTATTGAGTTATTGCATGATGCCATTTCACATGGCGTTCATTCTCTTGAGGTACGTCTTGATTCGCAGTTGGTGGTTTCACAGCTTAATGGCTTGTATCGTATTAGGGATTTGACATTATTATGAATATTCTTACGCGTGAGATTGCTAGAATAGCAATTTGAGAATATAACATACATTCATGTTCCAAGAGTTTTTAATCAAGTTGATGACTCATATGCTAACTATGTGTTAGATTGGAATTTTTTTCATAGACCATAAGCGTATCAGAAACATACATTTTTTCACACATTTAAATATAAATAAAATCGATCATCATAACAAAATTTCATCAATATCCAAAAAGTGACGTCATAATACATAAGTGTCATACGAAATTGGGGCTTCCAAGCCACCAAAATATAATACATGGTCATACAAAAATGAACACACTTGGGTCTCTAAGCCTGAGGAGGAGGGGGGTTCTAATCATGATATAGCACTATGGCTTTAGCTAGAAGTCGAAAGAGTCAAACCCATGCTCATGGAACACCAACCACCTAACGCTGCATGGCCTCAGGAAAGTCCTCGACTTGCGCCATGGGTACCCTATGTGTCAAGCGTATGAAGTTCATGTGAACGCTTTGGAGCGTTTGCTCCGCATCCGCACCCATGATATCGTGTCCACTTCCCCTCCTTCGATGACTAGGGAAGCCTTCTGACCGACGTGATCCTACATCTGCATAGATATGACATATTGTCACTATGTGTCGTCACACAAAAAATATGTCTTTTGAGTCAATATATCAAAAAAAAAAATTTAAATAATTCAAAAACTTAAAAAGTGGGTTTGGGATTCGTTACCTATGTCACCATAAGCTGCTCCTGGTGGTAGCGGCATATCTGGATCTCCACAGAATTCTATCCCTACATAGGGGTATTCATATATGGCGATGATCTGTCTCTACCACCATGGAAAGAAGTCTACTAGGTAGGGGTTAGCCACCCTACCTCCGCTCAGTCTATGCATAACATTTTCCCAACATCGTTGGGCTGGATCCCGAACTTCGTGTGGAACAATGTCCACTCTAGGGCTTAGCCCTAGTACCTTCTCAAAGAAGAACATGCTCAGTATGCTATCGAACCCAAATTTCCACACCCTGCCCATCTTGCAGTCACTGAGCTGTTGTTTCATGCTTCTCAACAGCATCGTGATCCAGTCATACATTGTAGGTCTCATACACTCCATCACATAGAACATCATTGGCTGCAAGGCCTGGTGGAGTGAAGCTAACCCCACAATCCTGCCTAATTCCAATAGTATGTCCTAATTACGTCGGACGATGCTCCCAAAATTCTCTTCGGAAGTTCTGAGCTCAAATACACTATGTTGGGTAAAAATTTCAAATGATATGAAAATTTTTAAATTTTTTACTATTTATGGAAAAAATTTGGAATTTTTACCCACTTTCTATAGTTTTTTACCATTTTGGACCGTTTGAAATAAATTTGATGATGTAGCTGTCCGTTTTGAGTGTGGTTTGATCGTGTATTTGATTTGTTCATTCCTATTGTAGGTATGCTGTCTAAATTGGCATATAGGTTAGGTTTCACATCCATTTGCATTTTGCATGACCTTATGACCATTTCATTTTAACCTTAGGTATGAACCCATTCCATCTTGTCACAGAACCTTCTTGCTACTTTTAGAAGTGACATGTTGTGAATGGTAGAGCTTTACCATACATGGGTACCCTAGTTAGATCCTGTATTGCCTTTGATGCCCATGCCGACATTTTTCCTTTAGGGTGCGTGAGTGCTTTGTATAGTATCGCCATGACTTTGAGCAAGAGCTTCATAATCCTCTTGACCTTTATGCTGGCCTTTTTCCCCAGGACTCTTTTGTATATATCAAGTTGTAATTGCATTATCATGAGTTTTGCCTACCCTTTTGAGCCTTATGCCGGCTTCCCTGACTCTGATTATCAGCCATATAGCCCGATCTTGTTTCATGTCTAGATAAGCAGAGTCATTATAGCCATTTTATATATCTTTTGTAGCTTGATTCCCCATTTTTTTACCAGGAGGCGAATTTCCCCCAAGTGTCGTTATCATGCACATGTTTCCTTGCATTGAGCATAGGTATGTTCCACTTCTTGGAACTAGTCTGTTTTCCCATTGAGACACGTCTCCTCATATATTTGTAATGATAAAGCACTTTTATTATTTTTCAAGCTTTTCAAAATATCTAAAAAAGTTGAAAAAAATCAAAAAACCAAAAATCCAGATAGGGAAAGATGCTATCTTTGGCAGCAGTTGAGTCGTGTCTCCTTCGAACAGAGCACTGTATATCACATCCGTTGGTTAGGTTAGTAGTTTGACTTTAGGAGCTATACTCATATATCTGAGTTTACCTCCACCAACTGGTTAAGCTTCCAGTCCCTATGGAGCCTCTGTCGATGCCTCATGCATCCAATATATGTCCAAGTTTTGTATATTGAGTCTATGCTTCCTAAATTTAGCTACCATCACCTTTATTCTCTTCTTCGAAGGAAGTTGAAGCTTGAGTCATTGGTTCTTCCGTTGTCTTGAATTTGCATGTCATCCATTCCTGGTATTATTACTGGTTCATGCACATCTTATTCCAGTCCTTCCACATTATATAGCATTGCTGAGTACCTCATGTTGGTTGATGGGGGATGCCTTAATGCCCTCCTTCTAGCAGATTTCATCCCATCGACTTCAGATCATTTATTCTGGGATAGGATTCCAGAGTTATTTGAGTGCCTTGAGACTTACAGTCATCAGTGGTAGGTTCTCTTTCCATTGACAATTTTGGGAATACATCAATGTCCCCTGATCGATGGATTCTTCCAAGTGTTCGACCTCAACACATTTATTCGCACTTGTGAGATTTCACTTTAGTAACTTGATTCCCATTTCCATTATCGGTGGGTGATCTCGTGTCTGTTAACGGTATACATTAATGATCGGTAATTAGACGATGGACTACTATGTTTGACCTTGACACCTTTATTCACATAGTAGGACATGTACTCATAGTGGTTTGTGTAGAATACTTTCTAGATTGGTGGCATTTCTTATATGCTACCTCCTTGATCCTACGAGTGCTCATGAGATTTCAAATCTTGTGACTTTATTCCAGTGCATGCCAGATATCTTCAGCCATTGTGGAGATATTGATCCATGGTATATCTTCATCTTTATGGAGATCTTGGACCTTTGTATATCTTCATCATGAATATTCTGATCTATTGTATATTGTACATGGTGATGACCACAATGTCACAGTTTGTATATCATGCCTATTCATGGCCATTGTACTCTTATGTATCCGAGACTGCTATATGTATTTGCAGTCATGTGAAAAGTTTGATTATTGTACTATATTGATGGATGGCTGGTTCTTTCACCTGGTTCTTCATCACTCCACTTCTGGGATGGACTTATAATGTATTTCAACCATTGTATTACCCCTCTAACCTCACACATTAGGGGGCATCTGTTATAGCTGATTTTACCACACATGGTAGATCACATATATATGGCCTTCCCTATCCCTCTGTAGACTCTTTGGACCCCATGGACTATTTTTGTACCTTTGATGTTTATAATATCATCCCTAAAAACACATGTTATTTGCTGTATGCGACTTTTAATCCCTTTTCCACGTATACACACAGATATTACCCTTAAACCCGCGTACATTAGGATGTGTGCAAAAGGCCAAATATTTTTGGAGCTTTCCTTGATGTGGATCCAAGTCACTTGTCTCTTGGCCTACCATATTCCTTGAGATCACTCGAATTTGACCTTCCATTACCCCATTGAAGCACTATATAAGGAATCCTTTGGATACATTAAAGAAGGAGGAATTAAAGAGCAAGAAAACTATAGTCCATTGTTTCCGTAGATTGCTTATACTTAAATTTGCATCCCTTTGTCCCTTGGAGCACCCTGTGTTCTTCCCAAGCTTGCCTTTTTTTATGAGCTTGCTATCGAGAGATGGAGGATTGAGGTGGTGGAGACCCAGGTGGAGGACTCAGTTTCTCGGGTTCGCAGACGTGCCGACAGTTGTTGTCGCTCATGTGATCTTTGATTTATATTAATAGAAATATCTTTTCCTGTCCAATGATGTGCATTTAAATGAATATTAAATCCATGGATGCTTTTAATTGCTTATACATTATTGATTATATATGCTAGATTAGGTCTAACACCATTATATAGCATGCTTGTCTTGTTTGCTATTGTTAAGAGAGAAAATTGCTAAAACAAGCGGAATTGGAAAAAGCTCAACGAAGATCTACATCAACCATCTAGAATAAGGTATGTTTCGAGATATTTTAGTGTTAGATGTTTTATTTCTCTTGAATATTGGGAAGGAATTGATTTCTGCAGTTTCTCTGTCTATTGTGGTACACCCCAAGCCATAGGAAGCTTTCTCCGTAACAACGCATCCCATGGAAACATCTCTAGCAATAGATGGAAGCAAAGAATTTGTAAACAAATCAGTGAGCAACTGATTAGGAATGGGGGCCTTAATTAACCTTTCTCTTTTTCTCCATTCATATATATGATCAGATATGTGAGTTGATGTGGTTTGTCGAACTGAAGTCAAAAGGTCTGTACCTGTTTCATATCAGATTGGAAATTGAAAGTGTGTTAAAAATTTCATTGCTAAGGAATGAAAGTCCCAAAACGAGTGATGTGATAACTCGATGTACTACTTTGCGGCAATACCAGTAAGCATTATTTGAAAAATCCCTAGACGGATCAACCCGTACATCAAATGATTATATGAACACCATAAGTGAAATGTAATCACATGTTTTTTTGGGTCTTGAATGGGTTTACCATCAAACATGGGTATATTGGAAGGCACCTTCACAGGAATGGAAAGCCAAGAGCGTTCATGATGGATTGGGTCATTTATCAATCTTGACAAGTCTGGAAGATCTAAAGTAGCTAGAAATGGCAGTTGTTGATTTGGTTGCAGATACTGATAGTACTAGTATGGAATTTTCTAGCCAGTAGGACTATATGCAGATTGTTAGATGGGTATGGATGATGCCCCCAAAGATTGTTGAAAAGGTTGTTGATTTCCAAAATTTCCATGAGGAGGTGTGCCACCTGAGGGAAGGGGTCCTCTGGAAGGTGGTGGTGGTGGTGGTTGTGGTCCTTGAGGTGGTGGTGGTGGTGGCCCTCTAGGAGGTGGTTTTGGTCCTCTAAGCGGTGGTCCTCCACCTCCAAGCGGTGGTGGTGTGCCTCTGGGTGGTGGTCCTCCAAATGGTCCACCAGGTTCTCCAAGACCTCCAGGACCTTCAGGTCCTCCAGGTCCTATGCATCCTCATGGTGGTCCTCTAAGTGGTGGTCTACCATATCCTCCAGAAGTATTAACAAAAGCTCCTCCATATGATGGAACATTGGACCAATTGGGTTGTCCCCAAGGTACAAAATAATTACCAGGGTAGGTCATTCCAAGATAAATAGCCACTGGAGGTGGTTGTTGATACACTTGATTAATCGTAGGTGGATGAGTTTCTGGATAAGTATATCCCCAAGAAGATGTATTATTGACAGGTTGCACCCCTAAGGGTTGGCATGAATTGGATGGGTGGGGAACAACATTGGTATTGGTAGGAGGGATAACTATTGCAGGTTGTGCTACAGCTGTAACTTATCCTAAACTAGTAATAATTCCACTAACAGATGATGCAACTCATGTCGATGATTTCCCCCCGGTGTTAGAATGTGTTGACATTAATTTATTTATGGATTCCCCCCCAACCATGACTAGTATGGAAGGCGTAGTAACATGGCCAAGATGTGAGACTATAGGATTTTCATTTAGACCTGGATTACCTTTAAATGGAACTTCTTCAATAGGACCTAACACTTGAGCTAGTGAAGGATATCCTTCAGGACATGGGTTGTGATATGTCTCACCATAGGTTGGATGACCTTTAGAAAAAGGTTTAATTATAGATAAATGCCAAGGGTATGTATTACAGGGTAAATGAGCCAACATAGTTTCATAAAGAGACACAAGTGGAGGAATGATTCTTTCTACTCTCTCTGAAAAGTTACAAGCTTGATCGAGAGATGCATTAATTATTCTCTATTTCTCCTCTCCTAAAGGAGGGTTCCCTGGTGAAGGTCTAATAACCTCAAATCCAACAATAGCTTGGCCCATAGAAGTCTTCCAAAAAGGAGCATCCGGACCATAATCTGGTGGGATAGGAATATTGACACGGTCTTCCAATGACGAAGCATTAGCTACAGGAGGGAGTTGAACCAAAGCATTTGTAAAAATAGTGAAATCCTCTTTGGTTTCACTAGCTAAGGTATTTCCTACAGGAACATTAGTAGAAGTTGGTTGCTCCATGGTTACCCCTTATTTTCTTTCCATGGTAGGAGGAGAGTCAGGAGGTAAACCCTGCAATCTACGAGACTGGTGTCTCACAACTTGCTCAGCCATGGTGGTGGCTGAAGTTACCTAATATAGGTCAAAAAAGGAGAAAAGCACACAAACAAAACCTACGTAGAGGTAAAGGTCACAAGAAGACTTAAGTGATAGGATGTGTTCAGAATAGGCAGTCTCTCACCAAAATTGTCAAGTAGGTACAAATCACAATATACCATAGGGGTATACATGCATAGTAATCTCCCCAAATGTTGTTTTCAATGTATTGATCCATACAAGATGGCCAAAGGTTTTTTCTTAGATGGTTAGGGTATCCTACTGGAGTCTCTTGATATACGCAAGGTACGTGGGAGCTCAAATAGATAGTAGTGTTGTCTAATGCATGATCGTTCACAAGGGGCCTTCCAATATACAATCGAGTACATAAAGTACCTTTATATATACCTCAATGGTATGTAAAAGGTAATTCGATATACTGATGGTATGTGGAAGAACCATGCGAGTTCTAGGTTGTATTGCAGATAAATAATGATAGCTCCTATGCTTTACGACGCCGGAACACGCCACTAACCTATCGCTCAAATTTCTATACAATTTTTATACCTAAAGCTACCGTTAATTTTATCTGGATGATTAGGTGAATGTTTGTGAAATGTTATCTCCAATGATGCAAATTAATCTAAATGTAAATTCACTTTTTGACTTTGATGAGAACTAACAAGGGTAAGGAAGAAACCTTTTCTTTTCTTTTCAATGATATACCAAAAGAAATTTGTTTTCAACAATCAAAAAAAGATCCAATAACGAACACAAAGGAATTCCTTTCAAGCACAAAAACTCTTTCAAACAAGAACTCTAAAGTTTCTGAAAATGTAAGAAAGAAGCTTCTAACGTGCATGCAAAACTAACTTTTGCTACAATGTCAAAAAGACCTATTTTTCTGAATCACACATGCAAAATGGAAATGGAAATTTTCGCAAACATAAACAAGAGAAAAATGAAATGATTATTTTTGTATTTTTCTAGAAAATATGAGGCACACAAAGAAGTCTTTTCTAAAAAGAAACTAATATTCTAGGAAGAGGTGATAGGCTTTCTTTTCAAAAGAAAATTTTCAGATACTTCACTAAAAAACAAAAACTGAACTATGTTTCCACTTTCGTTTATGACAATGAAAAAGATAAAAAATTTGGATCTGAGCTCAAACAGAGAATCAGACTCACAAAAACAAATAAATTGGACAACAAGCAAATAAATTTTTGATCCAGGGCGTCCTAGGCTGTTATGGCGCTCCTAGCCTTCTGCACACAGGCGTCGTCGACGCTCTGTCAGTAAAAGGAGAAGGAGGTGTCGGCGCTCCGGTCAAAAGGAGAAAATGCTCCCTGGGAAAAACCGATGCTCTGTCAACCAAAGGGAAAAAGCACTGCTAAACAGTGAACTGAAAGGATGAAATCCTGCAGGAGAAGCCAGAAAAAACTAAGCTGGACTGAAATGGGTGAAACTACTCAGAACGGAGGCAAAGAAATAGAAACATAAGATAGATAGCTTACCTTGTTAACTGAAACAATTAAAAGGAGAGAGAACAACCTTCATAGATGGAATGGTTACCATTGTTTGTAGATCTGATTGGATCTACACCATATCTAACTGGATCTTCCTCATATCAGACTGGATTAAGCTTTCCCCAGTGGAGTCACCAATTTTGTTATAAGGAATTATCAATCAGTGTGGCACTGCTTGTTCCTCTGCAATGTAAGTCACAACTACAATTCAAAAAGACACAACAACATATCCTTTCCTTCAATAACCAAATCAACTAACATGAAAGACAATATACCTCAACCTTAGATCCACTTGGCTTCTTTCCAAAAATTCCTTGCAATAGTTCAACACCTACAAAATAGATCACAAGACAAACAAAAGGGATGAGAGCATCATGATAAATTGGCTATTCATATTGGTGATCAAGGAATCCAGTAATATTTAATTTCACTCAATACAATCAAATATAGGAAATGGAAATGTCTTTGTATTAATATATGGATGATAAAGAAGTAAAACCAAAAGCCTTGATGTCGATGGCTTCGATCTCAACAAGAATGTCTACAATCTCCTATGACTATGAAGACCTCTCCAATGATAAGCTAACTCTACTTTTCCTATGATTCAAACTTCAAACTAGCAGCATAAGGGTGTTTTTCTTGGCCTCCTCCTTTCTCCTCATGAATGCTCCATTTATAGGCCTATAAATCAAGAGATGACTTGGAAAAAGGATAGGATGAGATCCCTATAGGTGACGAAGGTGAATGCCACCTCTCCCAAGCACATAGAAACTAACCCTATGGAGGTTTCCGCATGGAAGCTTCTAGAAACATATTTTTTTCTCATTTACTGACCATTGGCGCTCTTAGAAAAACTGTCAGAAGCATCGATCTAGGGTTTTTTCCAAAGAAGGGGGAAAACTGTGTTTTTTTCTCAACTGGGACAAGCATGGGTGAAGCTCTATGCATAAAACAAGAAGGCATTGTCCCTTATAGGTCTACGAAAAAAGTGAGCAAGGTGACTCAATCCAGGTTTTCTAGGAGGTATAAAGGCAAAGTCAAATTCTCATGGAGGCCGTTAAGCAATGTGAGATTTCCAGGTGCAACATGATGATGATGATGACGACGATGATGATAATGATGATGATAACGATGATGATGATGATTATGATAATGATGGTGATGATGATAATGATGATGATGGTGACGACGACACCGACGATGACGACGATGATCATGATCATAATGATGATGATGATGATGATGATGATGATGATGATGATGATGATGATGATGATGATGATGATGGCTAGGATGAGGATGATGATGACAAAAATGATGATGAGGATGAGGATGAGGATGAGGATGAGCATGGCGAGGATGATGATAATGATGATGATGATGATGATGAATATGTTGATGATGATGATGACGATGATGATGAAGATGATGATGATGTGTTGTATAGGACATTTCACCCTTGTAACCTAGGGTTTGGGGTGACCAAATTACTATTTAGACTTGCAGACAATCAGCTTTTAAAGAAACTGGAATGAGAATAGGAATATATCTTGGCTTACCCGGTTTATGACAGTTGATCCAAGCTTGTTCTTCTCTCGCTCCAATATTCTTCAAATCTTCTAGGGATGCCCCTCTTCACCTGCAAAGAGCCAAATCTTTAAGAAATATATCATACATATATAAAACTAAGGATAGATGAAAAGCATAGTAATAAAATCATTGAACATATTCATTAAACCAATATACATGAGATAAGCACAATACAAGATTGGAAGAAGAATTCTCTTTATTAACAAAAGGTGAATAGGTAAGAATACAACCCAGCTTCTGACATAAGGACTCCTCTACAACCGAGGAATATGAGTTCTACTGCTCCAAGACTCTAAATATATACCACCAGCATAACTTTGTTCTTCAAATTGATTGATTATCCCTACCCCAAGGCCTCTGTTTGTACTTTGGAAAATAGAGTGGTTTCAAAGGTTGGGATGGTTGAGATAGATGGGATAGTTATGGATTAGGGCCCAACTAATCTTATATAATCTCAATTTAGGTTTTCTAATGTTGAATTAAGGTATACGCGGGTATTAATATAGAAAAATTGCATATTACACGCATGTTTCTCGAAGGGAACTCATATATTCAAGGTATACGTGGGTTGCAATGCACATAGCCACATATGGTACACAAGTTGCAATGCACATAGTCATGTATGCATACCAAAAATCAGAATAAAATTATATAAATATGGTTTGAAGATAATGCATCAAAGTTCATGCACATCTATAGTGTTTTGGCCACTTCAATCCAGATTGTCCTTTTGTGTACCGACATGGTGAATGTCAGCACTCAGATAGAGAAGTGTCATTTTTCTTGATAACAGATGCCCCCTAATGTGTGAGGTCAGAGGGAAGCAATGGCTGAAATACATTACAATATTAGTCTTGGAGAACTCAGAAGCATACGGAAGCATAGAAAGTACCTGAAACAAATACATATCAATGTCATATACAAAATCATATCTGAGGATGCCATGTTCAATATACTTGAACACTAGCTCCTTCAATATTGGATTACATCATATTATAGAGGTACAAGACCTTGTAAATTACAAAGGTGGATCAAAGCCACAATATACAATGACGAGTCTTTAAAATATGGAAGCTGTGTAAGGTGAACACAACATAATCTTGCACAACTTAGGTTATAGATGTAAACCCAAGTTCTTCATCAAAATCCAAAGGAACCAGTACAATATAGACCATGTGAATAGATTTCTTGAAGTCAAACATGGAAAGGATTCAATAGACTGTCAATCAATAGGTGAAACTGACAACTGAAGCAAAGCAGTTCACCAATGATGAAAGTGAATCCTAAGGTACCATCGTCAAAACTCTAGGTCTTCGTATTCAAGAAGTGCCAATGAGAAACTCTATTGTGATGAGGAAGGAAACAGATCCTCCAACAGATCACAAGCATGACTAGCAACTAGATAAGAAAGACAGACACAAGTAATAGTCGGATAGGATAATGATGGAATCAGGATAATAAGTAGAAATAGGGATAAATGCTTGAACAGTGACAATGACACAGAGATGAACCAAGGCATATTTTAACTTTGCAGATAGTACAACTAGAATTATCTGTCATGTAGAATACATGATCATATTCCCCATGTATAAAGGACAAGTGGAGGATTAAGAAAACTTGAAGTGATAGCTGAAACTGAAAGTGTACACTAAGACATCAGTATCAAAAATTTTAGAGAGTGCTATGTTCAAGGAGGACATGTTGTCATCGTTTGTAACCTAAAAATAAAACTTCCTCCTTATCTTTCTTGTCAAATTTTAACGAGTCCAGGAAAGTCAACTCAAGTCTCTCTTCATTTTTGACAAGCTTGAAGAGGGAGAGAATAATACTTGATGATGTCACTGATTCATGGATTTTATGAGCCCAAAATAGTACATGATCGTTGGTGTTTTCATGTTTAGAGAGTTTGGAAACTCCAAAGAAGACTCCAGGCGGTTCCTTTTTTGTCCAATTTAGTCTCCTAAGGCTGGAAAAGTATAAAACATACCACAAAAGAACTCTCTTATCTTTCGAAGAAGAAAAGGAGCACCTTTTTCATACTTAGTCAAGGAGGTATGAAAAAGGTTAAATTACCACCTACCCAATTCTCCTTCAAGAGAAGCATATAGCTTGAGTTTTACGAGTGTGAAGGAAAGCAAGATCACTAAGAAATATCCATTTGATTATGAGAAATGGGACTTACAACAATAAACTCAATGCTTTGTTCTTGGTGTTTAACGAGCATGATAAAGACATAAAGTACACTCAAATCTTTTTCATGTTTAGGTCCAGAGCATGAAAAAGAGAAAACTAAGCTCATATTGGGCACTCCTTTTCTGTAAATTTAGTCCCTCAGGTCCGAAAAAGTTATATATCTATGTCTAAGAATACTCTTATCAATTCCATAGAAAAGAGGGCAATCATTTCTCATGTTATTCCACATGGTCTGAGAAAGTGATAACCTACCACCAATGTGGATGTGCATTCACTTATTCTTAACGAGCCTGAATGGACAAGTTTACTCGACATTCAAGTCTATTTTGAGGAGTTAGACCTGGGCCTAAAGAAACTCCATAAGTGTGGGGATCCTTATAAAGGGGATAGCTTGTAAAAAGAGACCAAAATGAGGCTCAATTTGGCATGAAAAGTAGCTAAGAAGGCTCCCCTAACCTACGAAAAATGTGGCATGAGTACTAAAAGACAAAAATGTGTTCTAAACTAGGGTACTTATGGAAGGAAATCCCTATCCATGGAAGAACAATGGTATAGACAAGGTAATAATGGTTAAACACCATAGTCTATGGTCAAAGTAGTGATCCTAGGGTTAAGGAGTGTTAGGTATAAATGCAAAAATTCATATAAATGACCAATATCCTAACCTATATGAGTGAAAAACAACTTTGAGTAACCTTGGACCTGTTGCATTAGGTAAACATGACATGGTATTAGTTTTAATTTTAATAGAAATTAAAACTATAGGCTAAAAAACCCACATTTTGAAATTATTTCTATAAATAGTTCAAAAATAGAAATCAAAATCACAATTTCATGTTTTTACCCAATATAGTCAATTTTTACCTCTGACTTCAATCGCTCGGTGTGCAAAAACTAGTGGACGAATTTCAAATCTGCATGTGCCAGGTAAATCAGCTCTTCATGGTCTTTCATTTCATCCATTCAAATTTTTAATTTTATGCAAAATTTTAATGTTTAAATCCAGTTTTAGGAAGGTTGCGCTGTATATGTAGGTATGCAACTTACACAGTCGCGTACACGTCTTTTATACGCGACTTTCCCGAAGGCAACCCGTGTATGATACGCGACTTGTCCAAAGGACAATTGCATATACTACACGACATAGAAAAAGCATAATTGGGGCCAAAATAAAAGTTTTTTAATGATTTTTAATGTTTGAAAATGGCTTTATGAATAGGCTAAAACATGGTGTTGGAGTGGAGGGAGAGGGAACATGAAACCATGGACCAAGATGCAATTCATAGTGCCCCCACGGTGCATGCATTGTGGAAAAGTGGGTTGCTAAATTTATTTTGTACTTCACCTATGCGATCTAATGTCCATTTGCTGGACTTTTTGATCAACTATTGTGATCATGATCTAGGTGCATTTGACCTACAAGGTGAGATTCTAGAAATTGCACTAGAAGACATCTATTTTATCACAAGTTTTTCATGATGGGGAGCTCCTGTCAACTTGGAAGGTACCGGCAGGGGTGGTGACCTTCTAAGTGTTCATAACTATATTGACACTTACTGCACACCTAGCACTCTGAAAAGGGGAGCTTGCATCCCTATTTCACATATCTGTAGCTTGTCATTATAGGTGTTAGTACTCACAGTAGTAAGGGTTACAGGATCGTCATCACTCCATCCTGCAACTTGAAACCAAATGAGAATTGTAGTGGAATGCCTACAGGGAGCTTTATTTGACTGGTGCTCAAGAGTAATCCCGATAATGAAGAAGCAACTCTCTGACTTCAAGAGAGGTCGACGAAAGAACTTTGGCTATTCTAGTATATTGGTGGCCTTTTTCTTTGAGAGAGTTCCTGCCCTTAGTCCCGTAGTACCTCTCCCAGCTTTCTCTGCCCGTCATCCTAGACTGAGCAGGTGGGGATAAATATTTCTCCGCCACGGCGGCAGTGTCTTGGTTCAGAGTGTCTACGATGATGACTTCTACTTATGGTGGGGATGATAGCTACCAACATTGGAGCAGTTTCCATATACTGGGATGGATTTCTGGGTTGACAATGACCTTATCCTCCCTCCTGGAGGAGTACGGGGAGCATCAGGTATTTTCATTTTTCAACTTTTTAATTTTTTATGAATTTTTAATAATAAAAGATATATACATATGTATAAAGTTTTTAATCCTTTTAATGTTTAAAATGTAGATATTGGACCACTCTGCGCTGATGGGCATCCTTGTATGTACATGAGACGAGTGGTAGGAGATGATTAGGGTTTGATCAGGGTTTTGGAGGGGAAGTTGGCCACGCTTACCCAAAGAGTCCCTACTTTATGCATTAAACAGATCACTGCCATTATGCAGGAACTAGTGGTTGGTATCCCAACTACCTATATGCGCCTTATGAGGAGGGTAGCTAGGGAAGTGCTTGTTTACATAGAGGCCGCAATAGATGAAGAAGTTGAAGATGCTCGGAAACTGGATGACCAAGGTGAACAGGGTGGTTAGGATGACCAAGGTGGTCAGGATGACCAAGGTGGTCAAGATTAGGTCTTAGGAGCATTTTATGGATTACGATCCATTTTTTTGTATATTTATACAGCCATGATTAGATCTGAGGATCAAGAACTCGACTTATCTATATGGATATAT